>OU343059.1:51085750-51685750 GCA_910593695.2 Ocypus olens | reverse complement strand
GACAGATGGGTGCTGGTTAACTACAAAATGACCCAAGATCTCGACTTCTTTCACTTCGTTGATCAACTGCCGGCGTGTGCGTTTTTTATCATTGACACTCCCGGATTCCCGGAAATTCCGAACGAGCTTGCGGATGTACGTGCCTGTCATTAAAAATTCTCGCTTCCACTTAATGACCCACGTGGATCAATTCGGACCTCTCTTCTATCGAATAAACCATTATGAAACTTGCGCGATTTTGAAGATTTCACTTAATGCTGTCTCTTGGAAAGTGCGCGCGAAAAATTAAAAATTTTTCCACTTTCCAGCGCTGATATCTCTAAATATTGGGGTCTAGAAAGAAAAAAAAAACGTTTCCCACAAAAGTTTCTTCTCTTTTCGTGTAGAAGACAATGCCGAAATAAAAAAAATGGGTTTCCCATTAAAAAAAAACAAGTTGACCCCAATATGGGTAATATGCCCACTTGGGGTCAAAAACTAATTCTTCCCCTTAAAATTAATCGAACCCGTATTTTACCAATTTTCGATCCGTGCTGCGGTTTCCCAGATATGGGGGGTGAAACTTAAAAAAAAACACTCAGTATACAAATTATATTCGCTTTTATTACAAAGTAGAAACAAGTTGTTTTGCTGTTAAAAATATCAGGAGAAATTTGACAAACAGAACAAAATTAACGAAACTGCATTTAAAATTTTTTATACATTTGAGATTTAGAATATGATTGTAAATATTTAAATATACGTTTTTTAATTGATGACGTAATGAAATTTGATAACTAATAAATCAATTTAGCTTGAAGCTTCTACTTTGTTATAAATGTTTCAATAGGAAACAATAAAATACGTTTAACTTTGTATTAACGCTTGGTAAACACGCACACGCATTTGCGTGTTTAATATGGTTATTAAACACGCGAATTCGCGCTTTAATTAACAGAACGCGATTTATGATAATATTTTGTTTACCCTGTTTAATAGTGATTTTAATTTTTTTTTCAATTGTAATTGTCATTACAACTTTAATTTCGATTTTAATTTTGATTTTGATTTTGTTTTTGTTTTTTTTTAAATTTTGATTTTGATTTTAATTTTCGTGAACAAAGTATAGTGTAAAACTCGCATATAATGGCTATTAATCACTCAAACGATTTGCTCTGTAAAACTCGCATATAATGGCAATTAATCACTCGAACGATTTGCTCCACTCGCCTACGGCTCGTTCCGCAAACCTCGTTCTCGTGATTAATAGCCATCATTATATGCTCGTTGTACAATATACTATTAATCGATTCTATGTGCCTATGTATATTCATTTTAATTTGTCTGTAATATGACCATTATGTTTGACTTATTCATTCAATGGTTTCTAATATGTTCTTCACAATTTGGTGCAACTCATTTGTGTCGAGATTGTTACTGTTTCTATGAGATTTTAATTTTTGGACAGTTGTCCGCGTCCATGTTTATGTTAATTGATTTTCTTTGCTACTATTTATTTATTATATATTGTATTTTATTTATACAAGTTAATTTTATTCTGCGACACGAAGTCTTTTTAAAAAACTATTTATTCGGTTAAACACAACTTTACTCTAAGACGGTTATAATACAATTAAAATATGGAATATACAATAACAACTTAATCTACGCGAACTGCGCGTCATCTAGGATAACTTGAAGCTGACTAAGCACTAGAACTACTGACGATGCACACAGGTGCATGTAAGTCTGTGGCTGGAGAGTTATACTGGGTAGAGAAGTATACCGGGTGATCGATAGATAACTCCTCATCCCTTAGATTCTAGCATCCCTTGGGAGTTGGAGATTTACATTTACACTTGCTTATGATGCGATCCGTTACTTCCTTTTCTTGTACAGTTTGACAGTCAGGAATATGAGGAAGCCGATTCCAGCGGTGTACAGGATAATTGTTCAAAAACTTGGAGAATAAAATTTCGTGTTGAAGGTTTCCATCGAGAATTGTTGAAGGACAGGGATTTCCTTAAAGTTCAGCCTTTTGAGTTTGATTTTTCCTACGGCGAACTTGTGCGTGTGGAACTCAATTGGGTTGGAGTTGATTAAACTGGGACTGCCAATGGTGTGCTCCAGGTACTCTAGTTTTCGGTTCTTGAAGATTATTTCGCAGTTTCCTTTTTTGATGAGGAAAATTCCTCCTAGGGATCTTGTCTCGGTGCCATCGTTGCAGCGGATCTTGATCTCTTCTTGCTTCGGGAACATGACCAAAAATTGATTGATTGGCGATATAAGTTCCAGATGATTATCAGAAATGTCGAGGGTTATGTACTCGCATTGAATATTATTTCCGAATAGTGGAACTTGAGTTTCACACATTGCTTTATTATTTATTAGCAATTGATTAGAGCATTGATAATATTTTATACCTTCAGTACACAATTCTTTTAGAGACTGAGTTTCATTACTCATTTTTGATTTTAATAAATACCTAAAATTTGGTATTATTGTCGCATATTATTTTTTATATTTAGTTGGAATAGAAGTTATTTGATAAAGGTAGAACTCGTGTTCATAATTGATTGGAATTGAAAGAAAATAATTTATTGTTGACAACTCAATTTTACAGTGTACTTTAATAATAGATTCAAAATGCATTAAATTTTCCATTCTTAATGCGAAAGGTAATTGTTGATTATAATGTTTAGCAATTCGCTGTAATTCTAAGAATAAGTCAATAGGTTTTATAATACTAGGGCTTAATATATTTAATTTACAAAATAATATTGAATTTTCGATTCGCTCGAAAATATTTAAAATAGTGTTATAAAGAATAATTAATTGATTAAATAAGTCTCTTGCAACTAATATTTTGAAGTTTAATTTCACCTTTCATTGCAATATTTAACTGTGTTATTCTTGATTTTTAAATTAATTCATTATGTTATATATTTTGTAGAGTATCATTAAAATTCACACTATATCCATTATTAATGTGATTTTTAATATAATTTTCATTTGTTTCTAAATGTTTCAAAATTTCGTCAATTCTTTTTCCATCATTCGCGTCTAAATTTCCCGTAACGGATTTAAAAATAGTACCTAACCCATTAATTAATCCTCCTTTGGATCTAATTTGAGTTGAAGAATATAATTTTATGTTATTTATCTTATCTGTTATGGCGTTATAAGTAAAGTTTATAATATTATTATAATTCACGAAATCTCTTTCAAATTTTGAAATATTTTTAATAGTAGTTTTTAAGTAATCATTTTGTTTATTTAGTTTTTCGAATTCTTGATATAAATGACTTAATTCGAAATAGATGACAAAGGAATGCTCAGATTTTTGTATTCTTGCGAGACCTAAATTAACAGTCATGTTTGACGTTATTTTCTTTATTTCAGCGGTATCCGTCATTGCCGTTAGGAATGACCTGGAATAGAATTATCATTCAGGTTTGTTTAAATAAATTCGAATAATAATTTTTGACTTATTAAAAATGTATTCGATCATTGGTTTAACGGTTTTATATTTTAATTTGTCCAGTCCACACCCTAATTTTGGTATAGCTAGTTTTGTTATGTTATTACCATGATAGAATTTTTGCAAGTTTATTAATGTTTTAAATTATATTGATATCCCGGATTATAATTTAGTACGCCTGGACAGAGTTGGTCGCGGTGGTGGCGTAGCTTTCTATATTAAAAAATGTTTCAACTTTACGACCTTAAACCAAACGATGGAAACTTTTCTAGAATGCTTATGTATTCAAATTAATGTTAACAGCAAGGCTTATTGTGTGGTTGTCGTATATCGCCCTCCGCGGGGAAATTTTGATTTGTTTTTTAATTACTTTGAAAATATTATATCTGATTACATTCTTGAATTTGAGAGCATTATTTGCATGGGGGATTTCAATATAGATTTTCTGAAGCATAACAATGTTTCAACGGCCCAATTGGAATCAATGTTTCGTTCATTAACTTTGAAACAAATCATTGATACACCTACGCGAATTACTAATTCTAGCGAAACACTAATAGACCTTATCATATTAAATGAAAATCTTACTACAATCGACACTGATGTTGTTCCGCTTCCTGAAATAACCGATCATGGCTTAATCAAAACTACTATAGTATTTGAATCTCAAAATAATACTAATAATTTTATCTGTGCTCGTGACTTCAAGAACTTTAATTATGATAATTTTATGACAGATTTATACGCAATTCCGTGGTTTCACATATATGATATCGATAATGTTCATGATAAAGTATATTTTTTAAATAATAACATTTTAATCTTATTTGATATCCACGCTCCTTACAAAACATTTTTCAGTAATAGTCAGCCAAAACCTTGGATTACTTATAACATACAACAGATGATCAAAACAAGAAATAATGCTTTAAGAAAATATAAAAGAACAAAAAAATTATCTGATTTAAACTACTATAAAAGTTTGAGGAACCTAACTACTGCAGCTATTCGAAATGAAAAAAAAGCTTACATTGCGTTTAAGGTTAACTTAAATAAAGCTAACAAAAATCAACTGTGGTATGATTTAAAAAACCTAGGTATCTATAAAAAAAAAATAAGGGTTCCATTCCGGATCATCTAAATGATGTTAATGCAATTAATACGCATTTTTCGTCTTATCTAACGCAAATCAATCCAGATCCTACTATTCTAAACTTTTATAACACTGCAAATACTTTTGAAAGCAATAATAAATTTCAATTTTCAACAGTAAATGAAAATAGCGTACTGCTGGCTTTAAGTAAACTTAAGCCGTCACAATACGGCAGTGACAATATTAACTCTAAAATGATCAATCTTTGCTGTCCTTTTTTAATACCTTTTATCATGCATATCATGAATGAAAGTATTAACACTCACACTTTTCCTGATGCGTGGAAACTATCTCTAATCATTCCAACTCCTAAAAAAAAAAACCCACTAGTACTTGATGACCTGCGACCTATAAGTATTTTACCACTTCTATCAAAGTTGTTTGAAAAAATTCTGGAACAGCAAATTCAAGAGTATATAAAACTACACAAAATTCTGCCTGAATTTCAGTCCGGATTTCGCTCCTCCTATGGCTGCTCAACAGCACTATTAAAAATTACGGATGATATTTTAAAGTCAATTAATGATAATAAAGTATCTGTCTTAATTTTGCTAGACTATAGCAAGGCCTTTGACTGTGTCAATTATGAAATACTGGAGGCTATTCTTAAATTTATTGGATTTAGTTTATCATCGCGAGAGCTTTTAGGATCTTACTTAACAAATAGACAGCAAAAGGTGAAATGCTGCCAGAATATATCAGGTACAGCTAATATCCTGTCAGGGGTGCCTCAAGGCTCAATCCTGGGACCACTCTTATTTTTAATTTATACCTCTAACTTACATACTTACATTGAACATTGTCAGTATCATCAATATGCTGATGACACACAATTATATTTGTCATTTGATATAAATGTTTTAGCTAACTCTGAACTTAAAATAAATCAGGACTTACAAAATATATCTGAATTTTCAAGGCTTCACTTTCTAAAAATTAATCCTAAGAAAACAACTGCTATAGTGTTTGCATCGGAGCGAAATAGAACGGCTATTATGCAATCTATTAATATTAATTTAAATGGCATACCAATAGTATTTTCAGACTCTGTTAGAAACTTAGGTCTTCTAATGGACTACAAGCTCCGTTTCAGGGAACATGTTGAAATTGTAAACCGCCGTGCCTTTATTGCGCTCAAATCGATCTATATGAATAAAGACATCTTAGGTAGAGAAAGTAAGACCATTCTCTGTGAAGCTTTAGTTTTATCTAATTTCACTTTCTGTGACTCGATATATGGCAGCTGCATTGATAAGCTTTGCGAATCACGTATACAGAGAATGCAAAACTCATGTGCAAGGCTTATCTTTGGTACACGTAGAAAGAAAACAGTCCATCCATATATTAATAAACTTAACTGGCTTATAATGAAAAAACGTAGAATTTTGCATACTGCATGTCAATTTTATAAAATTATCTCTTCAAAATCTCCTCCATATTTATTCGAAAAACTAAGTTTCCGTACGGATATTCATAATATAAATATTCGACGCAAAGACGCCTTAACAATTCCTTCTCATCGATTGGAACTGTATAAACGAAGTTTCAGCTATAACATCTCTTACTACTATAATAAATTCAACTTTGGACATGCCACACTGCCCTCATTTAAACGTTATTTAAGAGATAAATTATTAATGGAACAAAGTAAATTCACTTGATTACTAGGAGCATATTATTTAGTCCAGACTTTTTATTTTTTTTATTTTTTTTTTTTTATTATTTTCTTTTTGTAAGTCATCTTTTTTTTTTATTCTATTTTTCATCTTTTGTATATAATATTTGTTTTAGATAATCTTAGAATCATCGGATCTATTCATTGTTTATAAACTTAATATATTAACTAACTTCGATTTAGCGATCTAGAGGAAGTAACAGCAGTATCAGATACTATGTACTTAGTACATGTGTCTGATATATAAGCTGATCTAGATTGTGTTTGCTGCTCAGTTATTTAAACTTTATTAAACTTTATTATTTTCATGTATCATATATCGTTTATTAGTTATATCTCTTTTTATGTATATCTTTGAGTTAGCAAATAAACACATTTATTATTATTATTATTATTAAATAAACACTCATGAGAGGGTTTTTTCGTCGTATTTTTCTTTTGTTATTAGATAAAGTATATATCGACCATTTTCGTTTAAAGCGCATAGCGAATATAATTCTGGATCTTGTGCTTTTAGAAATTCTACTTGACCGAATTTTTCTTTAAAATCGAGTGCAATTCCGGCACCCATATACAAGTCTTTGCTTACGCAGTGAGCAAGTGAGAATGCTTCAGGAGCATGAAATAAATGATCTGCGATCTCAATAACGTTACTTATAAATGATGTAGGTTTATTCAAAAACCGTTTAAAATCTTTAAACTTTTTTTAGTAAACAATTTATTTTGTTTGCTTTTAATTGACGCGGTCTCTTAATATTAGAAATGTGGATGTTTCCACAGTATTATGGTGTCTAGGAATTATTTCCGCTGTTTTTAGTTGTAAGTTAATATTTTGTAAAGTTTCTGGTTTATACTTATTTTTCGTTTTAGCCTGCTTTTGCTTATTTTGCACGAATATTTTGTCAGGGACTTCAGGCATTTCTTCTCTATCTTCATTTCGTTTATTGATAATATTTTTTTTATTTTCAGAAATTTTCTGATTTATTTGTTCATATAGAACTTTAACTTTATTTCTATGTTCGTTGACATAATTATTTACAAGTACAGATTCTACATTAATATTTAAAGGAGTATTAACTTCAGTGTGTCCTGAAATTATTTCTTGCGGTTTCAATTTTGTTACTGAGTGAATGGAGTTATTATATGCAATAAGCGCGTAATTTATTTTATTTTCAATTGGTTCCCTTTTGAATAAATCTTGGTTGTTAAATAATCTGATATGTTCAATCATGGTTGAATGTACTATTTCAACGAGTCCATTAGAATTGGGGTGTTGGGAACTAATAAAATGTAGGAGTATTTTATGTAATTCTAATTGATCCTTGATTACTATGTTTTTAAATTCTAAATGATTGTCAAAGACAATTTGTTTTGGAAGGCCATGACGGCTGAAGTATTTTAACAATTTATTAGCAATTTCTATTGCTTTATAAGAATCGAGTCTATACATTTGTGTACTTAGAAAACGAGTCGATTAATTCTTGAATATATGAATATTCAACCTGTTTGTAACTCTGCAAAATTAAGTCTTATTAGAACTACTAACAAATAACTTATTGAAACAACTACTTCCCTGGCTAAAGCCACGAGTCGATTAATGTTAGGAATTTAGCTCCTTCTATTATAATGCTATCAATATGTATAATTGATTCTGATGATAACGACCTGTCGCAATTGACATCGGAGTCGGAACGTTTTGATTTTGATTTCCATTTGGATTTGGGTTTTGGTTTTGATTTATATTACATGTCGTTGTGGACATGAGTTGTTGTTATTTCTGGTAAACTTAAATTTATTATTATTGTAATTATTATTTCTATTAAAAGGGAAGAAATTCCTCGGCTGCAAATGTTACTTTATTTACAAATGGTTTTGCATTATATTGTGAATTAAAATTTCTCGGCGGTGAATTATTAATTTGCACCGAACGTGGTTGATACACAGGTTTTTGATTTAATTTGATTTTATCAATTTGGTTCGATGCTAATTCTAACTGAAAATCATTAGTTAACATGTTAAGCGCGGCGTTTAGATCTTGTGGATTTTTAACTCTTAGGTGAGAGCCTATTAGATCTCGTGAGCCGTGTAAAAGTACGCGTAAAGCATTATTTCTACAGAAATTGGATAAATAAGGACGCTCTAAAATATCGTTAATGTGATTTAACAAATATGACAGTAAATTAGAAACCACCTTACTTGTTGCGGAAAGTATTAAATAAATTCAATAAAACGAAATGTAGCCTGAATATATGAATATTCAACCTGTTCGTAACTCTGCAAAAATTAAGTCTTACTAAGACTATACACAAATAACTTATTGAAACAACTACTTTAATTAAAATAGGACGATCGAAAATTTGGTAATGAAACAACTCACGAACTTTTAAATGTGAATTATTAATACTACCAATAGCAATATCACACACACACACATAACATTATATAAATGTGCGTTATATGTATATTTTCTATAATGATGTATTTTTTGTAATTTGTTTAAATAATTCGTAGTTATTTTAAATTGCTGCATCTGTTCACTTGAATGATACAAAAGACATTTGCATGTTTGCTTGCAGAGTTACGAACAGGTTGAATATTCATATATTCAGGCTACATTTCGTTGTATTGAATTTATTAAATATCACATTAGCAGATTTAACAAACTCTGCAATTTATTGAAAAAATCAAAAGGTGATTAATTATGGGTTTGTTTTAATTGCGTAATTTCGCTATTTAAACTGAATAATTTCCGTTTGTCGGAATAAGAATTGAGAAGTGCATTTTTCAGATCTTGCCAGTTATTTATAATGCTAGATGAAATATTAATTGCTGCTTTGCCTTTAATTCTTGCGATTATGCTTGACATTAGGTAATCATTTTGGAAGTCCGTCGGATCTCCAAGATTGTAAAATTTATTTACGAGTTTCTCGCAAATTTCAACAATGCGCGATATCAGTTCAGGTTGCCCGTGCAACTCTGGAATCATGTTAATGTACTTCGGTTTGAGAGCCATTTTTAATTGTCATTTAATTCATGCGATACGACAATAATAACAAATTTACAGAGCGCTAATTTTTCAGCGCGTAATTGAATTGGTTAAACCTAGAGAATTACAAGTGTGAGTCGAATAGTGCACTTACAGCAAAACTATTATCTTACTCATCGGGAACGATTGATTCGTCTAAGATGGTAATTAAAGATGTGGGCCTCGATTGAGCGGCTGGACTGTCTGGACTGGTTTCTCGATATTTGGAGAGCCTTGCGTCCGTCTTGATCCCGACTGCTGGTGGGCCCGTTCAGAATTTCCGGTTAATCGTAAAAACGAAAAAATACGTAATATCGATATTCGTTCGATAGACTTTTACGCGAAAATCCTATCGACTGCGCCAGTTAATTTTATTTTGCGACACGAAGTCATTTAAAAAAAAAACTATTTATTCAATTAAACACAACTTTACCCTAAGACTGTTATAATATATTTAAATTTTGGAATATACAATAACAACTTAATCTACGCTAACTGCGCGTCATCTATGCACGCAGGTGCATGTAAGTCTGTGGCTGGAGAGTTATACTGGGTAGAGGAGTATACCGGGTGATCGATAGATAACTTACATATATTTTATTATTCTAATTAGTCCTATTTGTTATTTTACACATATGTATTAATTATGTTTATTTATATGTTATTTTTTATTTATGGATATTTAAATTGTTCAGATGTTAATTTGCATGTTTGTTGTATTTATTACCAATTTACTTTATATCTTGCATATTTCTATTTCTTTCACTATCTACATGACGTTTGTAAACCATTGGGTATTAACAATAATAAATTACTTGTTTACTTACTTACTATTGCGCAATACATCTTCATCATATTGCCTGTGATGTTGATATTAATATTAATTAATATAATAACAGAACTTCATGAATTATTTGTAAATATTTATGACTTAAAAGGAGGAGACTGTATTGCGATTAATAATGTACTGATTCATTATTTAAAGGCAATGAATTATATTATTCACTTAAATTATTTTACGAGGTATTGTATGACACAAACAAAAGGTATGTTCCATCTAAAATGCTTTTTACTATCCGAAATAGTTTAACTCTGAATCCATAAAACTAACTAAACCCAACAGCAATGCACATTTATCTTATAAAAGATCAAACAGTGCTGTTTATTGCAAGATTTTCAGTAAACTAAGTGCTCAGTGTTCGTCTTTGAGTAAATCTTTGTTTGAATTATTAATTAATGAAATTCGAGAGGATTACCAGTAACATGAAAAATAAATAAAAATAACTGTGAATTATGTAACAATTTGTCAACGTTTAATGTGATAATAATGTGTGAAAATGAATACGAATTTCCAGAAGACGTACACCGATTTATTTAATTCTGTCCATAAAATATGCAAATAATACGATTATAATAAGTTTTGTAATATTTCCACTGACATTAGGGTGAGTGACATAAGAGTGGGTGTAAAGTACTTTCACTCACTCCTTTCCTCAGCAACTGATTAAGTGGATAAAAGTAAAGCTTTTTTTTTAGCTACGTAAGAAATTAAAAGTTTCAAAGGCAGGATTAAACAAAGTTGTTACATTGATATGTAAATGTTAAATGTTTAATGGAAATACAAATCACCTGTGAACATATTTTCATTTAATAGAGCATGCGATTACATAAACGCTGAAAATCTCAAAATTAAAACATTGCTCGAAAGTCCATATAGTTTCAACATACAATTTCAGTAGGACACCCTGTATGTATATCATTTGTTTGTTTTTGGCAGTATTTAAATACTGTGTGTTTAGTAAATAAATAAATACTGTGTGTTTAATAAATAAACTAAACAGCCACGGCGGACACGTATCCTTTCGCATTGCTAATTACTATAATAAATACATTTGTTGGCGCAGAATGAATTTAAATTAAACTGGGGGGAAGTTAATTCGATATAGAAACACAATTTGGGTCACCAAATAATGATAAAGATCGTTATTATCGCTGACTCATAAAAACGCAACCGTATTTATTGCTTTTCTCTTTTTTCTTTTTGTTTTCCAGATAAATTCGTGCTCTATTTCGTTTATCGTTTGATTTGTTGGCAATATTCGCCAGTTCATTTAGTTTGCGCCACTGCAATCTTATAGTCTGTTGCTGAGTATTAGTTTACATTTTTCTGATAAGAATAAATCTTGCTTAAATATTTGTACACAAATGTAGGTAATTTTAGTAAAATATAGTCAGTTAGTAACGTGTATGAATCTGAATTTATTTTTCAATCAACAATCACTGTTTTTGAGTTGCTAACTATAATAATAATAATGACTTACTCAACAGGCATAAATCCAATTACAGGGAAATATAACATTATTTAAAACATTAATTAACAGAAATTAAATTAAGATAATATTGAATTAAGGTTTGAAAAATTTCATTAAGATTTTATGTCATCATATACACTATAATAAGCCTGCCAAAAGACGTAAACTAGATCCCGCAGATTCGTTATAAATATATAGTGAAGTGTGAGGTGTAAGGGGAGAAAAGGTTCAGAATTTTCAATACAGTCCACAGGGAGCGATAACCAGATGTAGTGTATGCTCAGTCACTATATTTCGCTATAAGTAGCCAACGTTTCACATAAAACATTTACGCATCGTCAGGGCCTAAAATAAAATGTAACAAAAGTTTTAGTATCGAGCAAAATGATCAAAAAAGTAACAAAGTAAAAGCCGAGGGCAGTGAACAAGAAAACAAGAGAGGTTAAACTTACTATTAAACGATTAAAATAATGACGTCCTGCGGTGCGAGAGACGACCGCGTGGTGATAAAGCCGGGCCCACACGATGCTACGAACGTTTGCCTCAAATGTTTGCTTCCAAGTGATGAGTCAAACGTTGGACGAACATCTTGACACATGCGCTCCCACACGATAGAGAAACGTTGAATCCAAATGCAGTTGGTTCCAACGTTTGTCTGAAGGAGGTTCACCCCCTTATTGCCCTTACTGCCTTATAGAAAATGGTTATTTAAAATAAAAACATAATAAAAAGCTGATGTACTTACCTATTATTTATATTTATAAGCACGTAAAATAAATATTAAAAAGACCGTTACTTATGATACATGGTTGTCATTCGTACAAATGTTTGTGTGTGTCATGTGAGAATGTATCTAATGCCACCAAGTATACCAACCAATGACAGAGAAAACCCTTTGAAGCAGACTAAAAGACCGACAGCCGGCCGAATACCTTCCAACACGAACGTTTGACGCTGGAAGCTGGCCACTCGTAGTTCGTGGATCTCCCACATAATGCGCCCAACCATCCAGCGTCCAACATTGGAAGGTGTTCGTAGCATCGTGTGGGCCCGGCTTTAGTTAAGAAGTTCGACATGGTAGTATTGAGTTGAAGAGGCGTTAAAATTTAAGAATACATAAGCACATCGCAAATAACATGTGCGCGTAACGTGATAGGGGCGCAACAAACCACTTAAACCAGAAAATACACAGTAGATGCACAGATTAAAAACACAGTCGGTAGGTGTAAAATTGACAGTGCAAGATGGCGTTCAACAAGTACAACACTGTTGTGGTTCGATCCGGTGGAATTTCGCCCTGGGAAAAGGAGATGGAAGGCCGGAGATGTTGGTGGGAAATAGTGTACGAAAAAGCGCGGCAAAGATTGTTTTCCTTCCTCCATCCAAACCGTCGAATAAAACCGATATCGGTCTAGATCAGGGATGAGCAACCCGCGGCCCTCCGAACAAATTTGTGCTTCCCGCCGAGCATTTGCAAAATTTTATTATTATTTTGTTGATATCCTTAATTTTTTTGCCGGTCACTTGATTATTGTTAAGTTAAATATATATCATAATGATCGATACACCAATGCAATGACTTTTTGAGATGGCTCACCCACTTGCCGACAACTTGTCAAACATGCAATGCGAATGCGTAGAGAACGTACGTGCTGTTATATTTACGTATTTTTGCCTTCCTCTCCCTTTGCTTCTCATAATCAGTTCAATTGGCAAGCAGTAAATTAGCAATTTTAAGAACTCTTTTATTTATCGTGTGAGTGCAGTTTTATTATTAACAAATAGGTAATTATTTTTTTATCATAATACATTTTTTCAAAAAATTATCTCAACTTTTAAATTTCTTATCCATAGCATGTCTGCAAAACAAACAAAAAAAAAACGGAAAGTTGCAGATGAGCATAGGCATTTTCAGGAAAAGTGGAAATTTGATTAATTTTTTACTTCTGTCAAAGACATAGCTGTTTGTTTAATATGCAGAGAGACTGTATCAACAATAAAATAATATAATATTAAAAGACATTACGAAACAAAACACGAACCACAATATAAAGATTTACAAGGACAAATGCGGAAAGATAAATTTAATGAAATGCACAAAACCTTACTAAAGAAACACAGTTAAAAAACAATTACTACTTCTTTTACTACTTACGGACACGGCAGTAAAGGCTAGTTTCGTTGTAAGTCAAATACTAAAAAATAAATAAATTTTTGCAAGATTATACCATTTTATATGTTATTTAGAAATATTGTTCAAGCATTTGTAACAAATTGAAATAAATAACAAAAAAATGAAACTCTTTACGGGTGGGAAGTTGATAAAGGAATGTCTAACTGCAGTTGCAGCTATAGCATTTCCTGAAAAGACAAATATTATTTCAAATATTAGTTTGCCGAGATTTACAGTTGCCAGAAGAATTGAAGATTTGTCCGAAAACAT
Source organism: Ocypus olens (assembly GCA_910593695.2). Taxonomy (NCBI): domain Eukaryota; kingdom Metazoa; phylum Arthropoda; class Insecta; order Coleoptera; family Staphylinidae; genus Ocypus; species Ocypus olens. Next base: position 51,671,682 of record OU343059.1, on the reverse strand, counting down.
AACAACAACATTATGCGAACGCATTGAAAAATTTGAGTAATGTTCTGTAGCCCTTGATGAAGAGTTGTGACATTAGCGATACGGCACATTTAGCTATATTTACACGAGGAATTGACTTCCAATTTAATATTACCGAAGAATTGTGTTCACTGATTCCAATGAAAGGGACCACGACCGATGAAGATCTTTACGGTGAACTAAAGTCAGTATTGGAAAAATTTTCAATTCCATTTCAAAAGATTATTGGCATATCAACAGATGGAGCACAAGCAATGTCCAGCATGGAGGTAGGAGTCTCAGAAAGGCTATTTGAAAACATTAAAAATCAGGCAGGCCGGAAAATATTCATTAATCACTGCATAATTCACCAGGAAAATTTGTGAGTTTGAATTTGCACCTGTAATAAAATTGGTTAATTTTATAAAGTATCGGGCATTAAATCACCGTAAATTTAAAGAATTTATGAAGGATTTAGAAACTGAATATGGTGACATGATTTTCAATACCCAAGTACGGTGGCTTAGTAGAAGTGAAATACAATTGTTTGTGGATATGAAGCATGGTGCAAAGATTACATGGTGTGCCTAGACGGCCGCGTTCTCTCTCTAAAATCTTCCCCTCTTTCATTTGGCCGATGCTCAGTGATGCAACCTTGTAAAATTACTTGCTTAACTAAAAAAAAAGTCGATATAACTAATTTAAATATCTGTCGCACGAACTCTATTTACATTTTATTAGTATATTGTACAACGAACATATAATGATGGCTATTAATCATGAGAACGATGTTTGCGGAACGAGCCGACAGGCGAGTGGAGCAAATCGTTTAAGTGATTAATAACCATTATATGCGAGTTGTACACTATACTTTGTTCACGAAAATTAAAATTAAATCAAAATTACAATCAAAATCAAAATAAAAAAAACAGAAACTAAATCAAAATTAAAATCGAAATTAAAGTTGTAATCACATTAACAATTGAAAAAAAAAATAAAAATCAGTATTAAACATGGCAAACAAAATATTATCATAAATCGCGTTCTGTGAATTAAAACGCGAATTAGCGTGTTTAATAACCATATTAAACACGCAAATGCGTGTGCGTGTTTAATAAGCGTATTAAACACGCAAATGCGTTTTGTAAATTTGAAAATTGCATCGATAAACTTCGTTTACTTATTGACAAGCTATGTAATGTAACTACAGATGGTGCTCCTAATATGGTTGGAATCAATCAAGGATTTGTTGGGAAATTTAATTCTAAGTATCCGGAAAATGATGTTGTTTTTTTGCATTGGCTTAAACATCAGGATGCTCTCTGTAAATCGGCTTTAGATATTGACCATATACTTAATATTGTTGTAAAACTAGTAAATATGATTCGTTCCAGAGGATTATTACATCGCCAGATTCAACAGTTTTTGGAGTCCGTACATGCTGAGCATTCCGATATCCTGTATTATTCAAAAGTTCGTTGGTTAAGTGCTGGAAAAGTATTTGAAAGAATTTGGGATTTAAAAGACGATATTGTGAATTTTCTTCTTGATAAAGACATTTATAATCAATTTGACGTCTTAGAAAACGAAACGTGGCGTTCTGATTTCGCTTTTTTCACAGACCTCCTCGTACACATGAATAAACTTAATCTCAAATTGCAAAGAAAAAAACAGTTTCTTCACGATATTTGGCAATACCTGAAAAGTTTCAAATTACAGTTATTATTATTTGCTAATCAGATCTCTAAATCTGATCTCATTTTCCAAGAATACAATCTTTAAAATTCACTATATCGAACAATAAGATTAAAAAATACGAAATTAATTTGAGAAAACTATCTACAGAATTTGAAAGGAGATTTGAGGACTTTAGAAAAATGGAACCAGAGTTTAGTATTTTTGCGACCCCATTCAATGCTAATTACGAAGAAGTTGATGCAAAATTTCAACTTGAGTTAATAGAACTGAACTGTAATACTCTCCTGAAACAAACTTTTCATACAGTACCATTACTAGAATTTTATAAAAATTTAAGTCCAGTTAATTTCCCAAATCTAATTACTCATGCACTGAAGATAATGACAATGTTCGGCTCATCTTATATATGTGAACAAATCTTTTCAACAATGAAGCTTAGGAAAACTTCTTTAAGAAACAGAATTACAGATGAGCACCTTTCATCAGTTTTAAGAATTTCTGCTTCGCAAATGGAACCAGACTATGATGAAATTTTGATGAAACAGTCTCAATTTCATTTTTCTCATGCACCATCAACCAGTAATGACACCAGAAAATAAAGTGATAATACTTCACATCAAGAACTACACTAAATTCATTTTATATTTTGTGCTTATAATTTTGTTACCTTTTGCTTTTTTACTATTAAAATAATAAGTGTATGTGATAATATATGTATATGTTTATAGAACACATAAATTAGTTAACGATTAAGCATTATTCTTTGGCCCGCTACGATTGTCTAGTTATTACAAATGGCCCGTCTTAAAAAAAGTTTCCCCACCACTGCACCAAGTTATCTAAAAAAGGTACATTTCCATCGGTTTTCGTTTCAACAGTAAATTGTAGATTAACATGGAATGAATTGAAAATATCAAACGTGTTTTGAACTTGCATGACCGGTACAGCGCAAATTAAATCGTTCACATATTGAAAAATGAAGGCGAACACGAAAGGAACCTGAGCAGAGCAAAAATGTAAGACTGAGTTCATGACTATCTCAGCTATTGAGGGGCAAATAGGCCCTCCCATGGGGCAACCAGAAATTTGTTGGTAGTAAACTTGACTATAGGAAAAAAAGTTGAGTTAAATAAAAACGAGATGACAATAATGAATTCAGGGAGAGGAATGGTAGTATTAGGTTCAATAAGGCGAAAATTATCGGTAATTATTTTGATAACAAGATCTAAAGGGATGTTGCTGAATAGAGAAACTACATCAAAGGAGACTAGACAAAACCCTGGTGGAAGTTGAAAATTATTGATTTTAATAGCAAATTCAAAAGAGTCTTCAATACGAAATTTATTGTAATCAGAAAAAGAGTTGTCAATGATTTTAGCAATAAACATGGCAAGATTTTTTGTATGACTATCTACGCAAGCAATTATGGGTCTGAGAGGACGGCCCTCTTTGTGAATTTTAGGGAAACCATAGGTTTGTGGGCAACCCTTGTAACATTTGAGATGTTGAGCTGTCGGTTGGTCTATGTACTCCTTCTTTAATAGGTGGTCTACTAGTTTATTGAGATTGCGCTCAAGGGAAGGATTTTATATGTATCTGGATTGTTCAAAAGTTCTAACGATTTGTTATTAAATTCTGGTTTGTGTAGGATAACAGTGCAATTGCCTTTATCAGCGCTAGTAATAATTAAATGGGGGTTATTTTTCAAGAAAATTTTGATAGTTTTAATTAATTTATCAAACGGTGAGGCCTGTGAGGGAGAAGTAACAAAGTTAGTAATGCTATGTGTCACTTTTGCTCTAGTTACGTCCCTTTCGGGTTCTGGACATTGTTGGATGATACTTTCAACGTTAGAGAAGAGATAGAACAAGTTAATGTCTTCGTTTTTGATTGGTAAACAGAATTTAGGGCCGTAAGCTAAGATTCTATTTATTTCTGGAGGAATAGGTGTGTCCGTGGTTGTTAATTATCCGTTTATCTATTGTTGGTTGATGTGCCTTAGGGGATTGAAGATTGGTGATCTTTTTGAAATGGTTTTGTTTAGTTACGTTAAAAAAAATACCGGTATCTCTTCTCTTGAACGTTGAGGAAATTGTGTAAAATCTGTTGCGGTAGTCTGAGGGAGGCCCTAAAAAAATGTAAATAATATGCTAACGAGATTCTCGGTCAGATGATGATAAAAATTTGCAAATGTGTGAGGTGAAAGTCAGAGATAGCTGTTTCATCTTTGTTAAGAATCATCAGTCTGCCATATTCAACCCAACACCCACATCAGCAAATTTTTCGGAAGTAATATTTATAGTGCATATGCATGTCGGTAACGGTAGACGAGAACCGAAATGCATCTTGATATTATTCACCATTGGGTGGAGCATAAGTCACTTTTGTCTTTCACCTCACACATTTGCAAATTTTTATAATTATCTGACCGAGAATCTCGTTAGCACATTATTTACAGTTATTCACATTTACTGTCGTTAAAATTCTCCAATGTTCAATTGATCGAGAAAATAATTAAATCTATCCACTGGTTGGCAGTCCACCGCTGGAATTTCGGTGGAAGCTTACAACCATATTAGCGAAACGGAAAGTAGAAGTAACCAAGTTAGGTTTATGGTGTAATTTTCGAAAATTAATGTAAACACGATGTTTATTTTTACCATAATTGTTAATAATAGTGTAATATACGGTGTCGAAAAATAACGGAGAAATTAATTAATTTATATTGGTTGTCGTCCCATTTTCTAACTAATTGAACGAAAAATAAATGTTTGTAATATGTCATTCCGAACATTATAATAGTAGTTTTCAAATGATGTCAAGATGACAATATTTTATTGTTAAATAATTGAGTTAACCACTATTAAAAATGTGCATTTTTTTTTAAATTTCAAACGCCTGTAAGAGCGAGATAGACAAACTAAAGATGATTTGTTACGACATCGGCTGATCCGCTACAAGTTTATCACGCATCTTTGGAATTATTGACTGTAGGCAAACACCTCCGTAGTTGTCAACTAAACCGCGTTGCCCGGATTTATGTATCGGTATAATGTAACTGGTTTTCCATTTACATGGCACTGCTCCGAATTCGAGAGATTTTAACATGAGTTCATATATAGGTGTGCAAAGCGAAAAATACAATTTAGTAAGAAGCAACTTGAAATACCATCTGGGCCTGGAGATTTGCCATTCTGAAGTTATAAAATCATTTTAAAAACCTCTTCTTTGGAGATCTTAAGTTTAAAGTCATTAACTGAGTCGCTCGACGGAGCCAGGAAGGTAATCAGTTGATTGATGACATTATTGGAGTAAGTTTTCGAAAACAATTTAGCAAAGAGATACTACGTCTTCGCCCTTTGATTTTTTAGTCTGTTGATATTCCATGACGGATGGTATAATATTTTCCGTTCTTTGGTCTTTAGCATATTCCCTAAAGCCTGAAGGATTAGTAATAAGTTTATTCTCGACGTCAGATAAATAATTATTATAAAGCGTTTCCGACTTGTATTTACATTCACGATGTAGATTAGAAAAATGTTCATAGTCATATAGTGATCCGTTCTCCTTAAACCGTCTATGAGCTAGTTTCTTATTACTTAGCATACCTTTCAGTTCGCTTGTCATCCATTTAGAGAAGGATGAATGTGTTACTGCAACTATTTTACAAGGAATAAACCTGTCGATAGCAAAATTAAATGAATCATAAAATTTATCTGTAATTGTATCCACATACGAGTTCTTCATGTTGGACCAATCTGTACAGTGAAAGTAATGATTTAGTCTATAATTTAGAGCATTATAATCAGCAAGGTGATGAAAGTAAATTTTCTTCATAGTGTGTAAATTCTGAAAATGTGTGAAGGGTAATAATATTTCAAAAGCCGCGTGATGCTCACTTAAATTTAGTAAGTCGTCCTCGGATAATGTAACACTAACTGTTTGGTTGAAGGTTCGAACTACAGCGCCAACCATGATTTAATATAAAATAATATACAGGGTGATAAAAATGTAGCAGAAAATCCTTACTGATAAAGTTGAATAACTTCATGTTTTTTAAATAACATACCCTGTATTTAGTAACGTATTCTTAGGTATAATCCAATTACCTTTCAGATTGTATTAGGGTTCCCTGTACCTAATTTCAATAGTTTTCTTGTATTCAGCGACTTAATTTACGCAGCTTTGAGATTGCGCAATTTATATCAGGAAGAAAACACTCATATGGCATCTAGTTGGCTTTCAGAATCTATGAGGGTTCCCATTCCGTTTTCTTCGTATTTAAATTAATAATAAATAATAACCTATTATTAAATCATAAATATTTTTAAATTAGTCAGATGAGAAAATAAATACAGTACAAGTACAATTTAATGTAAAAATTAAAGCGAAGATGGTTGGCGCACTAGGCTTCGGCGCCGGCCAGCAATTGCGAGAGTTAAGCAACGTTGGTCCGGGTCTGAAAATGAATGCGTGGCGAGTACCATTCGCCATTGGGATACAATTAATGAAGCTTCAGAGTGAAGTAACACAGGCTCAATCACACACGTAAATAATAACCTCGCGATCGATGGCCACCAAATTGCCCACCATTACTACTGGAAAAATGATTTTATAAGTAACATTTAATTCACAGTACGTAAAATTCATCTTGGTTTTGAAATAAGCTTCAATTGCTATTGTATAAATAAAAAAAGTTGTGGATTTAGGCTACATCAAAATTTTACTTTATGCTCCATTTTACTCGGGACAGGGGAAGCTTAATTCTTTGATTTAGAATTTGCTGTTGGTTTGCATATTTTAAAGGCCCAAACCGTCCCCCTTCCTTTTTTTTTCGTATGCGGGTTGTAAAAAAAGCTTAATAAGATAAAAGGTGACCCTTTAGCTGGGCTTTCCCTAATTTTCCCACTCAAAAGTGAATTATTATGAATGCAAGGGTTTTCCCACCGTCTGCTACTAATTAAATTTATGTGCCGAGAATGGGGAATTAGAAAAAAAGGCTGATTTATATTCATCTCTCACCTTCTGCAATAAGGCAATAAGTGAGCTGAATTGTCATCCAACAAAGTAATTTTTCAGGATGTTACGCAAGAAATGGCTTATTTTATATTCCAGTTGTGTTCTCTGATATTTCGGAAACACCTAGAAAACGGGAACTGTTTGCAGTACACCATTGAATATTAAAATGTATTATTTATGTGATGCACATTTTGCTTATAGAAGTTTCAGCTACCATAATATGTGGCGTTTCATAATATCATAATTGTTTATTTTCAGCCAGCCACGAAAATGCTTTTAATAAGATAACTTATTAAAAATAAATCAAATAAACTATATTCTATTATTAAATATATATTAAATAATAACCTGTATGAAGCTTTTTGTAGCAATAATAACACGATATAAATAATCGTAAGAAATAGGTACATAACTTCCATAGAATAGAATAGATTAGAATAGAATATTTATTGGTGTCAACAACTACATTAGAGTCTTTCACAAGTCAACTGTTATTACAGTATACTTAAAATATTGTTCTTAAATTTAAAAATATAACTATAATATTTAACCATCGGACAATTTTACAATAAGACATACTAGGATATCACAATTTCGATAAAAATAACAGTGAAAAAGTATCACAATGCAAATCTAGCAAGAAAAGTTTAACGATATATCACATAATACATACTCAGAAATTTTCAAGGATAATATTTAACGAATATAATTTACGCTTTACAAATTTTAGTACGAAATAAAAAAAAAATGACTAGGTAAACTTAAATGTATATTATCGTGACCAGACATATCCGCACAGGAAGAATGCTCCCGCGAAAAATGCGCACAGAAAAGTGCGCACAGCAAAAACTCCGCACACGAAAACTTCGCACATGGAATTATGCTCACATAGAAAACTCCGCGTACTGAAAATAATGCACAGTGATAACTGCTCACACGAAAATTGCTCACACGAAAATTGCTCACACTGATAAATACTCACACGAAAAATTAATCACTTTTATAAATCCTCACATATAGCCGCAACAAATATGTTTGCTGTGGTTATTACATTTAAAATTAGTTTAAAAGAAATAATGAACTGAGTTGTTAAAAGCAGAAATGTAGAATATATGTACTTGAATATCTTATGAAAACAGTGTTTATTTTTCTTAAATAATAGTAATAATAATAATAAATGTATTTATTCGATGTAATCAGTATTACATGAAACGCCATGGATGCATATAAAATAACACTAACATATTATATAGATTACAAAATACAGTTTAATTTCAGTATTTCCTTACGAGTTAGTTTAGAAGCGTAATATCAGGTGTAGTGCTCTCTATCGATTACTGTATGCCACACAATTTTATTTTTTTTAAATTTGAAATAAATTATTACCTGTTTGAATTTTGAAAGTAATTATTATCTGTTTGAAATTTGAATTTAATTACTACAGGTTTCCATTTGTAAAGTAACTGATGATTATTTTTAAATGTTTCGTAAAGTTAAAAGTAATTGAAGTGGCGACTCATTCAATCGTGATCTCTGTATTCTTGGTATCAATTTTAGCAAATTTCGGATTGAAGTTCTACATAAATTGCTCTCAGCGTATTATAATATTCTGCGTTAAAAAAAAAATGAACCACCCTAAAGGAGTTGATGTAGAACTCTAAAATTTCTTGGCAATAGTTGATGTATGTTGATATATAATTGATTAACAAATTGGGAATAACCTCACTTGTTGCAGAGAGCATTAGATAAATACAATAAAACGAAATGTAGCCTGAATATATGAATATTCAACTTGTTCGTTAATCTGCAAGAAAAAATTAAGTCTTACTAAGACTATAAACAAATAACTTATCGAAACAACTACTTCCCTGGCTAGTGCCACGCCGGATATTGAATGATACAATAGAAATTTGCATGTTATTACTAGTACTACTAGCGAAATAACATTGGTTTAAGGCAGCGATTCTCAACCTGTGGGGCGCGGCGTTTCTACAAGGGGGCCGCGAGTATATTTAAAATCAAAAACATATTGTATATTAAAAAAAATATTTTATATATTTTAAAATAGAATGAACTTTATAATTACATATTACCAATAAATATTTTATTACATTTATTATTTAAGTTAAGTTTATTAGTATGGAAGAAATACCTCTTAAATATGCTAGGTTATTAATTAATGACTTCCCTGAGCCTGTTTCTCATTGCAAAGTTTTTGAAATGAAGGAGTAATACGAGATATGGATACTCTAAGTTCGTTTTCTATATTTAGCTGAGATCTGTATTTTGTTTTCAATGAAGCCACCGCAGAAAATCCAGTTTCGCAAAGATAAGATGTTGAAAATGGTAAAAGTATTTGGAAAGCTCTTCGTTTTAATGTCGCAAACTCGTCATCCAAACCAGCCCAAAATTCAAAAATCGATTTGTTATTGAATTGTCTTTTGATTTCACTGTTTGTTGTAAAATCAATAAAAGTTTCCTCTTCAAAAGTCGAGAGACCTTGTGGAATATTGTGATATGGGTCCCTAACCCACTCGTAACTAGATAGAATTTTTTCGTCAGGAAAAAAGTATTTTTTAAAATTTTTTGCTAGCATGCTTAAATGTTTGTCTATAGTTAGGAAAATCACGTTTATATGTACTTCTCCGGTTTTGTATGTCTTTAAAAATTCATTTATATTAGGAAACATTTCCAATTTCTTTTCTTTTATATTTCTAAGCCACAAATTCAACTTTGTACAAAACGCAGTGACTCTATCATTTGTTTCCAAAATATTTGTATTTAATCCTTGAAGTTGGAGATTCAAGACATTTAACTGCTCAAATATATCGACTAAATAAGCCAATTTCATAATAAATAAAGCATCTCGAAACATCACGGCTTCTTGTCGATTTTCTTCTTCCAGAAAAATACAGATTTCTTCTCTTAATTCAAAAACACGTTTCAAAAACTTTCCACGTGATAACCATCTGGCTTCGCAATAAAATAGTAATGCTGTGTGTACTGAACCCATATCTTTACAAAGTTTAGAAAACATTCTTGATTTTAAAGGTCTTGTTTTTATATAATTTACAATAGTTACAGCTGTAGATAACGCGGTATTTAAACCAGGACTCATTTCTTTCGACGCCAGTGCTTCTCTGTGGATCATGCAATGTGTCCATATACACTGTGATGATTTTTGTTTCACCAATGTTTGCAGGCTTTGAAATCTTCCAGACATTGAACGAGCACCATCGGTACATATTCCAACACAATTTTCCCATTCCATATTCGCCTCGTTTATAAAATTATCCAAGATGGTAAATAAAGCAGTTGATATTGCTCTTTGCTCTATTGGTTTGCAAAAAAGTAGTTCTTCTACAGCTGATACACCATCACAAAAACGTACATAGGCTATCAAATGAGCATCTTTATTGTTGTCAGTTGCTTCATCTAGTTGAATTGAAAACAATTTTCCACGCAATTTTGCAAAAAGCTGGTGCTGTACATCTTCAGCCATGTCACCAATACGACGAGCTACAGTATCATTGGAAAGTGGAATAGATTTTAATTTTTTAGCAAAATTTTCTCCAAACATGGTTTCTACAATTTCAATTGCAGCTGGCAAAATTAGCTCTTCACCAATAGTGTGAGGTTTCTTGCATCTAGCTATTTGATACGAAACTTTGTAAGAAGCAAGTAAAGCTTGTTCATTCACAGACAAAGAGTTTTTAAAAACTAATTTTTGCTTTTCAAATGATTTTAATTTGCTTTCAAAAAATTGTCGAGGTTTGTTAACGTATTCACTATGAAGAGTTTCCAAATGTCGTTTAAGTTTATTTGGCTTCATACTGTCAGCTGCCAAAATTTTTGAACAAATAACACACAAGGGCCTTTCTTCTTCTTTTACTTCAGTGCTGGTAAATCCATAGTTCAAGTATTCGGCGCAATATTTTCTTGATTTAGTTTTTGGAACATGCCTAGCCTGTGCACTAGTTGATGCTTCACAATCCTCCAATGCTCGCTTACGTCCACATAAAAATTTATCCATAATCTTTGCTAAAGATGCCTCTGTTGCCTCTAAAATATATATTTAAGAAAAATTGATCAGAAATCGATAGAAACATTTAAAAAATATGGAAGTAACTAAAAAATTATAATCTTCAAATTCAAAAGAATATAAAATAAAATTTATATAATGGATGATAATAGGTGATGGTAATTACTATTTATAGATTTAAATTTAGTTGTAAAATTTTTTACATTATCGAAGAAAAAAGTTTGAAAAATGATTTTAATAAATTTGTAAATAAAGAAAATCAATATGAAATTGATGAGAATAGAAAGTAGAGATTGAAATAACGTATAGAAAAAAATATGTTAGTGAAATTTGGAATATAAGGAACATTTACTTAAATTTCAATTAATGCTTTGGGAAGCAAATTTTTCTTTTTTCATATATGTTATAATAAACCAACAGGGACTATAAGGCTTCATTCACAACCTCCAAAATTAGAATTAGAATTACACTTAGAATTAGAATTTAAATTAGTATGTAAATTAACGTATTTTGGAGCATTCACATCGTCTAAATTAGTCGGTTGTTTTTGCAATAATTGCAGGTACAAAATACCTAACGCCACACTAAGTGAACTTAATATTTTACGTCGATGCTGTGCCTGTGCTCGTGCTCTTCGTATTGGCAACATAATTTTCACAAAATGATAAATTTAAAAACAAGCTGTCAAAAATTTGAGGTTATGTACTACTCCAAATTAGTGTGTAAATTACCGTAAAAGCTTGTACTTTGCTATGTGTTAATTTAAAGTGTAATTGTAATTCTAAGTGAAAACGTTAATTTGAGGTTGTGAATGCTCATGTATTAACTCATATGCCAAACGTTTGCTGTTAATTGTAATTTGAATTGTAATTCAAATTCTAATTCTAATTTGGAGGTTGTGAATAAAGCATAAGGTGATAAGTAACACGTAAAAAACGCAAGTTGTTATAATAAGAATTAAATGTGGTTAAAAATTTGCGTGTTTTACGCTTTTTTTATCTTACAATTTATTAATTAATTTAATATTGTTATTTATTTAATATTTAACAATTAATTGTAAATAAAAATTGTTAAATTTTTCCATTTTTATTCTACAAATATTCTTTATTATTTTCAGATACGAATTGAGTAGCATGATAAATGTATTTTTTGTACTTACCTTTTAATATTGAAGTCCCCTAAAAAATGATCAATTTTAGATAAATAATAGTGCATGTACTCGTGATGTACTGTAAAATCTCTGAAGTTTACTCGCACTGAATCGCACAAGAACACTGGAAAGGCCGATAAAATTATCAAAACAGAAATGCGACCTTGACAGAATGTGTAGGAAGAAATATATAGAAAAGGGTGGGGATAGACGTATGCATTACTGTGCATTTATAGCAAACAGTCGCATTTTACCAATAAAATTAAATGTACGAATATCGGACTGTTTTCATGTTTTAATCAAAAAAATAATAAAAAATTAATACTAATAATTATACAGAACTCTTATAAAAAGCTCCAAATAATAATAACTAAACAGCGCTATAAAATCTTACAAAATAGTCACATATAGCACACATGCTTGTCTGGCCGTAAATATACTGAAAAAAAAAATTTCGATAGATCAAAAAGGGGGGCGCGAGAATATTTATATTGGTAATATGGGTCGCAATAACAAAAAGGTTGAGAAACGCTGGTTTAAGGTCGTTTATAACTTGAAAATTAAACTAAATTGAATTTGAAAACTTTAAACTATAAAAACTGAACTGAACAATTGATGAAATTTTGAAGGCCCATTGTCACAGCTTTTTATTGTTTGACCTAATTGTTAGTGCCTTAAAAAATGCCGCGAGTGCAAAGACGTGGAAATTTTCATCAAATTACACCATTTGAAACAGGACGAATATCGGAATGCGCGAGGCTCGTTTAGGATTCCGTGAAATTGGCAGAATTGTTGGTCGACCACACGTCAGTGTAAGTCGAATTTGGAGAGATGGGCAGGAAGAAAGCCTAGAAGCTCGCCGTTAGGCAGTGGACGTCCCAGAGTGACACAAGAACGTGAAGATCGAAAGTGCAATTCTAGAACCTGCTGAACCAACACGATCGATTGCTTAAGATCAATTGGACCCTGTTATGTAATTGTGGATTAAGCGACCAAATTTGAAAAATTGAGTTACTAGTGCCATCTATTTGAGAAGATCAATATCTACTTATCTGAATAAATTTTTTACTAAAAATTACCTTTTTTACCTGATTATTAGCCTCCGAATTAAGCGACAACTGTAAATTTGTTAAGGAAAGTTAATTTTTTCGTTTTGTAATATGAGATTAATCATCTAGTCCACATTACAAAACTTACATTTGGAATTCAAGTTTTTGTAAAATTAGATTAAGCGCCGATTATGGTATTTAATTCATTCCACCATGTGCAATTTCAACAGCTTTGTTTTGAAAGAGCAAACTAAGCGACACGGAGTCGCTTAGTTTATTATTTCAAAAGAAAACGAATGGCGCATGGCGTTGCGTACTATTTCGGTTTAAGTGCGTCACTTACTTCTTTATTTCGGATAATATAGTTCAGTTATCCCAGTGCGTTGCCGTGATAACGTCTTAACCCTTAATAATAAGTGAATATTTATTGTTAACAAATACAACAATCATATGGATAAGTTTAATAAAAATTCTCGAGGCTACCGTCTTATTGTGCCTTTTATGAAAGAAAATGTTGATCCAAATAATGACAGCGAGAATGTGGAGGTAAGTTCTTCCTGCTGTCAATTTTATCATGTCGGAGAATATATTAGCATTTTAGAATTTTTTATAATTTCTTGCTATTGCTCATAATGGCAATGTAGTAATGGTTATTATGAAGTGTATGGTTTATACAGGGACGACACAGTCTAGTGAAATGAATGTGTTTTTCTTTTTAATTTCTCGTTTATTTTCTTCCCAGGTTATTTTAGCAAAAAATTATAACATAGGTTTTTTGTAGATATTAGAAATCTATATGTAAGGGACCTATTTTATATATTGTTTTATTATCTAAATTTGAAATTTAAATGGTTTTTAAATCATTTCTTTATTACAAATACGCCCTGCTTTGGAAAAAAGACAACACATATCTGATGATAATGGAGAATATAAAAAATACATTTCAATCCATGGCAAGTGTAAGCGCATAACCTTATCTATTTTCCAAGGCACTGCTTGTTTATTATGGATCTCTACAAGAAATTTATCTTACGATTTTTTGTTGCAATAAGCCGAGAAGAAACTAATTGACGATTTCAAAAAATACATTGAAATCTCTGGTGCGTTATCCTATGCGCCAGCCTGTATGACTACTACTAATAATTACAAATGTCACTTTTTGTAACTTATAAAATTTAATAGCGTCACATTTTATAACCAGATATAAAAACAATTTAATTAAAAATATATTTTACACTAATTGAAATGATACTTATTGATTTTGCAATTGAATTGGAAAAAAATAAATAAAATAAAGTTTTATCCGGTTTTAGAACCGGCTTTCAAATACCGACAGAATGAAATGTGCTGAAGTAGACACTGCCTACAAGGCAAGTCAATTCTTAATGGAGACATCTTTCCAAAATGAAAGTTTATTGATGAATGGTATTCACCCTACCAAAGTTTTACCCTTAAAAGAATGTATCTTACCAAACGATCCCGTTTTGTTGGATATTTCCAATATTTCGTTTTCTGATTATAATGAACGATCGCAGAATAATCCCATATTAAATTTAAATTACAATGAAGAGGAAGAAAATAAGGCAGGTGCGCATAAGCATATAACAACTGATAGTCGTACTCGTGATACATCTATCGGAGAATTAGAAGAGATTTCTGATGAAGTGGTACTAGAAACCAATGAGAGTAATGAACAGCTTAACAATGAAGCTGCTGAAGTCACTAGACAGGAAGTCGGACAAAAAGGAAGGCCAAAAAAAGGACGTAAAAGACGATATGAAAATCAGTCTAGAGATTTACGAAAATAACGCTGCCAAACTAATCAAGAATATATTAGTCAGAAAGGAAAAGTAGTAAAACCACGAGAATTTAAAAACCATTCCTGCAAAGATTTATGTCACGAAAAGGTTAGTTTGGAAGAAGGACGGAGTGAGTTTGAGATATTTTGGAATTTGGATAATTATCAAGCCAAGTGCCTTTACATAAGTTCCTCTATACGAGTTATAGATGTAAAGAGAAAACGAAGCAAACACTCTACAAAAAGGTTACATACAAGATTGTATCGACTTGCTGACAAAGAGGTGTGTTCAAAGATGTACATTGAGACTTTGGGGATATCGTCGGCGAGAGTTGATAGATATTTAAAAAAAAAGTTGCTTCAAAAGAGATTATAAAAGACAAACGAGGAAGTGGAAGTAATCCTATGAAAATATCTGTAGAAAGAAAACAAATGGTTGTGGAACATATAAATAAATTTCCCAAATATCAATCTCATTATTGCAGGAACAAAACCGTCGCATTTTATTTAACAGCTGATACTACATTGGAAAAAATGTATAGTTTATATAAATCCGAAAATGAAGACAATGTTTCCTTTTCAACCTACAAACGAATATTTTATGACGAGTTCAACTTGCAAAGGAAGAAACCTAAGAAGGACACGTGCAATAAATGTGATAATTGGGATATAAAAATTAGAGATTGTTAGTCTGCGGATGAAAAGATTTCACTAGAAACTGAAAGGAATACTCATCATGATGGAGCTGAAGCTCGAAAACTAATGTATTCTGACCTGGAAAGGGCAACAAAACAAGATCATTTGGAAGTATTAACTTTTGATTTAGAGAAAATACTAATATTGTATTTTATAAACGTCAGCTATGGTTATATAATTGTGGAGTTCATTCTGGTAAACGTGGTCAAGGATTTTGTTATGTTTGGATTGAAGGTGCAGCAGGGAAAGGTGAACAAGAGGTAGGATCCGTTTTAAGAAAGCATTTGCAAGAAAATATAAGATGTCAAGTAAAAGAACTAATTTTATGGTCAGACAGTTGCGGCGGCCAAAACCGCAATATTAAAATATTAAATATAGAATAAAATTCGGAATTTGGTGACATCGAGTCAGCCCTCAAGTTCCAGAAAAGGCTTTATACGCCAGACGATTATGTCGAAGTAATGAAAAATTGTCGCAAACGAAATAAGCTAAAGACTAATATTATGGGCAATAATGCATTCGCTGGTGTTGACCATATACTAAAAAAAATTGTTAATAGAAAGAGAGATGCAGATGGCAACGCAATTAACTGGATGCGAACCAGAGAAATAACGTTTGTCAAAGAAAAGCCATTTAAAATCGGTTTCAGCCATGAAGGGCATATTCAGGAAGTCGATATTAGCAAAAGACAGTCAGGAAGAAGAGGAATCCGTTTAAATTTTTTGCTTTCATCCAGCCTTATCCAACCTTTGTGGCCCAAAGGGAAACCTGTATCCATCCCAAAATTGAATGACTTAAAATCATTGTTACATCTAATTCCTTCAGATGCCCGGACATTTTATGAGGATATCATAGGCGACGAAGAGATCGTAGATGATATTGACGGTTTCAACGGATCGTTAGATTTTGACCCAGAAGATGAAAATTGAATAATATTGTAATATTGTAAAACATTTATGTTCACTTTATTAATAGTTCATAAATAATAAAATGTCTCGTCTGCTTCCCTTAATAAAAATGTTGTTTTATATAAGTTACCGAATTATATTAGTTACGTAAATAGGGGTTAAATGCCAAATAGTGTCGCTTAATTCTCTCAAGTCTTTAAACAGATGTAAATACAAATAAAGTTATATCGAATTAAGCGCAAATTTTGAAATAATGTCGTAATGTTTGCCGATTTTTAAATTTTAAAAATACAAATGCACAGCCTACATTTCATCCAACTTAAGCCAAAAAATCAAGAACGTAAGTATTCAACAGTTTCCAGGGCGACAAAACAAAAATGCAATACTTTAAACCCGTTTTTCTCCACTTAATGTAAATGTCGCTTAATCCACAATTACATAACATGGTCCAATTGGTCATAGAGTCTCTATAAGCACCATTTATTTGCTACTTACAACTCTAGTTATGTAATATACTATTAACAACTTTTCTAGCAATAATTTGCAAAATTTCAGAATTTTGGCCAGGTTTTCAGGTATTCTGTCACACTGTACATCGCCTGCTCGTGTTGAAATATTAATAGAGCGTAATAATCCCCGCCCCGACCCGCTGTATATGACGGGCCTAATATTTATATATGTTTGCGCTTGTTCTATTCATCGCAAATGAAATATTTCAAATTATAAAAATTGGCTATGGCAGAACAGCTTAGTAGCTTATACCAGTTCCTAGATATTATTCACTCTTCAAACAAGACGCATTAAAAAAAATTATATTTTAAAGTTGCTGGAGATATTTTTCCATAAGAATTTAAAATCTAAATAATATATAAGCTTTTATTATATACTATATTATGCAACACAAGTATTTATTTTGTATTTCGTACTAACAAGGAGAGGATCAGATGTGTGACTCACCGATTTGATCCATCTTTGGCACTCGTGCAGGTCATATAAGTAAGTATATTTTTTTAAATAAAGTAAAAAGTATGGTTTATACTATTAACATGCTGTTATTATTCAATTGCACAATTGCCCCAGATACAGTTAAATATTCAAACTAGCATGTGTTAAATATGTGTTTGGTCTTGAAAACTTTCACAGTAAGCAGCGGAGTTTGCCATTATTCCAAAATCCTCTCGCTGTATATTTTCCACAGTGGCTGATTTTACGAGTCCCCATTAAACGCTCGTGGCCAGGCTCCGTTTGCCAATACATTCGCAGCTGAAATCTTCGAGAAAAGTGCATTTGTGTCACATAATTTAGCTGCTGTTATTTTCAAGGAAAATTCCTTTCCAGCTCCTAAATATTGAGGATATTTGGCATGCTTCGAGGTACCTGGGTAAACTATGTTCTCGCGCACTCGCGTATTGTCGCCATAAAAGAATATCCAATCTGAAATTTATGTGAGCGCAAGAAATTGTAAACAGTCTCCATTGATCTGGGCCCAGATAAATCAGTTCCTGGCATCCTTTCCTTATAATTTTCTATCCTTGTTATCTTCCGAAAAATAAATCTTGTTTATCTTAATTTATATATTACACAAACATAAATTTATTATATGTATACTGTAGTATTTGATTTACTTCCACAATTAATTTTTTTTTGCTAGATTTATGACTATATGGATGAGTTTAATATTGAAAATAAACTGTTATGTGATAGTTATAGATCATAGCTAACGGTTTTAAATAATTGTAGAGTTATCAATTGGTAGTTATTATTATGAAATAAAAATAAATAAAAACAGAATTATGACATAAAGGAGCATTTTTTATGTCATTGAATGTCACTTTAAATCAGGTTTATATTGATATAACATAGTTAATAAACATTCATGTAAGTTAACGTGAAAAAATAAAAATGATCATATTAAAAATGCTGCGTCATAACTCTTAAATTAAAAGTCGATATAAGAAATGGTGATGTGGCCATCATGTTACTTTCTCCGACTTGATGGTATCATAGCCATTTATATTTACGTTTTCATGGTTTATTTTCAATTGAAATCATATTTTAAATGTATATCGAGCGTTACGTAAACTCGGATGAAACTGACGTTTAAAACGTCAAAATTATGAAACATGAAAAAATTATACTTTAAATTAAAATAATTTTTTTCTCGAATAGCAATGATTTTATGAAAAATATTTTCAAGCAAGAGATGTTTATTTCTTTGTTGTCTTCAATGTTTGTTTAAATATTTTTGTGATATTTTTCATATTTAAGAAAATATTGGCAAAAAACAAAAAACAGTTAAGGTAAACACCCACTTCCGGTGTACGAAATTTTACCAAAAGCTTTTCAGTTCTTCAGATTATCAAATAAGACGTATGTTGAAAGTTTCATATCAATTGCTCTATTAGTTTTTGAGATACAGCGCACACAGACAGACACACACACACACACAAAAACGCAAAAAAAAAAATTTCCAGAAATTGTTGAAATGGCTTCTAGCCCTACAGTCGGGGCGCCCTAATATAAGACGTCAGTCGGGGCGCTGGGTCTCACAGACTTGTAACAAAAAAGTAGATTTTTAATTTGTTTTAATTAAAACCAATAATTTGGTATGAAAGTAAAGACCTTTATTGAATTAAAAAAACACACAAAACTATTTTAAAAACAAATACTTATAAAATAGATGAAATTTTCATTTTCAATACCAAAATGAAACACATAATTTGGGAAAATAAAAAAAATAAAAGTTTTCATAAAATAATATTGTTTTTATTAAAAATTAATTAAAATA
This sequence comes from Ocypus olens, assembly GCA_910593695.2. Lineage (NCBI taxonomy): Eukaryota > Metazoa > Arthropoda > Insecta > Coleoptera > Staphylinidae > Ocypus > Ocypus olens. The sequence continues at coordinate 51,652,537 of OU343059.1, read as the reverse complement.
CAAACAAATAACATTTATCATTGGATATTCGCAGCATCGGAGCACATGGGACACCAAGCTTCAAGGTGGAAAAGACACACAAATTTTTTACAGTTTTTGCAAAAATACTAGGTTTTTGAGTCCTTCTGGCAGAAATAACACCTTTTCCGAGTACCAGGTGGAATTTCCTGATTAACATTTACTTCTGAAGTTCCAGCCACCTCTTGTCTCCTTTCTCTCACAGATCGCGGTACATTTGATTCTAATGAACGGCGTTCAAAATGATCCTTTGTCACCAACAAAGCAAGGTCTCTTAGGAACAATCTTCTTTGCATGTTATATTTTTTATTATTACAGGCATAAATAAGCTGAGCGTTAACACCTGCCATATTCATCAAAGAATTCAAAATAACCATCGGCCATCTTCTGGTATTTCTTGACACATCATAAGCAGCACTGAGTTGGTCCAGAGTGTCAACCCCTCCTTTTGTTTTATTATAATAGGTGATAATATCTGGTTTATATTTTTCAGACGATGCATCAATAGCATCATCGTGATGTATACTGGATATTAGAATTACATTCTTATATTTTTTGGGTACGTAAGACACAATAGTTGTATTTTCTTGGAATCCGAATATCGAAGAATGTACAGGTCGAACTCTTGTATTGGTAAATTCAAGAGGAAGTTCCCTCTTATTTTTCTTGATAGTACCTACATAGGTTATTGTGTGTTCTGTAAAGAGTTTGTTGACTAAAGGCATACTAGTGAACCAGTTATCGCTGGTTAAATTTCGATTTGTTCCGGAAATTGGGTCTATCAACCTCAAAATTAAACTTTGTGGATCGTTGGGTTTTTCGTATGGACCAGGAGGTTGCTTTCCAACATATACTTCTAAGTTTGATGCATATGATGTAGCAGAATCAACCAAAGCAAATATTTTTAATCCATATCTGCTTGGTTTACTGGGAATATATTGTTTGAATCCACATCGTCCTCTAAAAGCTTCCAGTTTTTCATCGATTGTTACATTTGCTCCAATAGTGTATGCATTTTTACAATTTTCGGTAAAAAAATCAAATAATTCTCGAATTGGAGCCAATTTGTCTGTCTGTTTTCTTTCTTCTCTTGTATCAAGATTGTCAAAACGTAAGCATCGTAATAAAAATTGAAAACGATCCCGTGACCTGGTTAGCCAAAACCGCTCAATACCAGTTGTACTCCTTTCCCACATTTCTTTTGTGTTTAAGCGACTACTTTTAAGAAATCCGACCAGGTACAGCAATCCAAAAAGGGCCTTTATTTCATAAATATCAGTAGGTTTTGCTCTCCTATCTCTTGTACAATTTTTCCCTAATCGAGAAATATATTGGTTTGTATTTTTGACTATAAGTTGCATCATTTGGTCACTAAAAAACAGCGTCCAACATTCTATAGTGGATTTGGCATTTTTTCCGTATGTTTTTACCCCTGGAAGGCGAATGATGATGTTTTCCCTTCTAGTCCTCACTGCCTTATTGGGACAGTGTTTGCGCCACCTGGTAATGCCATCTTTGCCTATGAATGCTGGTACTCTTGGGATCTTGCTTAGAGGAACATAATCGCTTACATCTTCTCCGTCTTCAAAATCTTGCTCCGAATCGCTATCCGTACTTCTCTCTTCGATGGAATTTGTTTCGGAAGCAAGCTCTGCTTCTTCGTCATCCGGTTCTTCCTCAACCTCAAATTCTGTCCATAACTCCTGCAGTTTTGCTTGTTCCTCCTCGTAACTCATGTTAAGAAGCAAGGGCGGTGGGAACGAATATAGAACGTCCTGTCAGCAATGAACGCAGGATGACTGGACAACGGTGATGACTTGACGTCGGGACGCCTGTGATAGTTTGATTTCTACGCAGCGTGACTTCTAAAGAGGTTTTTCGGACCTTCGAATGGTTCGAAACACTGGAGAAATTATTATCGCATCGATGTCGGCAAAATCAAAGTCTTGTATTTCTTATTGGCAATCAGGCTTCAATTGAATTTCGGGATGGGTGATACTGATATTTATACCAGATTTCCCCTAATATGAATGTTCAGGAACGCCATGACGTTAATCTGGTCTTTGTTGTTGTATTGGCAATTAGGCAGGCATCTTTATATTCTCAGAAAGGGATTGAGCAAATCGGCTTTGGGCACTTAGATAATCCTCCGCCAATGCTCATATTCGAGTTGGTTTCCTTTCTAGATAATTAGATCACCATTTAATCCAATTCCAGAAACAATCATTATCGGATTAGTATTTCTGGAGCCGGTAGAGTAATTCTTCTCAGGTAATTTTAATATGTAAATACAAAATACTAGATAAAGGCTCATTTTAAATGAAAGCGGATTACGACTTCTGGAATTTCCGAAAGGGATAATCGTTGCAATTTGCGGATTAAAAATTTAAATATGCGTAGCCGATGATTTTTGAAGTAGAAAAGTAAATATATTGTTTAAAATAAGAACGACAAAATAAAAAATAAACTACTATATATTATTACGTTTTGAAAACCATACAATTTAAAATAAATTTAGAAAGTGCAATAGGATTCAATGAACAAAATAATAACTTGAGTACGGGCGCCGGGTCTCACAGACTTTATGCGTTATAAAATTTTAAGGAAAAATCGTACACATTCGTCATTCACTCAACAGTTAGTAGAGACGGATTTATGAAGCTATTGTAGTGGCCAGATCACATTCTTTTCTTTTTATTGAATGTCGAATCTTTTTCTAAGCGCCGGGTCTGATAGACCCGGCGCCCCGACTGTAGGGCTAGGGACCCCAAAACGGATATTTCCGTAAAAAAAAATTTTGAAAAAAAAATCACGATCACAATACTTTCTCGTACTTCGTAAGGGAGAAAGTAAAAAAATAAATAAACACGCTACTGAATTCTGCGAAGAAGTTCACACAAATAACTCTTTAACTGTTTTTCTGTATATCTTACAGTTACTGAGAAAAAGATGTATTTTAAAACAGCCAAAAATTAAATAACGCCCAATATTCTCCAAACTGATCAAGTTAGCCGTGACCTGTTAATTCTATTGTTATTATTTTAGAATAAGAAGTCATAACTTTGAATCAGATTCTTCTAATTCTTGAGGTTTTGAGATAGTCTATAAAAACATCGAATTTGGACCGCCCGCTATATTATTTTTCAGGCAATTTTTCGTAATTATTAAATTTATTTGAACAACCCTGACGTGTTTAATGCTCGAGTAATTAAATAAATTACATAAAGAAGAAACGTCGCCTGAATAGAGTTGTAAGCTGTAAGCAACTATAATCGCAAAACAATTAAGTGGAAGACCACGTACAGTACCAATTCCAGAAGAAGTTTATGGAAAAAGATGCTCCGGGCACAACTCTAAGTACTATTTCTTTAGAGCAAAAGTACTTCGTCTTATTCATAAAAATTGGGCTTATCACTGTTATATTAACTATTTAAAAATATTAATAACTCACGAAGATACGACAGTACAAAACTACTCGTACCGTTTTTTTTTGCCCACTGTGTACATACCGGGTGGACCATTTAATGTGTTTTCAGGAAATATCTTCGAAACAAGAAACTTTAGAAAAAAATGACCCAAACAAAAAATGATTGTATTGAAGGGAGCCATAATAACATAATTTTGTTTTTTTCATAGATGGCGCTGTTGTTGCTAAATCGAGGTCAACTTAGTTTTTTTAAATGGAAACCCCTACTTTTTATTACAGAATCAGAGTCCTTGTTAAAAAATGAGAAGAATTCACTCAGCTAACTTTTTCGTCAGAGTGATAGATGGCGCTGTAATCACGAAAAGAAGTTGTTGCATTTGGACGCTTGCGTATTCGAACTTCGCGCGCATGTGTGTGTGTGTGGTGTGTGTGTGTGTGTCAAAACATGACGTCGGCCGTATTTCCATGAATTACAATTTTAAATTGAAAAATAGCTGGAAATAGCTGGATTTTGATGCTTTCTTTGACTGAACAAAAGAAAATTTAGTTTGGTAATCAGTCGGTCTTCTGCATTGACGGCGAAAACGTTACAATGGTGCGGTATACTATCGCGGAAAAGGTCGACATGATTTTCGTGTATGGTGAAGCTAGACGCAATGCACTTGATGCGTGTGGCTTGTACGCGGAGAGGTATCCTGATCGAGATCATCTGAGTCACATGACTTTTCTTCGGATCGTCAACTCATTTGTGGACACTGGCAGCCTAAAACGAACCAGACATCGAAGACGCACCGTAACCCAGGAGAATGCCGAAGTTGATATTTTAGCTGCAGTTGCAGTCAAACCCAACATAAGTTCTCGTCAACTGGCGCGGAGTTCAGGCATCTCCAAAACGAGTGTTCTGCGAGTTCTTCATCGGCATAAATTTCATCCTTACCACGTATCGTTGCATCAAGAACTTCATGGCGACGACTTCCAACATCGAGTGCAGTTCTGCAATTGGGCTCAGCAGCAAATACGCAACAACCGGAACTTCGTTTCCATGATTCTATTCTCGGATGAAGCAAGTTTCACGAATCGTGGCCAAATCAACCGGCATAACATGCATTATTGGGCGGAGGAGAATCCACATTGGATCCGACAAGTGGACCATCAACGACCATGGAGCGTCAACGTTTGGTGCCGAGTTCTGGGAGATCACGTCATTGGCCCGTACTTCATCGACGGAAATCTGAATGCTGAAAAATACGGTGAAATTCTGACGGCTCATCTTCCTGCTTTACTCGAAGACGTCCCTCTGCTGACCCGATTGAGACTATGGTATCAGCACGATGGCTGCCCTACACATTTTGCCCGTGTCGTCCGAGATATTTTGAACCGCCAATTTCCGAACAAGTGGATTGGTCGTGGAGGTCCGGTGCCTTGGCCGGCACGTTCGCCGGACTTGACAGCGCCGGACTTTTTTCTGTGGGGATTGCTGAAGGACAAATGCTATGCCGACATACCATCGACGCCTGATAACATGAAGGAGCGTATTCGCAATGCTTGTGCGAACATCAACAGAGACACCCTACGAGAAGTTCAGAGATCGTTTCAAACAAGGATCGCAAAATGTCTCGAGATGAACGGCCATCATTTTGAGCACCTGCTCTAGAGATGATTTCAAGTAAGTTAAACACAAGTGCGCGTCTACACACACTTCGACCCAATCGACTTCTTCTAACCTGCCATTTCTTTTCAGCTTCCTACAAATTACGCTCCAGCCCGACATCGACAACATCAACCTGCAGAGCGACATGGGGCTGTCAAAGCTGTCAGCAGCGCTCACGCTGAGCCCAGAATATAAAAAGCAAAATTGAAGTTATTTGTTTAATTTGAAATTATTATAAATTTTGAAATATCAACTTGGAAATGGATCAAAATTATTTATTTTGCATTTCCAAGTCGGTCGATCATACAATTACACTCTTGAATAAAATACTAGTTAAGTTTACGTCACATTCATATCCTTTACAAAAATAATAACAAAATAATGTAACGAACATTATTGGTGATTTTAGACGGGCATGTTCGCGAGTGCGCACACGCGCACACACGCGCGCACACACACACATGCGCGCGAAGTTCGAATACGCAAGCGTCCAAATGCAACAACTTCTTTTCGCTATTACAGCGCCATCTATCACTCTGACTAAAAAGTTAGCTGAGTGAATTCTTCTCATTTTTTAACAAGGACTCTGATTCTGTAATAAAAAGTACGGGTTTCCATTTAAAAAAACTAAGTTGACCTCGATTTAGCGACAACAGCGCCATCTATGAAAAAAACAAAATTATGTTATTATGGCCCCCTTCAAAACAATCATTTTTTGTTTGGGTCATTTTTTTTTAAAGTTTCTTGTTTCGAAGATATTTCCTGAAAACATATTAAATGGTCCACCCGGTATATCAAGTGTAATTATTGTAACTTTCTGAATATTGCAGTTTGAAAGAGACATAAAGCTGGCTATAAAGTAACCTAAACGAAAGGGCCGCGTAATGCTGCCACTGCTTTCGTATATACGATTTCGTTATTCCCCTAGAAACGGAGCGGGTGAAAATTGTAGGTGGCAGGATGAGAGATAAGGCTTCACACCCTATATTTTACAACCCTCTTTTAACGTATTTCAAATTTATCTTTTTGTGCTATAGAAATTGAGATATCACGGAATGTTTCACGATCTATCATTGTCAAAACTCGTAATGCTGATTCAAATATATGATTCACGCCAAATAGAGTTTAAACCCTGAAATTATCACAAACTAATGTACTCCGGGTGATTTATTATTAGATGACTATGATTTAATATGCACTTTACATTAATAACGGAAATACCATTTACAATTATTTAATACCACATTAGTTTCTCAACTGAAACAATAATTTATCACGTAAAAAGTTTTGCCCTGTTTTGGTAATTTTAGTTGCATTCATATCCCACGACTAACAAGTGAACAGATGCAGCAATTTAAAATAACTACGAATTATTTAAACAAATTACAAAAAAAAATACATAATTATAGAAAATATACATTTAACGCACATGTTATGTGTGTGAGTGTGTGTGATATAGCTATTGGTGGTATTAATAATTCACATTTAAAAGTTCGTGAGTTGTTTCATTGCCAAATTTTCGATCGTCCTATTTTAATTAAAGTAGTTGTTTCAATAAGTTATTTGTTTATAGGTCTTAGTAAGACCTAATTTTACTTGCAGTGTTACGAACAGGTTGAGGTTGAATATTCATATCTTCAGGCTATATTTCATTTTATTAAATTTATTTAATGCTTCTGCAACAAGTAAGGTTGCCTCTAATTTATTTACTATATTAATTTGTTGAATTTTGATCAATGCCATCTCTTAAAGCACAGATAGCATAAATTAAACTTTAGTAATTGTTATATTTTTGTTTTTCTTTTAATGCCGTTATTATCTATACTTAATCAACATTAGCACTTGAAGGTTGGATTTAAATTAATTTTTGAAATATTTTGCATTATAAAGAACCTTTTGTGTTATTTATTTACAGAAACAAAGGTTTATTATTAATTTAAAACTTTTTCATGAAGTATCCTTATTTACCCAGAGAGCATCCTTCAAATAATAGGCAAAAGCTAGTCTAACAACCAGCATATAGTAAAAATAAATTCAATTAGTATAGTTATGTTGTTACACTTTATTTTATTCTTGATGCTAAAGATGTATTCACTTTTAACCTAAAAAAATTAAAGTTATCAATTTTAAAAAGAATTAAACGACTAAATTTTGTTGTCTTCTTAAAGTCCGGATTTTTATTTCATTTGCTCTTTAGTATGGAACTGGCAAATTATATCTGTACGTTTCTCTCAGAAATAAATCAAAATACCAAGTTTTATTTCTCACATTACTTAATATTTCGAGGTTTTGCTACATTTAACGTATTTTAGCATATATCCACATATAACTACATATAGAGTAGGGTGAAATATGTTTAATTTTATTGAATGTATTTTTCAAATCAGTTTAATATCCGTCAACACAAAGTGGAATGGCCATCAGTTCGATAGCCCTTTTACAGATGGTACAGAATGTTATAATCAGTATAGTGTTTTACTTGACAATAATATATGCAGAGAATTCTATTGATTAAGAAATTGTATAAATTCATTAAATAATTAACAATTGTTTACTTAAAATATTCAGAACAGATCGATTTTTATTTATCAAAATACAAAATTTTGGGATGAGGTGTTTGCAGATTATAATGGAATTGTAATTCCGGATGTGTTTTGAATAAATATGCAAAATTTCAAGTCGATTGCAACTGTTTTTATATTTTTTTGAAGATTATTTTGAATGTTCCGACAATTTCACGCTCCGTTCGAATGAGATTATTCCGAAATTTTAGGATGGGGAATGTTTCTTGAATAGTTTTGTAAAATTTCAAGTCGATGGCAATAAATTAATATTAATTTGTTCAATATATTTTGTTTGAAATACACTCGGCGTCAAAAAAAGCGCCACTCGAAAAATCGCGAAAAAACTCGATTTTTCAAACCGTCGTAACTTGGTTCAATTTGGTCGAAAATCGATTAATCTTTCAGTTTGGGAAAGATTCAAGTTTTATCTTTAAGAATGTGTAGTTGATTTTGACCCCAAGTCCAACCCACCCCCCGTAACGACGCTATGGAAAAAATGTTTTTTATGTAAAAAAAATGTCCAAATTTGACAAGCTGTACCGTGCGCCAAGAAAATCGGCGGGAAATTTCACCACAATGGCAGAAAAATTTAATAAATTTTCTTCAAATGCCTTAAAAATTCGAGTCGTTTTGATGATTTGGAGCAATGTTATGAATTTTTGAAAAAAGTGGCATGGGGTGGAATCATTTTAGCAACAAAAAAAATCACATGACGTTGAAGAGAAAATTTAAAACTGTTCAAACTGCAAAAGTTGCAAAGTGCAAAATTACTCAAGTTATGGCAAAAAAAGTGAAAAATGTCATTTTTTTTCAAAAATTCATAACTTTGCTCCAAATCATCGAAACGACTTGAATTTTTAAGGCATTTGAAGGAAATTGATTAATTTTTTTTCTGCCATTGTGGTGAAATTTCCCGCCGATTTTTTTGCGCACGGTACAGCTTGTTAAATTTGGACAATTTTTTACATAAAAAACATTTTTTTCCATCGCGTTGTTACGGGGGGTGGGTTGGACTTGGGGTCAAAATCAACTATACATTCTTGAAGATAAAATTTGAATCTTTCCGAAACTGAAAGATTCATCGATTTTTGACCAAATTGAACCAAATTACGACGGTTTGAAAAATCAAGTTTTTTCGCGATTTTTCGAGTGGCGCTTTTTTTTGACGCCGAGTGTAGTATCTCACAAGTTTTATTTGATAATCCGAAGAACTGAATATAATAACTGCTATAATTTTGTACACTGGAAGTTGGTGTTTACCTTAACCTATTTTATTTTCTTTTTCAATAGTTGTTGACATATAAAAAATACTACAAAAATATTTAAATAAATCTTGAAGACAATTTTTCGTTTAAAAATATTTTTCATAAAATGTTTGAAAAAATGATTAATTATTTTTTTTTCATTTTTAATTTATAATTAAGAAACGATAAGAGTTACATCAAATTTATATGAATAATAATTGTAGAGAATACCGAAATGAACAACTTATAAACATTATTAGAATTCGAGCTCAAATTTGTCATTTTTATCTTTCATAATTTTGACGTTTCAAACGTCACTTTCATTCGATCCTTCAATACGTCTGATGTACATTTAAAATATCATTCAAATTAAAAATAAACCTTAAAAGTATAAATATAAATAATTAGTATATTATCAAACTGGAGAAAGTCACATGATGGCCACAACACCATCACACAATTAAAAAGTAAACAAAATGCGTAATACATCGAACATGCGCAGTGCAAGCGTATCTAAGCAAGCATGTTGTTACATGTTCTAGATCAGTTTGTTGTCATATTTCTTTAAAATCACTTAGATCTACAAGGACATGGCAAATTCTTCGATTTAATTGCAAATTTAGCTCAACAAGTATTGGAAGAATTCCATAAATGTTTATTGGATTGATGAGGCTGTTATTTGGTGAAATTACATAATATATGTGGTAAGTAAAACACGTGTGTTGAAAATTTTCACAAATTTTTAATTTTTAAAAATTTGTGAAAATTCTTAACACACGTGTTTTACTTACCACTCATAAATGTTTTTTTTAAATTTGTGAAGAATGGCAGCTAAAACCAGGAGGGAGTTAGAATTCCCGCTCTTTGGAGCTCCAACAAGTATTGAGTCACTGTTCTGTCGACATACGAGGATATAACCAGATATTTTGACTGGGTAGAATGTGAATTTTAGGTGGTTTCCATAAATCCACAGACTGATGCATGCAAAGTTAGAAGATATTTGCAAGGCAGCTGGAAGAATTCCGAACACAATCCAAGGGTCTAGTCAAGTGGCCTCTTGCAAATGCTCAGACATAAGCTTGTGTATTTGTGAAAAATTGTTCAAAGTTACGATAGCGAAGCGACCTTCCTTATAATACCAAAAAGTTACAGAAACAATTGGAAAGAAGATAATTACAACAAATGAATGCAAATATGATTGGACATAATGGAAAACCTGAAGGAAAAACTTCTACAAAAATAATCTTGATGAGATTTCAGGACCTTCAGAGGAAAAAGAAGGAAAAATCTTAAGGAAAAACTCCTGCTAGAACTCGGTAATCTTGGTGAGATTTCAGGACCTTCAGGTTTACCTAAAATCAGTTATTCAATTTTCTACAACTGCATGTCACTTGATCGTTATATTATTTCAGATCGAGCTGGTACTGGTGTAAATGATGAGCCAGAGCCAGTTAAGTTTAAAAAATGTGACGAAATAGTTAGTAACGCATGGTATTTTCTTCGAAAGGACGACACTATTAGGATGGAGGACAATCGTCTCGATTATAGGTTTCCGACCATTTATGTTTTTTGTATTCAGTAATTAAATTTTTAATTTCTCTGTTCAGGCTGTTAAATTTTCGTTTTATTGAACTGTCCTCGTAGAATTTACTGTCTCTGTAAATTTGTCTCTTATATTTCAGAAGTCTAAGGATATATTTTGGTAAAGGATATTTGTAGTATTGCTTCTTAACTCTAGGAGTATGGAGTGAAATCGATTTTGATAAGGCTGAATTGAAAAGAGAAAAAATGTCCTGTGAGTTTTCAATTATTGGTGTGATGTCCTTTGTTACTTTGTCTATGTTGCAACTCTGGTAATGTTGGATATATTCTGGAGGATAGTAGTCTATTTGGTATTGTGTATCAACATCAAATTGTATTGACAGGTAGTTGGAACAGAGGTCTGGGATTAGTTTTAATGAATGGATGAGGTGTTGGATATTGGATGTACATAAGATTAAGTAGGAGTGGATGATTGGCTTTAGCTCATGATAAACGTGGGAGGAGTTGGAATTTCTATGAAGTTGGAGCTGGAACAGAAGTTTTGGATTTGACGGGATTTCCTACCATTAACGTTAAAGTCGCACATTATTAATTAATGGTCCCATAATGATGCCTTGGTAAAAATTGTATCATCAATGGAGGAATGTGGATGGATGTAAACAAGGAACACATGGAGGATGAAACGGTTCATTGGAATAGTAAAATGCAGACATTCATTTAAGGGATTATTAATGAGGGGCGTATTGGCTTTACCGTAGGATATGGATGGATGGAAGGAGACGATTGAACCTCCTCGCTGGTTATCATTGGCAATTGTGGAAGGTATCTGAATACTCTTCCAGTTATTAAAGGTGATAGCATCATTTGTTTTAGACTCAACGAGGAGGTTAATGTGGATTGGATTATTGGATAGGTAATGGGAAAGTAGGTGGGACTTATTGCGGAGGGAATTAATGTTGGAATATAGGATGCATATGCTAGTCATCGTTGACCGGTAAATTGGCTGCGTGTACTCCTGCAGTAGGAATAACTGGAGGAATGATAGCTGGGAATCTGAGGTCGAACATGACTATAAATATGCGGTTTCCTGAAAATGATACATGGGTGTCAATACTTAATGATTCACTAAACCTTCTTTTGAGTTTTTCTAGTAATTCATTTCGGTCACCGGCTAAAGGCCTTTTAATTACGGTGGCGCAGGTGTCTAGAATATAGTCGTGCAGTGAGAATGATTTATGAACGCGAATGTCTTTAATAATTGATCCGTTCATGTCCGCAGTTTTTTTTTTGTTAGTAAGCTGGATCTTGACGTTGGGTATTCCCTCTATGGGTTTGGTGGAGCGTTGTTTGCATTTATGTGACCAGGCAGCGTGGCCTTCTTCTTTGCAGGCCTTGCATTTTTCTGGAAGTGATGTGGTGCATGCGGTTGTGTTGTGATTTCCCCCGCATTTAGCGCATTTAATTGCGTTGGTGCAGTTTGCTGTTTTGTGGCTGAACATGTTACATTTATTGCATGGAGCGGGGCGGTACTTTTAACCACTGAGTAAACTTTGTACAAATACGAAAGTTTGTTGTGCAACAGTCTACTATATGATTCGTGTGATGCTGTTATGACGCAAATTAAAGTTGTTTTTTCATTTGTTTTTCTAGAAATAATTCGCTTGCAGTAACGGTGAGTGATCCCCAGATTGTTTAAATGTTGACTTATATTCGTTTCATTTATTTCGAATTTGACCGATTTTATGATACAGCTGTATGATAAGGATGGCTCGTGTACTCGTTTTTCCTTTCAATTAAATTGTTTATTGCTTTAATTATGTATCCGCTGTTGATTGCTAATTGGTAAATTCTATCAATTTGCATCTGATAGCCTTCTGCGTATAACTTTAACGTAAGAGCTCTGTGGATCACTGAGTTTAATGCGGCTAATTTGTGTTTTAGTGGATATGTGAAATTAATTGCAATTAGTGAATCTGTTAATGTAGGTCTATTATATCGGGTGTGCACAAATTGGCGGATTATCTACACATGGCGATAATCTTCTTAAAATTTTAAGCCGTACATCTTAATTCTAAAATGTTGTATCATGCTCCCTGGGCCTTCGCGAGGTCCTCAAAGTTTGAACATCCAGTAGTTTAACATGCGTTATTATTGGATATTAATTTACAGGAAACCCTGCAATTTCGGTAGTAAGACTAGTGTGTATTTTTAACATCTATTAAATAGCCTTATTTTATAAAAAGTACACCCATCAACGTCGACCCTCAGCTTTCCTCGTTATTTTTAGTTTTTATTAGTTTTAGTGATTCAGGGTTTTTGTGTTTCAGTGTTATTTTCGTTTTGATTTGTTTCCTAAATAAATTACAAGTTTATCTTGACTATTTTCGATTTATATTAGTAGTAATTTAATTAACATACAGGGTTCCCCATAATAGACTACCCATTTTATTTTATTAATTAATTCCCTACGAGATAACTAAATAAGTTTATTTCTGTGGGATTATGTTCTGTAGTCTTTGGGATTTAAGTTAATTATTGATCGAGTAGGCACCTGTCACAAATAAGTTTTATATTAATAATCTTGTGGAACATTATTTTTCTACGAGAAGTTTGTTAGTTTTCATCATAATTATTTAACTTTCATGGATTACTCAGTCCAACAACGTGTGTTTTGTGTAGAAACTTACATAAGAAGCAATTCGATAGAAGAAGTTAGGCGTGCATTCCGGCGTCAGTTTAATAACAACAATAGAGGTCACGCGCCAAATCGTAAAACTGTCAAGTTATGGGTTCATCATTGGCGTGAAAATGGTTCTGTACAAAATTTGAAGAAGCCTGGACGTCGAAGAACAGTTCGTACACCAGAAAATATTGAACGAGTTAGAATTGCGTTTACGAGAAGTCCTAAAAGGTCTGCTAATCGACAAACCCTAATCCTAGGAATATCAAAGGGAAGCTTAGATCAAATTCTTTAAAGAGATTTAAAATTTCATCCCTATAAATACCAAATGGCACAGCAACTTATAAATCAAGATAAATAAGCAAGGTTAGCATTTTGTCAAGAATTTTTGAATTTACATCAAGGACCAATTCACAGTCTCTTAATGAGCGACGAAGCAAATTTTTATTTGAACGGCATGGTTAATAAACAGAATTTTAGATACAGGTCAAATGAAAATCCTCTTAAAATCTTTACACAGAACCTCCATAATCCAAAAGTTGTTGTGTAGTGTGGAGTAGGATCTTTTGGTATTATTGGTCCATATTTTTTTGAGGATTAAAATAACCGCGCTGTAACAGTAACATCCGAGCGCTACGTAAACATGCTAGAGACATTCCTCATTCCAGAATTAAATAGACGAGGATTACTAAACAATGCCTTACTATTCCAACAAGATGGGTCAACAGCTCATACCGCCAGAAACTCAATGCGGGTTCTGCGAGAAACGTTTAATAGCCGACTCATTTCTCGATTCGAAAATTTGCCTTGTCCTTCGAGGTCCCCCGACTTAACGGCACCCGATTTTTTCCTGTGGGGATATTTAAAAGCCAAAGTGTTTGCGAGTCGTCCAGGTACAATCGAGGAACTCAAAGTCAAAATTCGTGAAAAAGTTGAAGGAATAGACAAAGGTTTGCTACGTCGTGTAATGAACCACTTTTTATCTAATATTGAAAAATGTGTTGAAGTTGGTGGAGTTCATTTAGAAGACGTGATTTTTAAAAGTTAGAATTAAATTAGCCAAATATTTATGTTATCATAAATCCCAAAGAGTTAGCTGTAATTTAGAATAATAAAAAGTTTTTTTTGTTAACTCAAGAAAAATTAATTCAAATATTAAAAATGGGTAGCCTATTATGGGGAACCCAGTATATTGGGTAAAGTAATGCATTGTTTTGCGTATTTTGGCACCCTATATAGCATTATGAATAAAGAAGAACCACATTTATTACTCTCGATGAAATGTAAAATTTTCTAGTGCAGAAAAACTGACGTAATCTTTATTAGCAACGCCTCTGCAATTTTTTTCAGTGAGTACATGTATTTTGTGGGGGCCAGTCGATATCACCGGACAAAGTTTCTCGCAAAATTTGTATCGTAACCCGAGGTGTGTGATGTAGCACCGTCCTGTCGGAACCACAAATGCTGTAGGCCCTAATTATTCAATTTTGGCACAAGAAAGTTTTTCAACTTGTCAAGGTAGCGATCACCATTAACTGCTACAGCATTGCCTGTAGCACCCTCAAAGGCGCTATGATGCCGCCAGCCCAAATGGCGCACTATAGCCTCGCCCATGAGGGTATACTGGTTTATGGTAATTTTTCTGTAGCTGCTGTGACAATTGAATTTTATACGGGTAAATATGCAAATCTTTCTTGAGGATATTTAGCAAACAAGACGAAAACATGGGCGGCCCGTTGGAGTACAGGCGAGCGCTTGTGCCGGTTGCACCGCGTGTCGTGTGGGTTCGAATCCCAGCCCGGCCGAAAGATTTTTCAGGGATCGAGAAGTATTCGGTCGGGTCCATGGTTGTTGTGTATACGTCTGACATTATTCATTTATTCATTTGTTCATTTATTCATCCCAAAATTAAAAATACAAATTAAATACTTGATGTGACTGAATGGCTCATGCCAGTCAAAAAAAATGGTGATGTGGCCATCATGTTACTTTCTCCGACTTGATGGTATCAAAGTCATTTATATTTACGCTTTCATGGTTTATTTTATTAAAAAAACATTTTGAAAAAATTTTCACGATCACAATACTTTCTCGTACTTCGTAACGGAGAAAATAAGAAAAAACTTTTAAAAGAAAACAGAAAAAAATGTCCTGAAGAAATTGTTTTATTTAAAAACGACCAGAAAAAATTTTTCTGAAGAAAATTCTAACAAAAATCCTAAAAAAATGTCCTGTGAAAAGTCCAGAAAAATTGTCCCGAAAAAAATCCTGAACAAATGCCTTAAAAAGTGCCGAAAAAAATTTGTCTCGCAAAAAAGGCCTGAAAATGCACTTAAAAGTTTTAAAAAATTGTTTAGTGAAAAAAGTCCTGAAAAAATGTTCTGACACAACATCCTGTAAAAAGAGGTCCCCAAAAAGTCTTTAAAAAATTCTAGAAAATTGTCCTGTGAAAAAGTCGGGAAAAGCCTTCTGAGAAAATTGTCCTCAATGAAATCCCAAAAAATGTCCTAAAAAAAAGCCCTGAAAATAAAATTGCCTTATAAAAAGGGCTGAAAAAAATTGTCCTCAAAAAAATATCAAAAAAATTGTCCTGAAAATGCCTAAAAAAATTGTCGTGTAAAAAGCCAAAAAAAAGTAAAAAATTACCCAAAAAATATCCTGAAAAGATTGTCTCTAAAAATGCCTTTTAAAATAGCAAGAAAAAGTCCCATAAAAAAAATTCTGAAAATAACTTGAAAAAATTGTCCTAAAAAAGGGCTTGAGAAACAATATCCACAAATAAATCTTGAAAACAAATCCAGAAAAAAAGTACCAAAAATTTTTTTTTGTACAAGAAAATGACCCTGTGACAAAAGCCATGTGAACAGTACTAAAAATTCCGAAAAAAATACTTAAAACATGAAAATATCCTGAAAATATTGTCCTATGAAAAATGTCCTAGAAGAATATCCTAAAAGAGTCCTCAAAAAATATGTACCGAAAAATTGTCTTAAAAAAAATCCTGAAAAATTGTCCTGAAAAAATAACCTGAAAAAGGAGTCCTGTAGAAAAATCTTAAAAAAGGTCCCGAAAAAGAAAATCGCGAAGAAAAAATTCTGAAAATTGTCCGAAAAAATTTGAAAAAATTATCCTGAAAATTGTCCTGCAAAAATGCCCTGTAAAAATGACCTAAAAATAAAAGTCGAATTGTCCTGAAAAAAGCCTTGAAACAATATCCTGAAATATATCTAGAAAAAAAATCGAGAAAAAAATGTATTTTTTTTATAAGAAACAGCCTGAAAAATATCACGAAGAATGTCCTAAAAATCCTGAAAATCGTTCTGTGAAAAAAGTCATGAAGAAATTACGAAAATTATTTTGTTATAAAAGAAACGCATAAAAAAATTACCCGAAAAAATAGATTCTGAAAAAGTTGTCCTGAAAAATGCCAGTAAAAATGTACCAAAAAGTTTTCTGATTTTTTTTTTTTTTTTAATATAAAAAGCAACCCGAAAAAAAATCCTGAAAATTGTTCTGCGTAAAGGTCAAGGTTTTAAAAATCCCGAGAAAAATATTGAAAAACCCGAAGAAAACTCCTGAAATAGTTCTGGGAAAAATCCCGAAGAAAAAAATCCCTGAAAAAGTATCCAAAAAAAGTTGTCCTGAAAAATATCTTGAAACACTATCCTGAAAAATGGTGATGTGGCCATCATGTTACTTTCTCCGACTTGATGGTCATTTATATTTACGTTTTCATGGTTTATTTTCAATTGAAATCCTATTTTAAAAGTACTTCGAGCGTTATGTAAACTCGGATGAAACTGACGTTTAAAACGTCAAAATTATGAAAGATTGAAAAATTATACTTCAAATTCAAAAACTCAGTTTACTCAAAAACTAAAGGGATTTCGAAAAAAACGTATTCTTTATAAGTTGTTCATTTTTGCATTCTCTACAATTATTATTAACATCAATTCGCTGTAACTATTATCGTTTCAAAATTATAAACCAGAAATGAAAAAAAAAATTAATAATTTTTTTTCTCGAATAACAATGATTTTATGAAAAATATTTTCAAACAAAAGATGTTCATTTATTTGTTGTCTTCAATATTTGGTTAAATGTTTTTGTGATATTTTTCATATTTAAGAAGATATTGGCAAAAAACAAAAAACTGTTAAGGTAAACACCCACTTCCGGTGTACGAAATTTTACCAAAAGCTTTTCAGTTCTTCGGATTATCAAATAAGACTTTTGTTCAAAGTTTCATATCAATTGCTCTATTAGTTTTTGAGATACAGCGCGCACAGACACACACACACACACACACACACACACAGACACACACACACACACACACACACACACAGACACACACACACACACACACACAGACACCAAAATTTTTTTTCCAGAAATTGTTGAAATGGCATCTAGGGACCCCAAAACGGATATTTCCGTAAAAAAAATTTTTGAAAAAAAAATCACGATCACAATACTTTCTCGTACTTCGTAACGGAGAAAGTAAAAAAATCCTGAAAAAAAGTACCAAAGTTTTCTGATCTTTTTACTTTCTCCGTTACGAAGTACGAGAAGGTATTGTGATCGTGATTTTTTTTTCAAAATTTTTTTTACGGAAATATCCGTTTTGGGGTCTCTAGATGCCATTTCAACAATTTCTGGAAACATTTTTTTTGTGTCTGTGTGTGTGTCTGTCTGTGTGCGCTGTATCTCAAAAACTAATAGAGCAATTGATATGAAACTTTGAACATACATGTTATTTGATAATCTGAAGAACTGAAAAGCTTTTGGTAAAATTTCGTACACCGGAAGTGGTTGTTTACCTTAACTGTTTTTTGTTTTTTGCCAATATTTTCTTAAATATAAAAAATATCACAAAAACATTTAAACAAACATCGAAGACAACAAAGAAATGAACATCTTTTGCTTGAAAATATTTTTCATAAAATCATTGCTATTCGAGAAAAAAAAATATTATTTTTTTTTAATTTTTGGTTTATGATTATGAAACGATAATAGTTACCGCAAATTTATATGAATAATAATTGTAGAGAATGCCAAAATGAACAAAAGCTTTTCAGTTCTTCGGATTATCAAATAAGACGTATGTTTAAAGTTTTATATCAATTGCTCTATCAGTTTTTGAGATACAGCGCACACAGACAGACACACACACACACACAGACACACACACACACACACACACAATTTTTTTTTCCAGAAATTGTTGAAATGGCATCTAGGGTCCCCAAAACGGATATTTCCGTAAAAAAAATTTTTGAAAAAAAAATCACGATCACAATACTTTCTCGTACTTCGTAACGGAGAAAGTAAAAAGACAGAGACATTCCCGGCGTCGCGTCGGTGAGAGGGGGTCGGTTGTTTACCTCATGCATTAATATTTTCTGGCATGATTCGTTGCCTAGACTTTGCTTTATCTCCTAGTATATACACATTTTCAAAATTATTCATTATACGCTGGATTAACACGAAAAATAATCTTATTTCTTATTCACGATTGAACGATTATATAAATAATAATAATAATTATATAATATAAATAAAAAGTTTTCAACCCGTTTTTGCTGCGTTAGATGCTCCATAATAAATCGTTATCGACTACTTTCCATAACTGTCAAACATGAACTGACAAATGATAGCCGAACGAAAATGGCGGCCAAACAAAATCGGCCTGGAACATAAAACGCACCCTGTATATATCTTTTTATTGATCTGCACTCTTGTATATTTCTGAATTTCCTTATGTTTAAATCTTGTATTCGTAAAAATGGGATTATTCTGTAGACAAAATTCTCGAAGTTTCTTCCCGTTTCTGTTCGTCGTCTCTTTCCCATTTTTCCTTATTGCTGATGCATATCTTTCTGTTTGCATTCCACGGCTTGTATTTATTTCCTATGGTATATCATTGAGTTCTTCATAATACCTTTCTTTTATTTCATTCGCTCTATCCTTATTTCCAGTCCACTATTCTATCTTTCCAATCTTTGCGTAATATTATTCCCCTCCTTTCGCTTTTATTCTTTGTTTCATTATCATATGCTCATTTATCATCTGAAATCCTTTGCCTTTTATTTTAGTATCTGCCTGTGCTAATATTTGTATGTGTGTGCCTTCGAACTCTTCCTCTTTTCAATGTAAGCCTTTAACGGTCCACGTTTCACGTTCCTCCTTTTTATAGATTATTTGTTAAAATTATTTCTTAATTTCTGTTGCTTGCCTTTTAATTATCTTACATTTCATGTACTCGTACTTATTTTCACAATTAAATGTTTGTGCCTGTATGCTTGTATTTCGCGTGCCTCATTATTTAACCACCTTTAGGATCATTTTCTGTTTATCCCATACATACCGGGTGACCCAGGGATCTGTATAACCCCTATAACTTATTTGCTATTTGAGATATCGACTTCTAGTTTTCCTGAACTGGTACCGACACTTATTCTACATATTTTAAAAATATGTATGTTTTTATACAGGGTGTTCATAACAGACCAAAGTTATGTTTTTTTAAATGGAACACCCTATATTTTATACTTTATTTTCAACCCTCTTGAGAAGCTGATAAAAATAGTATAAGATAGTATCGGTCTATTATGGACGATTGGTTGGTTATGGGAAAATTTGTGGCAAAAACAAGGACTCATTGAAAAAATTGCAGAAGCGCTCCTAGCAATGCTAGCGTCGTTTTTTATATACTAAAAAAATTTCCACATCATGAAGAATAATACAAATCGGCTTTGGTTCTTTTTTGTTCATACTGCTCTAGAGGGTGTCAACATACGCAAAATAATGGATAACTATTTTTTTTCAAATGGAACACCCTATATATCTTGCCACCAACGCATGGAATTTTTAATAAGCTTTCCAATGATGTACAATTTGTATAATGAAATATTAAGGATTCTTGAGATTTATCCATAAAAACATTTTTCTTTTGTCACCTCCTGCTCATTTTTGGATTTTCAGCCAAAACTATGCATTTTCTAAAAAATTAATAAGAGATCAAAGTTGTAGAGCGGAAAATTTTCAATCGATATAGGTCTTTCGACTTTTCTAATAATACGTGCATTGCCCGCCAGAGTGCGCAAAATCGTGACCGTATATGCATTTTAGAGTTTTTTGTTAATTAATTGCACTATACTTCATTTTCCGTGTCCTCTAGCAGAAAAACGGGTAATTATAGAATTATTTAAATGACCTACATCGATTGAAAATATTCCGCTCTACATCTCTTAAAAGAAGCAATTTTTTCCCAAAATGCATGGTTTTCGCTAAAAATGCAAAAAACCATTGAAAAACGCAAAAATTGATATATTCATTTTCAATTTGCATTTTTAGCGAAAACTGCAATTTGGGCAAAAATTGCTTCCATTAAGAGTTGTAGAGCGAAACATTTTCAATCGATATGGGTCATTTTAATTTCCCTATAATTTCTCGTTTTTCCGCTAGAGGGTGCGGAAAATAAAGTATAGTGAAATTTATTAATACAAAATTTGAAAAAAACGGCTGAAATGCATATACGGTCACGATTTTGCGCGCTCTGGCGGGCAATGCACGCATTATCTTAAAAGTTGAAAGACCTATGTCGATCGAAAATTTTTCGCTCTACAACTTTGGTCTCTCATAATTTTTCCTGAAAATGCATAGTTTTGGCTAAAGATCCAAAAATCAGCAGAAGGTGACAAAACAAATATGTTTTTATTGATAAATCTCAAGAATCCTTAATATTTTGTTATACAAACTGTACATCATTGGAAAGCTTATTAAAAATGCCATAAATTGGTGGCAACGTATATAGGGTGTTCCATTTGAAAAAAATAGTTATCCATTGTTTTGCGTATGTTGACACCCTGTACAGCACTATGAATAAAAGAGAGCCAAAGTCGATGTTTATTATTCTTTATGATGTGGGAAATTTTCTAGTGTATAAATAATGATGCTGTCTTTGCTAGGAACGCTTCTGCAATGTTTTCAATGTGTACATGTTTTTGCCACAAATTTGCCAATAACTAACCAACCGTCCATAATAGACCTATACCATCTTATTCTATTTTTATCAGCTTCTCAAGAGGGTTAAAAATAAAGTATAAAGTAATAATAATAATAATAATAATAATAATAATAATAATAATAATAATAATAATAATAATAATAATAATAATAATATCTTTATTAACGGAGACCATTGCATAAAAAGGATAAATATAATAAAATTACAGCAAGTATACAGATTAAAATATAAATTAAAATAGAATAAATATAATAAAATAACAGCACAGAATACAGATTAAAATATGAATTCAAATAGAATAAATATATTAAAAATTACAACACAGTATACAGATTAAAATAGAATTTGCCTTATTCTGTTTCTAAAACATTTTGTGGCTTGTTCAAAAAACTTTGCTTCTTTGTAAATGTCGTTACAATGACGCACTATCCTGCTTAGGACATCATTACAATTTGTCCGCCTAAATACGGGTTCTAAAAATATGTTGTCCCTCGTGTGGTATTTAGGAACATGTAAACGGATTAACAAATTAGATAGTGGGATACAATCAATTTTAGCGTTAATAACATTATAAGCTAAACATATATCATAAAAAATGCGACGATCAGAAAGACGTTGCAAACCTAAATATTTTAACAATAAGTGATAATTATCATTAGAATATACTATATTACACTTATAACACACATACCTTACAAAAATCTTCTGAACACGTTCAATGCGATCACAAAGATATGTATAGCTAGGTGACCAAATGACACAACAGTAATCTAGAATTGACCGAACAAATGAAACAAATAAATTAATAAAGCATCGCATTTCTTTAAAATCGTGTGTTGTTCTTTTTATAAAACCTAAAAATTTTAATGATCTATTTACAATAGAGTCTATATGAAAATGAAATTTGAAATTTTGATCAAAAACAACGCCGAGATCCTGAATTTGCGATACTCTCTCTAATTGGATGTCATTTAAGGTGTATTGAAAATGTATGCTATTTGATATTTTCCTTGTAAATTTTATGTATTTACACTTACTAATATTTAATTCCATCCCATTATCCGAACACCAATCCTGCAAAATTGAAATATCATTTTGAAGTAGCAAACAGTCTTCAATTGATTCAATGCGACGGTAGATTTTGAGGTCATCAGCAAAAAGTAGATATGGTGATTTTAGATCAGAGCCAACATCGTTCACAAACAAAAGGAACAGTATTGGTCCAAGATGAGAGCCTTGCGGTACACATGTCTTTGCAATAATTGGATTCGATAGGGAATTTTTAAATTTAACAAATTGCCGACGATTTGCAATAAAAGATTTAGTTCAAACAGCTAAAGAACCACTTAACCCATATTGAGTCAATTTTAAAATCAGGCGATCCTGATTTACTCGGTCAAATGCTTTGCGGAAGTCTGTATAGATGGAGTCCACTTCTACGTTTCGGTCTAGGGCTTCACTGATATATGAATTATACATCAATAAATTAGACGTGGTGGATCTAGTTGGATAAAATCCATGCTGATGATGAACAACAGCATGCTTAAAATTTGCTAGAAATAATTGACTCATTAGTTTATCAAAAATTTTTGGAATTATAGACTGGATTGAAATGGGTCTATAGTTTGTGACGAGATTTTTGTTACCGGTTTTATAAATAGGTATTAAAAGGAGGACTTCCATTTTTCAGGAAAATATCCTGTCAACAAAGATCTATTGAAAAGGAGAGTTAAGGGTTCAGATAGCTCATTGGAACAGTTTTTTAATATACAAACATTTATCTTATCAGGACCAGAACACGTCTTTTCATCTAGAGTGTTCATAGCATGCAGAACCATTTCCTCAGTCAAAACGTATGAACACAAGTTATTTCCTAAGCGAGTAGAGGTATATGAGGATGAACAGTCACTGTCCGATTGGTATACTTGTTCAAAATTGGCTGCAAATAAATTTGCAATGTCATTAGGCGAGGTAATATCCTGCATGTTGTTTGTGAAATGAGATGGTAATTTACTATTATTGTTGGAATCACTTTTGTTGTTTACAAATTTCCAAAAATATTTTGGATTATGAATTAAATTATCCTCCATGTTATTCACATAGTGTTGATAATCAATGGCTAACCTTCGTTTACATTGATCTCTCATAGATGAAAATGTTGAATAATCGGCATCACTGCCAGACTTTTTATAATTCAAATGAGTCCGTTTTTTTCTTTTATTAGAGCAATTAATTCTGAAGAAAACCAATTTGGATATGATGACTTAAAAATTCTCTTGATAGGAGTATAAACACGAACAGTATTATAGATGAGCTCATAAAAACTATCAAGACAAGTGTCCAAATCATCATTATTATTCAATAACTTTGACCAGTCAACATTTTGTAAAGCAGATTTCACACGATGGTAGTCTGTTTTTGTAAAATCATAAACATCAAAGTAATTTGCTTGTTCAACTTCATCCTCAAAAGGTATCATTATGTTTAGAGCAGGATGATGGATATCAGATTTAACTAAACTAAACGAATTAATACAAGAAACATTACAATTTGCAAATACTAAATCTAAAACAACATTTCTAAAATTTGTAATATTATTAAACTGTACAAGACCGGACGAAGACAAATTATCACATATTAACTGGTCTATTTCCGAACCGGCGCATACAGGAAGTAAGCCCATATCACACTCATCTTCCGTCCATTTGATGTTGGGTAGATTGTAATCGCCTAGAACGACGATAGTCGAATCTGGATGGAGTTGAATGACTTCATCGACGCACGTTGAATTGTCCCGGTATTTATTTACAGGACTATTTGGTGGCAGGTAAATAATGGCGCACATAATGAATTTTTTTGAGTTAACTACAAATTCAACCCAAATTTCTTCACGATCATGGTAATTAACACTCATAATATTAGAACGAAAACGTTTATGAATGCCAACGAAAACACCTCCACCCCTCAGTTTATCACTGTTGGTGGAATTTCTGTCTATACGATATAGTTTGTAACGGTTGTCCATAACTTCATTGTCAAAGATGCCAGGATGCAGCCAGGATTCAGTAAAGTATAAGGTGTTCCATTTAAAAAAAAACATAACTTTGTTCTGTTATGTATATTGGGACACCCTGTACAAAAACATACATATTTTTAAAATATGTAGAATAAGTGTCGGTACCAGTTCAAGAAAACTAGAAGTCGATATCTCAAATAGCAAATAGGTTATGGGGCTTTTACAGATCCCTGGGTCACCCGGTATACCTTTATTTCGATGTTTAATTTGCATTACCCATTTTCCTTCCACTCTCTTCTCTCTTACAATATTTCTAATTTCTTTCTCGACTTCTTTTTGCTGCCAAGTTTAATTATTTTCGATCTTGATTGTCGCACTCTTTAGTTTTATCCTTAAACCAAAGAATAAGCTTCAAATATAATTACAAGAATTTGAGATTTATGAAAAATGTCTGTTTAATGTTAAGTTATGTATGTATTTAGTTTCAAGGAAGCCTTAGCAGAAAGAAAGCAATTTAACCGTACCTAAGGATGTCAGGTGCCCGTTTTGGTGGCGTAAATCATGGTCATTTGTTATGTAAATTATCTGTTAAGTTTTGCGTTATTTCCCTTTCGAGAAAATAAATGTATTCAATTGTTTAATTTAACACTGTGTACCAGGAGTGCAGAATTTCTTAATTTAAAAAAATAAATAGTGGAATATTCAAAATCGTAATATTTTTGTGAAAAGTCCAAAATTCATAGGTGAGTCTTCAGCAGCCTGGATAGTTTATTTCTCGAAATAGCGGGTTCTCTTTGTAAAAGCTCGAAGGGAAATTTTATGTTATTCACTTCTTGCCTTAATTACTCCCCATATTTTAACCGTATCGTTTATTTGGTTATTTCTCGATTGGTCAGAGAATTGTATAGGAAATGTTGGAATCTGTGTATACCGGAGCGAATTACGGAGGAGAGTTTTCGTTCCTGGTTGACTCTTCCTCGATTTTTTTGCAGGTGGTCGCCGTAACGGAATCAAAACCAGCCACTGGTCATCTATACTATCCGCACCAGACGGAATCAAAACTAAGGTTTTTTTTTCAACATCAAACATTATTTTAATCTATGTAATTATGTTATGTCTTTGTAAAAGCGCGTAGGGAAATTTTAGGTCATTGACTTTCTACCTTAATTAAGGCCCATATTTTAACCGTATCGTTTATTTGGTTATTTCTGGATTGGTCAGAGAATTGTGTAGGAGATGTTGGAATCTGCGTAAGGAAAGTTTTCGTTCCGGGTTGACTCTTCCCCGATTTTTTTGCAGGTGGTCGCCTTAACGGAATCAAAACTAGCCACTGGTCATCTATACTATCCGCACCAGGCGGAATACAAACTAAGTATTTTTTTCTTCAACATCAAACATTATTTTAATCTCTGTAATTATATTAAAAGGAAGGCAGTGGATGCAGTTTTACAAGTCTCGGAACTCTAATATTTTATATTACAAGTTTTGCGCATGTATTTTTAGATCCACTTTAAAAGAAAACTACAATGATGAGAGATAAATCTCGATGGCTATTTAATTAATTTATATATTTTATGGTTCTTTTTTACATTTAGTTATTATCAAATTTGTGTCAATTAGTAACACTTAAGTTTAACACTGTGTGTCCTTGTTAAAATGTTTTCTTGCTTTTTCATTTTAATAATTTGATAACATTAATAGTTTCAAGTTTTCAAATTTAATTTAAAATAATTTTAAAGTAAGTTCTTCTACGTAGAAATAAACAATCTTAAGGGGATACCACCTTTCTTCGTCCGAGCGGATTCATAATTTTAGGATAAAATTCTCAACAGGTCATCATTCGTGTGATGAAAATTATTGGAGCTAGAAATATCTTTGTCTAGTCCATTAGAAAATAAATACGTCTATCCTTTTAAATGCACCCATTTGAAATTGAGTAGGGCTTAATCTGTGCATCACATGCATTCTTCATCTGGATCAATCGAGGAACCTACCGAATGCTTATCGTCGGCTTGTTTACATTATTAAGATTTATGGCTCTCAACAGAGAATTGGGATGTTTTCACTCTGAATAGAAAGTTGTAAAATCCTGAATACTAATGGGTTTCATTCCTTACGATATTTTGTAAAACCGGAATTTGAGAAACCGACATCCCTCATGAAATGGTGAACTTTTTTTTAGATGTTATGCCCTCTATGAGTCATAAAGAAAAACTCTAATAATGTTTTTACAGTTTTTAGCTGTTATTACAATAGTAGTACAATTAATAACATGCATCTTTCTTTAGTATCATTCATGGCACTAGCCAGTGAAGTAGTGGTTTCAATAAGTTATTCGTTTATAATCTTAGAGACTTAGACTAAAATTTGCAGAGTTACGAACAGGTTGAATATTCATAGATTCAGGCTACTTTTCGACTTTATTGAATGTATTTAATTTCCGATGTGTCGCATCCTTTCCGACTCACGATGTATATGAGGCATTTTTTTACAAATCGAACGGAAATATGGGGTCTATTTCTCTATTAGCCTCAATTTTTTTACGCGTTGCCTATACAAAATAAGCTGAGCCGTATTTTTGCGGTTTTTCTTTCGTCAGTATTTTTGAAAATACAGACAGTTAAAGTTTTGAAAACTCGTTAATTACGCATATCTTTAGATCGTGATAACTCCCTTTCTATTAGTCGTATGGAGCTCAATTTGGGGCTCATTTTAAAGATAAGAGAATTGTCTTCATTCTGATGTTAATTAATATTACTTTTGTTGTTAATTTATAATTATCATAAACAATTCAAATATTGAAAGTCATTTCACTACTCAAGGCCATCACTTTAAAAACTTGGAAAAAATACCACTGTATTCCTCGTTTCGTTTCATATAAAAATCATATTTTTTTGGAATGGTCATTTGATTACATCAGTATAAAAGAAATTCATTTTTACGGCAAGACGCGCAAAGTGGCGGGAAACGATGAGCGCTGGGTCCATGGCGTCGTACTTTACCAGTCATTAAGTGTGAGAGAAATTAAAAGAAAGGTAAACAATATTATGATCGACTATTATTTATTATTATTCCAAATAATGATTATCTCGCTTTAACAACCGTCCTTGAAATAATGCAGACCTGCCCCTTGAGCGTTGTCATCTGGCGAAAGGGCACACTTTCTTTCAAGGAAAAAGTCAGTTTTACATCCCTCGGTGTGCGGGTGTTGTCGCCATTTGTAAATAATATGATTTTTGAGGAGGAGGTAGTTCCTAATACATGTAGTTTTATGAAATTTAACACAGTTGAAATTTATTTCACCCCTCGAAGACACTCACAACGGCCATTGTGTTCAGTAAAAATCAGAACCGCGATAACACAAACAAACAGTTGAATGTAGACGATTTTAATTTTTGCAGTTTAAGTTTTATTATACGTAGACTTAATTTTAAGTGTGTGCATTATGTGATTTGAAGTGTTATATTTTGTCAAACAATGTAAGTAGTATATTATCATTCAATGATGGGCATTTTAGTGTCCAATGCGTTCTATACTATATCGTGTAATACTAAGTGTAGATTGGATTACAATGCCGAAAACATCAAAGAAATTACTTCAGCCGAAAGTCTGGAGCGATGTGAGCTGTAATCCATTTAAGTTGAATCCTCATCCAAAAACGAAAAGACAGACATTGAGAAAAGTGACAAATATAAACTAATCGAATTAAATATACCAGCTACAGAAGAATGTCTACAAATGGTTATTTGTACCTCTTGTCGCATCCGACATCGTAAACCTTCCAATATAATTGTGAAAAAAAACCAACAGGTATTTATAAATTACTATATCCTATACGTCAGGTCTTTTATTTGTTGTAGTTAATTTTATTAATACGTCATTGAATATTCAACCTGTTCTGACTCAAAATTAAGTCTTACTAAAACTATAGACAAATAATTTATTGAAACAAGTACTTCCCTGGCTAATGCCAAGCCGGATATTGATATTGATTTAAAAGTAATTTGCACGTTATTACTAGTACTATGAGTGAAATAACATTGATTTAAGATCGTCTATTTCTACGCACCGGACTAACTTTAAAATTATTCTAAATGTAAATTTGAAACTGTAAATGATATTATTAAAATTAAAAATTATACAATTGCACATTTCATAAAAGTGCAGGAGCGGCAGAGTCCTCAAGTACGAGTGAAGATGCCCAAAACGTCGTTGAAAGTGGAGAGAGTTCAACATGCTCAGCGGATGACTCACAATTCTCAATTATGTCAGTGCGAGAATTAAATAAAGGGTTGGTTTCGATAGGAACTTCTCCTATCAAAGAAGACAAAATGCACCAGAAGGGATATTCTTCAGAAAAACTACAGAATATAAATGAAGCACTAAAGAGGAAAGTTTCTGGTACTATTTCACATGATGTACAGAGTGATGAGAATGAAGATGAGGTCAATATTGTCCAAAAACTTAAAGAACGATACAATACAACAGAAGATAAAACTATGAAGATACGAATACTAACAATTTTCAGTCATTGGTCTTTCCGAAAAATTAAACAACATTTTGAAGCCACAAATCAGATGATTATAGTTGCAAAAAAAAACCGCCGCAGAAAAGGGAATATCATCAACTCCAAATCCTAAATCCCATCCAACCTTGGAAAGAAGCGTAATAAAATCGATAATTACATTTTATCAATCGGACACGTAGAGTCGAGTATTGCCTGGAAAAAAGGATAGAGTTTCCGTAAAAATAGACGGACTAAGAGTACAGATTCAAAATAGATTGGTTTTGAATAATTTAAAAGAATTTAAAACAGCGAATCCAGATGTGAAATGCAGTTTTTCAAAATTTGTATCTTTGCGACCGAAACATTGTATATTAGCGGGAGCTAGTGGTACCCATTCAGTCTGCGTTTGCGCCTTACATGAAAATGTTAGGTTATTAATTGATGGTGCAAATATTGGAAGATTAACAAGAGATTCACCGCTGGCATTAAACAATTACAATGATTGCTTAAATCGTATGATTTGTAGTCCGTCTTCAACAAAATGTTATTTAGGAAAATGTGAGACATGTCCCGGTATCACAAATGTCATACAACAAATAGAAAAATCTTGCGACGATAATTTAATTGATTGTATAACTTACAAGCAATGGACTACTGTTGACAGGACTACGTTGCAGACCTTAATATCTCCCGTAGAAGATTATTTAGAAAAATTAGAAAATGGTTTATCCAAATTACTACTGCATTCATTTCTTGTTAAAAAGCAAAATGATTTTTTAAATAATACAAAACAGTATTACAAGAGTCTGCCACGAGGTAAATGCATTGTTATCTGCGATTTTTCTGAAAATTACGCTTTTGTAATCCAAAATTCCATTCAGGGCATACACTGGAACAACGATCAAGCGACAGTGCATCCATTTGCAATATATTATCTAGATATAGATAATGAAGTGAAAGTTTAGTAATGATTTCGGTTGTTTGCACCATGATACTATTGCGTTTTACGTTTTTCAAAAATATTTAATCCAATTTATAACAATTTATTTGATAAACGTTAAAAAAATCATTTACTTTTCTGATGAGGCAAGTGCTTAATATAAAAATAGAAAAAACTTTAATTAATATATGTCAGCACGAAGAAGACTTTGGTATAACGGCAGAATAGCACTTCTTTCCGACGTCCTATGGCACAGGACCGTGTGATGGTTTGCGTGGAACTTTGAAACGTTTAGAATCTAGGATCAGCCTTCAACAGAATAATAATCCGATTCAAACTCCGCAAGATTTGTTACCGACGAGAAGTTAGCCATAAAAATTCCAGCCATAGATTTCCCGGCGCATCCACCATTTCGGTGCGATTTTTAATTTTTATTTGTGTAGTGTCTTTCTGTGGGTGTATTTATCAACTATAAACTGTCAAAAGGCCATGAAAATTAAAACGAAAAAACAAAAAATTATCTGACAGTCATTACTTCATGGGTGGCGTTTAAAAAAATCGTAACTCAAAAAGGGCATTGCAAAAAAAAATATTTTATTTTCGCAATGCCTTTCTGCAAGTACAGTAAACAATTACAAATCGTCAAAAAACCGTGACGAATATTATTTATATTTTTTATTTAACATTAACAGAAAATCGTGGATGGCCCATAAAACAAAAAGGGCATTGCAAAAAAAATTATTTTATTTTCGCAATGCCTTTCTGCAAGTACAGTTAACAATTACAAATCGTCAAAAAACCGTGACGAACATTATTTATATTTTTTATTTAACATTAACAGAAAATCGTGGATGGCCCATAAAACAAAAAGGGCATTGCAAAAAAAATTATTTTATTACCGCAATGCCTTTCTGCAAGTACAGTAAACAATTACAAATCGTCAAAAAACCGTGACGAATATTATTTATATTTTTTATTTAACATTAACAGAAAATCGTGGATGGCTCATAAAACAAAAAGGGCATTGCAAAAAAAATTATTTTATTTTCGCAATGCCTTTCTGCAAGTACAGTTAACAATTACAAATCGTCAAAAAACCGTGACGAATATTATTTATATTTTTTATTTAACATTAACAGAAAATCGTGGATGGCCCATAAAACAAAAAGGGCATTGCAAAAAAAATTATTTTATTTTTGCAATGCCTTTCTGCAAGTACAGTTAACAATTACAAATCGTCAAAAAACCGTGATGAATATTATTTATATTTTTTATTTAACATTAACAGAAAATCGTGGATGGCCCATAAAACAAAAAGGGCATTGCAAAAAAAATTATTTTATTTTCGCAATGCCTTTCTGCAAGTACAGTTAACAATTACAAATCGTCAAAAAACCGTGACGAATATTATTTATATTTTTTATTTAACATTAACAGAAAATCGTGGATGGCCCATAAAACAAAAAGGGCATTGCAAAAAAAAATATTTTATTTTCGCAATGCCTTTCTGCAAGTACAGTAAACAATTACAAATCGTCAAAAAACCGTGACGAATATTATTTATATTTTTTATTTAACATTAACAGAAAATCGTGGATGGCTCATAAAACAAAAAGGGCATTGCAAAAAAAATTATTTTATTTTCGCAATGCCTTTCTGCAAGTACAGTTAACAATTACAAATCGTCAAAAAACCGTGACGAATATTATTTATATTTTTTATTTAACATTAACAGAAAATCGTGGATGGCCCATAAAACAAAAAGGGCATTGCAAAAAAAATTATTTTATTACCGCAATGCCTTTCTGCAAGTACAGTAAACAATTACAAATCGTCAAAAAACCGTGACGAATATTATTTATATTTTTTATTTAACATTAACAGAAAATCGTGGATGGCCCATAAAACAAAAAGGGCATTGCAAAAAAAATTATTTTATTACCGCAATGCCTTTCTGCAAGTACAGTTAATAATTACAAATCGTCAAAAAACCGTGACGAATATTATTTATATTTTTTATTTAACATTAACAGAAAATCGTGGATGGCCCATAAAACAAAAAGGGCATTGCAAAAAAAATTATTTTATTACCGCAATGCCTTTCTGCAAGTACAGTTAATAATTACAAATCGTCAAAAAACCGTGACGAATATTATTTATATTTTTTATTTAACATTAACAGAAAATCGTGGATGGCCCATAAAACAAAAAGGGCATTGCAAAAAAAATTATTTTATTTTCGCAATGCCTTTCTGCAAGTACAGTAAACAATTACAAATCGTCAAAAAACCGTGACGAATATTATTTATATTTTTTATTTAACATTAACAGAAAATCGTGGATGGCCCATAAAACAAAAAGGGCATTGCAAAAAAAATTATTTTATTTTTGCAATGCCTTTCTGCAAGTACAGTTAACAATTACAAATCGTCAAAAAACCGTGACGAATATTATTTATATTTTTTATTTAACATTAACAGAAAATCGTGGATGGCCCATAAAACAAAAAGGGCATTGCAAAAAAAATTATTTTATTTTCGCAATGCCTTTCTGCAAGTACAGTTAACAATTACAAATCGTCAAAAAACCGTGACGAATATTATTTATATTTTTTATTTAACATTAACAGAAAATCGTGGATGGCCCATAAAACAAAAAGGGCATTGCAAAAAAAATTATTTTATTTTTGCAATGCCTTTCTGCAAGTACAGTTAACAATTACAAATCGTCAAAAAACCGTGATGAATATTATTTATATTTTTTATTTAACATTAACAGAAAATCGTGGATGGCCCATAAAACAAAAAGGGCATTGCAAAAAAAAATATTTTATTTTCGCAATGCCTTTCTGCAAGTACAGTTAACAATTACAAATCGTCAAAAAACCGTGACGAATATTATTTATATTTTTTATTTAACATTAACAGAAAATCGTGGATGGCCCATAAAACAAAAAGGGCATTGCAAAAAAAAATATTTTATTTTCGCAATGCCTTTCTGCAAGTACAGTAAACAATTACAAATCGTCAAAAAACCGTGACGAATATTATTTATATTTTTTATTTAACATTAACAGAAAATCGTGGATGGCCCATAAAACAAAAAGGGCATTGCAAAAAAAATTATTTTATTTTCGCAATGCCTTTCTGCAAGTACAGTTAACAATTACAAATCGTCAAAAAACCGTGACGAATATTATTTATATTTTTTATTTAACATTAACAGAAAATCGTGGATGGCCCATAAAACAAAAAGGGCATTGCGAAAATAAAATAATTTTTTTTGCAATGCCTTTCTGCAAGTACAGTTAACAATTACAAATCGTCAAAAAACCGTGATGAATATTATTTATATTTTTTATTTAACATTAACAGAAAATCGTGGATGGCCCATAAAACAAAAAGGGCATTGCAAAAAAAATTATTTTATTTTCGCAATGCCTTTCTGCAAGTACAGTTAACAATTACAAATCGTCAAAAAACCGTGACGAATATTATTTATATTTTTTATTTAACATTAACAGAAAATCGTGGATGGCCCATAAAACAAAAAGGGCATTGCAAAAAAAAATATTTTATTTTCGCAATGCCTTTCTGCAAGTACAGTTAACAATTACAAATCGTCAAAAAACCGTGACGAATATTATTTATATTTTTTATTTAACATTAACAGAAAATCGTGGATGGCCCATAAAACAAAAAGGGCATTGCAAAAAAAAATATTTTATTTTCGCAATGCCTTTCTGCAAGTACAGTTAACAATTACAAATCGTCAAAAAACCGTGACGAATATTATTTATATTTTTTATTTAACATTAACAGAAAATCGTGGATGGCCCATAAAACAAAAAGGGCATTGCAAAAAAAAATATTTTATTTTCGCAATGCCTTTCTGCAAGTACAGTTAACAATTACAAATCGTCAAAAAACCGTGACGAATATTATTTATATTTTTTATTTAACATTAACAGAAAATCGTGGATGGCCCATAAAACAAAAAGGGCATTGCAAAAAAAATTATTTTATTTTCGCAATGCCTTTCTGCAAGTACAGTTAACAATTACAAATCGTCAAAAAACCGTGACAAATATTATTTATATTTTTTATTTAACATTAACAGAAAATCGTGGATGGCCCATAAAACAAAAAGGGCATTGCGAAAATAAAATTATTTTATTTTTGCAATGCCTTTCTGCAAGTACAGTTAACAATTACAAATCGTCAAAAAACCGTGATGAATATTATTTATATTTTTTATTTAACATTAACAGAAAATCGTGGATGGCCCATAAAACAAAAAGGGCATTGCAAAAAAAAATATTTTATTTTCGCAATGCCTTTCTGCAAGTACAGTTAACAATTACAAATCGTCAAAAAACCGTGACGAATATTATTTATATTTTTTATTTAACATTAACAGAAAATCGTGGATGGCCCATAAAACAAAAAGGGCATTGCGAAAATAAAATATTTTATTTTCGCAATGCCTTTCTGCAAGTACAGTAAACAATTACAAATCGTCAAAAAACCGTGACGAATATTATTTATATTTTTTATTTAACATTAACAGAAAATCGTGGATGGCTCATAAAACAAAAAGGGCATTGCAAAAAAAATTATTTTATTTTCGCAATGCCTTTCTGCAAGTACAGTTAACAATTACAAATCGTCAAAAAACCGTGACGAATATTATTTATATTTTTTATTTAACATTAACAGAAAATCGTGGATGGCCCATAAAACAAAAAGGGCATTGCAAAAAAAATTATTTTATTACCGCAATGCCTTTCTGCAAGTACAGTAAACAATTACAAATCGTCAAAAAACCGTGACGAATATTATTTATATTTTTTATTTAACATTAACAGAAAATCGTGGATGGCCCATAAAACAAAAAGGGCATTGCAAAAAAAATTATTTTATTACCGCAATGCCTTTCTGCAAGTACAGTTAATAATTACAAATCGTCAAAAAACCGTGACGAATATTATTTATATTTTTTATTTAACATTAACAGAAAATCGTGGATGGCCCATAAAACAAAAAGGGCATTGCAAAAAAAATTATTTTATTACCGCAATGCCTTTCTGCAAGTACAGTTAATAATTACAAATCGTCAAAAAACCGTGACGAATATTATTTATATTTTTTATTTAACATTAACAGAAAATCGTGGATGGCCCATAAAACAAAAAGGGCATTGCAAAAAAAATTATTTTATTTTCGCAATGCCTTTCTGCAAGTACAGTAAACAATTACAAATCGTCAAAAAACCGTGACGAATATTATTTATATTTTTTATTTAACATTAACAGAAAATCGTGGATGGCCCATAAAACAAAAAGGGCATTGCAAAAAAAATTATTTTATTTTCGCAATGCCTTTCTGCAAGTACAGTTAACAATTACAAATCGTCAAAAAACCGTGACGAACATTATTTATATTTTTTATTTAACATTAACAGAAAATCGTGGATGGCCCATAAAACAAAAAGGGCATTGCAAAAAAAATTATTTTATTACCGCAATGCCTTTCTGCAAGTACAGTAAACAATTACAAATCGTCAAAAAACCGTGACGAATATTATTTATATTTTTTATTTAACATTAACAGAAAATCGTGGATGGCCCATAAAACAAAAAGGGCATTGCAAAAAAAATTATTTTATTTTGGCAATGCCTTTCTGCAAGTACAGTTAACAATTACAAATCGTCAAAAAACCGTGACGAACATTATTTATATTTTTTATTTTACATTAACAGAAAATCGTGGATGGCCCATAAAACAAAAAGGGCATTGCAAAAAAAATTATTTTATTTTCGCAATGCCTTTCTGCAAGTACAGTAAACAATTACAAATCGTCAAAAAACCGTGACGAATATTATTTATATTTTTTATTTAACATTAACAGAAAATCGTGGATGGCCCATAAAACAAAAAGGGCATTGCAAAAAAAATTATTTTATTTTCGCAATGCCTTTCTGCAAGTACAGTAAACAATTACAAATCGTCAAAAAACCGTGACGAATATTATTTATATTTTTTATTTAACATTAACAGAAAATCGTGGATTTATATTTCCAAAATATAAACATTTCAGTTGATGGAACATTTAAGTCGGTGCCAAATTCGATAGATGCCATGCAGTTATTTACTGAACACATTGTCCATGAAAAAATGGTGATTTTTTTTATTTTCTCATTGAAAAACTATTTTTTTATTATAATGAAATTAACCGTACTTGAAATAATTTCTTTTAATGCTGTTAGGCCTTCCCTACTATATATGTGTTAATGAGAGACAAGAGACAAGAAAGTTATTCGCTTTAAAAACAATATTGGGGGTAAGAATATTATATAAAAATAATAAATATCCAGAACTATGCAATATATGGGACAATATAGTATTAATTATTGAATAAAATAGAAAGGGATGCGCGAAATTTTTACAATAGTTTTGTTTCGTTAATTAATAAAAAAAAATCCCACATGTTGCAAATTTTCTGAAACTTCAAGTCGACGGCAATTGTTTTTAGATTTTTTATAAGAAATTATTGATTTTATCTTCAATTTCAAGCTCTATTTTGATTACCTCGAAACTTAGGGACAGGGTTTTACAGATTTTGCTAGAATTGTAACTGCAAATTAATAGATTTGTTGAAAAAATGTTTTTTGTAACAATAAATGCTAAAAAAATATTAGTTGTCGCCTATATACTCAGGAAAAAGTTCATACAGTTATTCAAAACAGATTTTAATATATAATTCATAAATTATTTTATTTGCAAAGACATTTAATCGATAAAAATATTATTTTCTCATACCAGATTTACATTTCTTCCTTCAGTGACTTTTTACGATTTAAATTACGTTCATAAAATGGACATAAATGGATATTCTGTATATGTTGCACTTTAAAATACAGTGTGTATCAGCCAAATGGAATAAATTCGATAATAAATAAATAGGGGCGTGTTCGACAAAACGCTCGGATACGTCGATTAGTATTTTTAGTTGTGCATTTTTTTCAGCAAAAACTTTTTATACAGGGTGTGTCATGTAGCAGAGCCCAATACCAACTTTCCTATTTTAAATGCAACACCCTATATATTATTCAATTTTTGGATTGTTCAGAAAATTCTAGATATATTTCATGTACCATGTCCTGTACCTATCTTCAACTGTTTTTTTTACTTATTAGTTTTTGAATGTATTGTAGCGAATTTCTGTAATCAAATAATATTCTTTTTTACTTTCTCCGTTACGAAGTACGAGAAACTATTGTGATCGTGAAACATTTTTAATTTTTTTTTTACGGAAATATCCGTTTTAGGGTCCTTAGATGCCATTTCAACAATTTCTGGAAAAAAATGTGTCTGTGTGTGTGTGTGTATGTGTGTTTGTTTCCGAAACAGTTGAAGATAGGTATAGGACATGGTACATGAAATATGTCTAGAATTTTCTGAACGATCCAAAAATTAAATAATAAACAGGGTGTTGCGTTTAAAATAAGAAAGTTGGTATTGGCCTCTGTTACATGACACATCCTGTATAAAAAGTTTTTGTTGGAAAAAATGCGCAGCTAAAAATATCAATCGACGTATCCGATTGTTTTTTCGAATACGCCATTTATTTATTGTCGAATTTATTCCATTTGGCTGATACACACTGTATGCTCCAATTATGCATCTAATGTTAATTTCTTGGTTTATTTTATCTATTCTCATTTTACTGTCAATGTGTAAACATTTTTTTATGTGTTAATCGCTATTTAAAACTTAAAAATACGTATAATATGAAATAAATATGAATTGAATGTATTTAAAGTATGTTAGTTTCAACCGGATATTGTGACGCATTCGTTGGAATGAATTTCTTTTAAAATTTAAAGGGATGGTCAAAAACAGGTAGAAAACTAGGGGTGTGACGAATGCTAACATCTGCGAAATACGAAAAAAATGTGGCATGGCTGAGTACTTCTATAGATATTTAAAAATAGTTTTTTTATTATTGCTATTTAAATTAATACCGAACTATAAGTTTCTTTGCGGTTTCAAACAGAATTTCAATGTAACGCCACTAGAGAAATAAGTGTTATATTTTCCATTTTTTATTACGTCCATTTTCTTGATAATATTTATTCATACATTGCTTATAAATATTAATATAGAAATAAATACCAAACAATAATAATAACGTAATTTCTGCATGATCACTGTTCACTTAAAAAAATCAAATTTGATAATTACATTTTTTATTACATTTTTTTAAACAAACCATCCTAGTAATGGCAAGCCATTGTGGCCAAATTTTAATAGTTCTATTTTGTATTTTCCAGATCAACCTCGAATAGCTCGTTCATGGGAATAAAAAAAATTAAATAATACTTAATACGATAATGTAATTTTAAATAAATATTTTAAAGTATAATTAAATGTTTTTAATCGGCAAGCGTATGGTTAAGACGTTTGCGATGTTTTTTTGAGAAGTGGCACTTCGAAACTTATTGTTGTTAATATTGTCTTTTTTAACAATTTCACTCTGGTCGTAATTTCTGGATCAGATTAAAGAAACATTTAAGGTCCATCTCATTAAATTAAACCAATTTCACATTCGCAAATCAATCAATAGAAAATAGACATTATTTTGGTGAGATACTCAAGTTAATCTATTTTACCGAAAAAAGGCTTTTGAAATACACAAAGCGAAGCGTAATCCAGAGTTTCCCATAATTAATAACCAAATTTATTTGGTTTTATCCTCATTACTTAATTTGGCAGTAATTATTCTAAAATTCAAAAAGGATTTTCAATTAAACGCATAATTTTCATGCGAGTAATTTGTATATAATTATAGATCGTATTGCCTAGAATTGTTAGTAGTTTATTCACTACCTGATAAAAACGGCTAGGGCATAGTCATAAATTTAAATTTCTTCACGGTTAGATCTTGAAAAGGATCACTAATGGTTGGTAGTAAACAAACCGCAACCATTGTTAATTTTATGAATAGGACCGTAGCGGGGGAAGCCACGCTCCCGGTCCATTGGGCAAAATGAGTAAGTCCTAAATAAAGCATATGGCGTAATAAAAAATTGCATAAAATGCATATATATATATATATATATATATATAAATCATCTTTATTAAAGAATTCATACATTTAGTATATGATATAAACAAATCTTGCTTAACTATAATAATTAAATGTGTAAAGATTCTTTATTGGCTATCGACCCGGGGTCTTTCAGCCTGAATTCGTTTTAGTTGGTTATGCCTTTAGTTACGATTATGGATGGTTATGAAATGTGAGTATGAATTCATAAATGGTTTTATCGGGATAGTTTGATTTGGGTGCCTGATTAGGATTGCGAATAATGCAAAGATGTTTAAAGATGTCTAGGATATGGGAGTTGGAGGCGAATTTCTCGGAAAGGAAGGTCAAACGAGATTCGATTGGGATTATTTGGGTTTTTTGGTAAAGCAGAAGATTTGAGGGATTATGTAAAGGATTGTTAGGATGCCTTATTTTGGTAAGCGTTCTCAGTGCCGATCTTTCAGCAACTTGCATATTTTTTAGGACTTGTGGACGGGAATTGTGGAAGAGGATCGCTGCATAATCGAGTAGGGGTCGGCAAATCATTGCATAGATGTGTACGGCAGTTTTTGTTGTTATGCCATCGTTGCGATAAGTTAGCGACCTGAAGTGTCGAGCCCTACCTTTGATTTTGCCTTTGAGATTATGGGTGTGCGTTTTAAAAGATAGCTTTGTATCGAACGTTACTCCCAAATATTTGCAGGTGAGGGAGGGGGTAATGGGATTGTTATTTATGTGAACACTGTAAGGAGAATTGTACACACGATGGAAGGGCAACAATAGATTAGATTTATTTGGGTTGATTTCAATTCTCCATTTTACAAACCATAATTGAATTTGATCAATTAACTTCTGAAGGGCGTTAACTGCTGCTTTTGTTGTAGGTGCATGCGCTATTAGTGCAGTGTCATCCGTAAAATGCATATTTATTAGTATTTTTGCATTTAGAGCAGCGGTCTTCAACGTTTTACAAATCAAGGGCCAAAAAATTTATTTTTTCTGCACAGCGGGCCGCACCATAGGTATTTTTATAAGGTTTTTTGTATTGGCAATGGTCAGGATGATTAAACAAGTAGATAAGTAGAAAACATTTATTTATTGAGCCAACATCAACAAAAGGGGCAAATAAAAATCAATACAATGCAATTGGTCAATAAGATGTCTGACACTGCTTATTTTTAACCAGTTTATCAATATCTGGTTTAATATTGCTGGTTGCAATCCTCAAACTGTTCTCAAGGTGAACATCGGTGATTCTGGTCCTCGTTTTGGATTTCACGTTTTTCATGCGTGAAAATAACTGCTCACATGTATATGTGGATCCAAAAAGTGATATTGTTTTCAATGCATGATCTCCGATTTTGGGGAAATCTGTAATGGAGACGTATTTCGAATAGAAATCAATCAAATCAACATCAAATTTATTTTTTAAGGTTGAATTGCACTGTAGCTCTATCAATTCCATCTGAAATTTTTCCGGAACTTCTTCAACCGAAACGCTGAATGGACGAGCAAATCAATTCAGGTACTTTTCGTCTCTCCGAAAATCAAGGAATCGCGAATGGAATTGTGTTTTCAGATCCTGAAGTGCAGAAATATATTTGTCCATATTCGAAATCTGGAATAATGACAGATGAGGAAAATGCGTGGTAATGTTTCTTTGGAACTGGCTGATCCATAGTTCGAGTTTTAATTCCAAACGCTTTTAAAAAATCAAGTAATTCGTTAACTAAATAATCTTTTCCTTATAATTTCTGATTCAAGTCATTGAGTTGTGATGTGATATCGGTAAGAAAACCCAAATCGGCCAGCCATTCTTCATCGCTGAAATGCGGCGCAGCTTTATCTTTACTTTGCATAAAATCGGCAATTTCTTTTCGCAAGTCAAAAACTCGTTTTAACATTTTACCTCGGCTCAGCCAACGAACATCGCAGAAATAAGTTATGTCACTGTATTCAGCATTGAGAGTGCTGTTGGCGGGCCGCAGAAAACAAATCGGCGGGCCGCAAGCGGCCCGCGGGCCGCGGGTTGAAGACCCTTGATTTAGAGCATATTTTTTTCATTATGTGCATAAAATGCATATTTTCGCTCTTTTTACCTATTGTGAATAAGTAAGCAAAATTCGTAAACTCTACGTGACCCGCCCTAGAAAATTGTATACGTGCACTTGCTGACGCATTTACCACGTTCCAACCACCGGATGTAATAAACTAAACTAAAAGAAATAATAACCTGTTTTTTATATTTTATTAGACGTAATAAAAATCAAGCAGAAATATTTCACAGGCTCAAGGCCTCCCTTGAGCGTGTGAAATATGTTTACGGTTAGCGGCTAGGGCGCGGAGTCTCCTTTGTACCGCTCGTAAAATTAAGTTTTATGGGTATATTGGGTTTTTAAAGGTTCTAGATAGTTCCTAATTTTCCTAATTTTTTGCAATGCCCTTTTTGTTTTATGGGCCATCCACGATTTTCTGTTAATGTTAAATAAAAAATATAAATAATATTCGTCACGGTTTTTTGACGATTTGTAATTGTTTACTGTACTTGCAGAAAGGCATTGCGAAAATAAAATATTTTTTTTTGCAATGCCCTTTTTGTTTTATGGGCCATCCACGATTTTCTGTTAATGTTAAATAAAAAATATAAAT
Organism: Ocypus olens; assembly: GCA_910593695.2. Lineage (NCBI taxonomy): Eukaryota > Metazoa > Arthropoda > Insecta > Coleoptera > Staphylinidae > Ocypus > Ocypus olens. The sequence continues at coordinate 51,611,174 of OU343059.1, read as the reverse complement.
AATATTCGTCACGGTTTTTTGACGATTTGTAATTGTTAACTGTACTTGCAGAAAGGCATTGCGAAAATAATATAATTTTTTTTGCAATGCCCTTTTTGTTTTATGAGCCATCCACGATTTTCTGTTAATGTTAAATAAAAAATATAAATAATGTTCGTCACGGTTTTTTGACGATTTGTAATTGTTTACTGTACTTGCAGAAAGGCATTGCGAAAATAAAATAATTTTTTTTGCAATGCCCTTTTTGTTTTATGGGCCATCCACGATTTTCTGTTAATGTTAAATAAAAAATATAAATAATATTCGTCACGGTTTTTTGACGATTTGTAATTGTTTACTGTACTTGCAGAAAGGCATTGCGAAAATAAAATAATTTTTTTTGCAATGCCCTTTTTGTTTTATGGGCCATCCACGATTTTCTGTTAATGTTAAATAAAAAATATAAATAATATTCATCACGGTTTTTTGACGATTTGTAATTGTTAACTGTACTTGCAGAAAGGCATTGCGAAAATAATATAATTTTTTTTGCAATGCCCTTTTTGTTTTATGGGCCATCCACGATTTTCTGTTAATGTTAAATAAAAAATATAAATAATGTTCGTCACGGTTTTTTGACGATTTGTAATTGTTTACTGTACTTGCAGAAAGGCATTGCGAAAATAAAATAATTTTTTTTGCAATGCCCTTTTTGTTTTATGGGCCATCCACGATTTTCTGTTAATGTTAAATAAAAAATATAAATAATATTCGTCACGGTTTTTTGACGATTTGTAATTGTTAACTGTACTTGCAGAAAGGCATTGCGAAAATAATATAATTTTTTTTGCAATGCCCTTTTTGTTTTATGGGCCATCCACGATTTTCTGTTAATGTTAAATAAAAAATATAAATAATATTCGTCACGGTTTTTTGACGATTTGTAATTGTTAACTGTACTTGCAGAAAGGCATTGCGAAAATAAAATAATTTTTTTTGCAATGCCCTTTTTGTTTTATGGGCCATCCACGATTTTCTGTTAATGTTAAATAAAAAATATAAATAATATTCGTCACGGTTTTTTGACGATTTGTAATTGTTAACTGTACTTGCAGAAAGGCATTGCGAAAATAAAATAATTTTTTTTGCAATGCCCTTTTTGTTTTATGGGCCATCCACGATTTTCTGTTAATGTTAAATAAAAAATATAAATAATGTTCGTCACGGTTTTTTGACGATTTGTAATTGTTTACTGTACTTGCAGAAAGGCATTGCGAAAATAAAATAATTTTTTTTGCAATGCCCTTTTTGTTTTATGGGCCATCCACGATTTTCTGTTAATGTTAAATAAAAAATATAAATAATATTCGTCACGGTTTTTTGACGATTTGTAATTGTTAACTGTACTTGCAGAAAGGCATTGCGAAAATAAAATAATTTTTTTTGCAATGCCCTTTTTGTTTTATGGGCCATCCACGATTTTCTGTTAATGTTAAATAAAAAATATAAATAATATTCGTCACGGTTTTTTGACGATTTGTAATTGTTAACTGTACTTGCAGAAAGGCATTGCGAAAATAAAATAATTTTTTTTGCAATGCCCTTTTTGTTTTATGGGCCATCCACGATTTTCTGTTAATGTTAAATAAAAAATATAAATAATATTCGTCACGGTTTTTTGACGATTTGTAATTGTTAACTGTACTTGCAGAAAGGCATTGCGAAAATAAAATAATTTTTTTTGCAATGCCCTTTTTGTTTTATGGGCCATCCACGATTTTCTGTTAATGTTAAATAAAAAATATAAATAATGTTCGTCACGGTTTTTTGACGATTTGTAATTGTTAACTGTACTTGCAGAAAGGCATTGCGAAAATAAAATAATTTTTTTTGCAATGCCCTTTTTGTTTTATGGGCCATCCACGATTTTCTGTTAATGTTAAATAAAAAATATAAATAATATTCGTCACGGTTTTTTGACGATTTGTAATTGTTTACTGTACTTGCAGAAAGGCATTGCGAAAATAAAATAATTTTTTTTGCAATGCCCTTTTTGTTTTATGGGCCATCCACGATTTTCTGTTAATGTTAAATAAAAAATATAAATAATATTCGTCACGGTTTTTTTGACGATTTGTAATTATTAACTGTACTTGCAGAAAGGCATTGCGGTAATAAAATAATTTTTTTTGCAATGCCCTTTTTGTTTTATGAGCCATCCACGATTTTCTGTTAATGTTAAATAAAAAATATAAATAATATTCGTCACGGTTTTTTGACGATTTGTAATTGTTTACTGTACTTGCAGAAAGGCATTGCGGTAATAAAATAATTTTTTTTGCAATGCCCTTTTTGTTTTATGGGCCATCCACGATTTTCTGTTAATGTTAAATAAAAAATATAAATAATATTCGTCACGGTTTTTTGACGATTTGTAATTGTTTACTGTACTTGCAGAAAGGCATTGCGAAAATAAAATAATTTTTTTTGCAATGCCCTTTTTGTTTTATGGGCCATCCACGATTTTCTGTTAATGTTAAATAAAAAATATAAATAATATTCGTCACGGTTTTTTGACGATTTGTAATTGTTAACTGTACTTGCAGAAAGGCATTGCGAAAATAAAATAATTTTTTTTGCAATGCCCTTTTTGTTTTATGAGCCATCCACGATTTTCTGTTAATGTTAAATAAAAAATATAAATAATATTCGTCACGGTTTTTTGACGATTTGTAATTGTTTACTGTACTTGCAGAAAGGCATTGCGAAAATAAAATAATTTTTTTTGCAATGCCCTTTTTGTTTTATGGGCCATCCACGATTTTCTGTTAATGTTAAATAAAAAATATAAATAATATTCATCACGGTTTTTTGACGATTTGTAATTGTTTACTGTACTTGCAGAAAGGCATTGCGAAAATAAAATAATTTTTTTTGCAATGCCCTTTTTGTTTTATGGGCCATCCACGATTTTCTGTTAATGTTAAATAAAAAATATAAATAATATTCATCACGGTTTTTTGACGATTTGTAATTGTTAACTGTACTTGCAGAAAGGCATTGCAAAAAAAATTATTTTATTTTCGCAATGCCCTTTTTGTTTTATGGGCCATCCACGATTTTCTGTTAATGTTAAATAAAAAATATAAATAATATTCGTCACGGTTTTTTGACGATTTGTAATTGTTTACTGTACTTGCAGAAAGGCATTGCGAAAATAAAATATTTTTTTTTGCAATGCCCTTTTTGTTTTATGGGCCATCCACGATTTTCTGTTAATGTTAAATAAAAAATATAAATAATATTCGTCACGGTTTTTTGACGATTTGTAATTGTTAACTGTACTTGCAGAAAGGCATTGCGAAAATAAAATAATTTTTTTTGCAATGCCCTTTTTGTTTTATGGGCCATCCACGATTTTCTGTTAATGTTAAATAAAAAATATAAATAATATTCGTCACGGTTTTTTGACGATTTGTAATTGTTAACTGTACTTGCAGAAAGGCATTGCGAAAATAAAATAATTTTTTTTGCAATGCCCTTTTTGTTTTATGGGCCATCCACGATTTTCTGTTAATGTTAAATAAAAAATATAAATAATATTCGTCACGGTTTTTTGACGATTTGTAATTGTTTACTGTACTTGCAGAAAGGCATTGCGAAAATAAAAATATTTTTTTGCAATGCCCTTTTTGAGTTACGATTTTTTTAAACGCCACCCATGAATTAATGACTGTCAGATATTTTTTTGTTTTTTCGTTTTAATTTTCATGGCCTTTTGACAGTTTATAGTTGATAAATACACCCACAGAAAGACACTACACAAATAAAAATTAAAAATCGCACCGAAATGGTGGATGCGCCGGGAAATCTATGGCTGGAATTTTTATGGCTAACTTCTCGTCGGTAGATTTGTTTACTTGGGCAAGTGAATCGTTGCCCAATATCGCTTGTCGATTTGTTACTAATGAAGAGTATGACGAGGAAGAGAAAATTCTAGAAATACGCTTTAGGAAGGCTTTGACTATTAAAGGTACTTCAGGGTTTTATTGCATAATACCAATAAGCAAAAATAAACTACAAGCAAAGCAATTTTCATTACACGACATATTTATGTATGCAAACACTTCGAAAGAGTAATAATCATTGACGTTTGGTTAAAATATACATATACATTATTAATTACTTTTGAATTTATTTATTTCCTTATTTAAAGTTTGATCAACCTACATTTTTTCCTTACTGGCAGTTTCATTAACAAGTATCGTATTTTTATCACAATCATCCGTTTTCTTCATTTCATATCATTCTATTAATATTATTTTATGAAATAATAATTAATAATAGTCGATCATAATATTTTTTACTTTTCTTTTAATTTCTCTCGACGCCATGGACCCAGCGCTCGTCATCGCCCGCCGTTTTACGTTTTGTCGTAAAAATGAATTTCTTTTATACTGATGTAATCAAATGACCATTCCAAAAAAATATGATTTTCATATGAAATGAAACAAGGAATACAGTGACATTTTTTCCAAATTTTTAAAGTGATGGCCTTGAGTAGTAAAATGATTTTAAATATATATACAAAATCTTTATTGACAAAGTGGTTACAAATTATCATAAATACACAAACAAATAAATACTTGGAATTTTTATGTCAATAGGCTATCGACCGAAGGTCTTTCTGCCAGATTTTAAATATTTTAATTGTTTATAATAATTATAAATTAACAACGAAAGCAATATTAATTAACATCAAAATGAAGCCAATTCTCTTACCTTTAAAATGAGCCCTAATTGAGCTCCATACGACTAATAGAAAGAGAGTTATCTCGATCTAAAGACATGCATAATTAGGGAGTTTTCAAAACTTTAACTGTCTGTATTTTCAAAAATACTGACAAAAAAAAACGCAAAAATATGGCTCGGCTTATTTTGTATAGGCAACGCGAAAAAAAAATTGAGGCTAATAGAAAAATAGACCCCATGTTTATGTTCGATTTGTAAAAAATGCCTCATATAGGGATTTTATTGCATGACAATTTTCTGAAAACCTATTGATTAATTTGATAAAAATATTATTAAATTATTGTATTTAGAAAATCAAAGCGACTATGTCTATTAAGCTGATATATTATTATTGAATATCGTTTATTTATTTTCGTTTACAGCTTTCCGCATTGCAGTGCAAGTTAGTAATTAATTACTAATTGGAGTGCCATAATTATTTGAGAGACACTATATATTTGTTTACGTTTGGAGAAATGACAAATATGCTGTTCATTATTGGTAAACTAAATAGTAATGGCCTGTGGCATATATCCAAAACTATAAGTACCAAAATATATTGCAATACATCAATCAAATCTTTATCAATTTATAATAACAACATATTTTCACAGTTCGGCTCTGACGCAGTGGGCGATATTATTTTGATTTTAATTTAATTGCCGCAATGTTAATTGAAATGGATACTGAAAATAACAAAATAGAGTACAAAACTTGAATACATCACCTAAATGTTAACAAAACCAAAAATAAAATGATTTTACACTGCACCCGTAACTACAGACAGATAAAATGCATAATTGCTCTATTAAATGTTAAAAAAAAAATCGAACAATTAGTTTTGAAATAGCCGATCCGTAGGAAAATTTTACTGGTAATGCTGCACGTGTTGAAAAAATTCAGACAAACTGAAAAAATATGTACGCCTGAAAAAATGCCATATTTCTCACCGAATTATTTAAAAAAATAGTTTTCTATTTACAAACATAATCCCACCATTTAACATGTTAACGAATTTGACACTCATTAAATAAGAAATAAAAGTAATTATTTATTCTGAAATTAATGAAATACGGTGTATTTGACTGAACAAGAATGAATAGAGGTTTTAATAATGGGATACGGTGATGGGCTAAGAACTAATAAGGAAGCAGGAGATTTGTTCAATCGAGAACACCCCAAAATAATTCCAATTTCAAGATCCGCTGTAAGAAATCTATAAATGTTGCAAGATAAAAAAAATCAAATTCCATTTAAAAAATGGTGATGTGGCCATCATGTTACTTTCTCCGACTTGATGGTATCATAGTCATTTATATTTACGTTTTCATGGTTTATTTTCAATTGAAATCATATTTTAAATGTACATCAAGCGTTGTGCAAACTCGGATGAAACTGACGTTTAAAACGTCAAAATTATGAAAGATGGAAAAATTATACTTCAAATTCAAAAACTCAATTTACTCAAAAACTAAAGGGATTTAAAATAAAATGGCGCATAAATGTCAACCTCCGTGCAAGTGGGAAAACGGGCAACAGCAGGGCTAATATCAGAGCCCAGGTTAGCATTTTGATGGTAAACCAACTTTACGCCAAAACAGGTGCAAGGTGCAAGTAATAGGGCGCACTATTCAGCCGTTTTCGAGAAAAAAAGTTTTTCTTTTATTTGCTGTGTGTTTATGTACCATTTACGTTAATAAAACAATACCGACACCGTGGCGTATTGGTAAGATCACCGGTTTGTAATAGCAAGGTCGAGGGTTCAAATCCTTTCGGCCAAGTTCTTGACAGTTTTCTCTTTTATAGTTTTTTTTATAAATCTGTGAGTATTTAAAAATGTTAATTTTATATTAAATTACATTAAGTTCATTTTTAGGAGAAGGATTGTTAAATAAATTTGACAGGAGATTGAATAATCAATATTTTTATTTCCAGTATTTTGTTCTAAATTAATTATACAGTGCGCGCCTAAAGTATGGAATATAGTCAGTAAAATCGAAATAAAATATTATTGGAAAAAATCCTAGAACACGTCGATTTTGTTTTTTTTAAATACACATTTTTGCATGAAAGTCGATTTTCAGTCGTCATTTGTTTTTGAGTTATGACGTCATCCATTTTGTTTTTAAATGACAGCCCCCTATTTTTGTTCTTGACCTTGAAAGATCTTCTCATAGCTGAACTGTATTTACAAAAAAAATAGTCTGAAAATATAATTATTGATTTTTCAATCTCCTGTTTAATTTGATAAACAATGCTTTTACCCCTAAACATGAAATTAAAATAATTTATTCTAAAATTAAGATATTAAGATATAAAATAAATTTATAAAAACTATTAAAAAGAAAGTGTATGAACCCAACTTCAACAATGGGGTTCGATCCTTCGACCTTCCGACTACGAATCGGAGGTATTACCGATGCGCCAAAAGCTTGGTATATTTTTGTCTACGCAAAAGGTATATAACCATACGAAAAAATAACAAATTAAAAAACATTTTTTTCTAGAAAACGGCTGAATAGTGCGCCCTATTACTTGCACCTGTTACACTCTCAGTCATGACCTACACGTGTGCCAAAGATGGATCAAATGGGTGAGTCACACATCTGAACCTCCCCTTGTTAGACAAAATATTAAACATGATGTGCAATATCACATCACCACTTCTGGCCCTCCCATTTTTAGCAAACCACGGCGACTTCCGCCTCATAAATTCCAAATTGCCAAGTCCGAGTTTGACAAATTGTTAAATATCGGTTTCATCAGACCCTCCTCCAGTCCTTGGGCTACGCCACTGCATCTGGTCGCGAAATCAGATGGTTCATGGCGCCCATGTGGAGATTATCAGGGCCATCGAGTCACGATTCCAGACCGGCATCCCTTGCCTATCATTCACGATTTCGCAAATAACTGTTGTGATTGCAAGTTATTTTCCAAAATCGATTTAGTCAAGGCATACCACCAAATTCCCGTTCATCCTGATGACATACTAAAAATTGCAATCAAACCGCCTTTTGGACTATACGAATATACCTGGATGAGTTTTGGTCTACAGAATGCGCCCAAAGCTTTTAGAGATTTATGGACTCGATGCTACGCGGACTACCATTTTGCTTCGCGTACATTGACGACTTTTCAATTAATCAGTACGACAACACTGCAGAACATGAAGGAGAAGATTAGGGCTGCATTTCGAGCAATTTCCATCCAAACTCCCTTCGAAATTTTCAAGTAAACTTTCGCCAATGGGTACAGAAGTGCTTTGACGAGGATGGACACTTGATCGAGCATTTGATCTAAGAATGAGATCGAACCTCCAGCCACTAAAACCATCGGCCCTTTTCAGAGCCTATGATGCGCAAAATCCTGTCGGCAACCTCCAAATGATGCACATGACGCTAATTTAAGGCTGCCAACTTTTGGATAACTGAATGCGGGACATTTTTTTAGGATTAAAAAAAAAATTCCTACCTACCATTTTTATCTGTGTATCGTAACCGCCCCACTTCGCGCCATTTTAGTGGAAAATCTCACTTTGAATAGAATTAATTTATGTTGGTGAAATTTTTTTAAATAATACTTAGACTATCTTAGATCATACTGAATACATTTAAACTTTCAACTATGTGTGTATTTTTAATTTGTTTTAAATAAGTCACTATGCCCCAGTTCGCAGTTCACCTTGTTTCTTATTCAACACCCTCACTTTTTACATTACAATTATCATACAATTCATAAAAAAAATAAAAAGACGAAAATATTAATGTTTTATCATATTAATAATAACGATAATTTTATTACACATTAGAAAAATACAAGTCATAAAAAAGGAAAAGAGGAAAATATTAATGTTTTATCTTAATAATAATAACGATAATTTTATTACATATTAGAAAAATACAAGTCATAAAAAAAGGAAAAGAGGAAAATATTAATGTTTTATCATAATAATATTAAGATTATATTAAATTATATGTCACTGTCTTTTAAAATCATATTTTTGCACACTGTGAATTTTCTTCAGTAGTTCAGAGTCAGAATTCAAAATTTCATGAAAGTCCTCACATTTTCCCATATTAAATTTTACTTGCAACATTGCATGAACAGTCTCAATTTTAAGCGCCGTTTTTTCAGACGTCCACATTGCATTTACAAGGGAGAATACTCGCTCAATAGGTCCATTTGTTCCAGGTAGACAAAACACATACTGAATGAGTAGTAAAAGGTTACTATATGGAATTGAATTATTATCAAAATGTTCAAAAATTTCTTGCCATCTTTTCACTGTGTCGTAGCTACCTTCTCTTCACTTTGACAACATTGCATTAGTTAAAAAAGATTTTAAAGTATGCACTTCATCAAACATTTCATCTTCATTAATTTGATTTTTGGCTTGAACTCTTTCCTTGTATAGTTGTAAAGTAATTACAATATCATCCCATGTAACAGGTTTATTTAAACGAATCCAAGTTATTTTTTGAAAATTGTCATATTGGTGGCTATATTTATCTAAGTATTGAATACAGTTCTGAAAAAAATTTCTCACGTGTTCCATGAAGTCATTTTTGTTGATAAGACCCTCTTCTTCTAGTTTGGATAAGTGTTGCTTTATAATGATGGATATAAAAATTTCTAGCAATCTACTTGCCAATTTTTCTTTTAATTCAAAACATATATCCGACACTTCAGCAAAACTAATATTGTCACTTTTCATCTTTTTTACTGTGTTGTGGAAAATAGATGCTTGATTATGGACAAATTTCAGCCATAACTCAGAGTATTCATCGGAAAAAAAAAATTGTAATACAATAGGAACTTTTTCTTGTGACAAAAAGTACGACTTCAGTGGATTGTACATCTGTAAAATTCGTTCCACCGCAGGCAATAAAGCGAGCCATCGCGTTTTGCTGTATCCCAAGATTTTTTTATATTTCGGCGTCTTCGCAAAAATCTTTTAGTTCTTCCACACGTACCGTGTATATATAAAAGTATGAATATACTTTAATGACAATGTTTTCAACGTCAATCGGTAAGAGATCGACCGCTGTCTGTATGGCATTATGTACAATATGCGCTGCGCAACCGACTCCGACAATCGGTCGCTTTAAATTTTCCTGCAGCTTGTAAAATACGTTGCCGCGTCCTGCACGGGCAACACCACCAAAATTCGTGTTCGTATTATCAGCACAAAAGCCGACGATTTTGTCTGTTATATTATGTTTGTTTAAAATTTCTAGAATAGAATTCTGTATCATATCTGAAGTTTCACCCGCAAACTCACAAAATCTAATAATTTTATATTAACACCTGTTTTTGGGTGAAAATATCTTACCAAAGTGGGGAATAGTTTTATATCTTTATGGTTATAAGCGTCCGAAAATATAGAAATAAATGGCACAACCTCCAATTCCTTATTGATATAATAGAGACTCCATGGTGCAATAACATTATTTATAATCGCTTCACATTTTGTCCTTCCACACGAAAATTTCTTCTCAAACGCTTTTTGAATTAACTTTAAGGTACACTACATGGAGTTAAAACTGTGATTATGACGTACCGTGTAAAAGGCCCACAATCCTTCTGATTTTGCGAGATCTGATTCCTTTTCACCAAATTTATCATGACGAAAATAATTAGTCAAAGGTGTAGATGTAGAAGCAATATTTATTGCTTTTTTGTGTTTTTCTGATGACAAATGTCGTATAATATCGTTTTTACCCCCGTGTGCGATTGAAAAATGCCCCATACATTTATTGCAATAAACATCCGACTCTGCCACACCCTTTTGTGAAAAGGGATATTGTTTACGTATGTCATCATTAAATTTACAGGATCATTTTGTCGGCGGCATGGTATATGTTAAGCCTGTTAAGGGCAACAGAAATTAATATTAGTTTAACCACACAGTTTTAACAACACTAATATTCCTTACACAACAAATTAACAACCCTAATGCACAGACACTGACAGACTATTCTTCAAAACTTTTTTTACATGAAAATAATTTTTTTGATTTGAATGTCGAAAACATTTACTGTGTTTACAGTTGAAAGCGTACTGAGATTTTACGTTCAGTGTACGCAGCACGTGCTGTTCACGAAGTGCGAGAGCCGGCGCTCAGGTATCTTCGTGTTCTTCGCCAGTCGCAGTCGCTGCATAGAAATTCCACCTTCGCGATCCCCGCAAAGCTCTGAATTTAGGCTCACTTCGGTATTAAATTAGAATAAGTGCAATATTTCTGAATGCGGGACATGCGGGACAATTATTAAGTTTCCGGGACGAATTTAGGTATCAATAGTAAAGCGGGACATGGGTCGCTAATCCGGGACTCTCCCGCCTAATCCGGGACGGTTGGCAGCCTTACCCTAATTCCGAGGGTAATGCATGAATCACAGCCTGGATTCATCTGAGTTTTCAAACATGACGGACAAAATTCGTGAAAAAACTCTTTAAAAAAGCATTAAAACAAAACGTTTCCTACAAAAAGTTTGTATTTTTTCCCGTAGAATACGGTCCTGCAATAAAAAATTGACCTTCGTTTGACCTTGAAAATTAACGCCAAGATAATTTTCAAGGTCACCAGCATATGTCCCCCTCCGAACTCTACAACTTTTATCTGAAATTTTTTTTGCCATGTTGCTCAGGTTTCGAGATATTTGGGGTGGCAATTTAAAATGGGACACCCTGTATATATACAAGTTTTGATGAGAGGTATATGGTATTCTAGTCTCATATCTAATATAGACGCACTCAAAGTCTAAAGATTTACTCGGAAACACATAGAAGATGGTAAAGTTCAATTAACGCTCGATAAAACAATGTTGTTAACTTTCGCTGTCCTTTAGTTACCGACATATGTGAAATTGAATTATGTAAATTTCGCAATAGAAACGTACATCCAACAGGTCATGCAATGTTTTAAATGTCTTATACACTGTGGAAATTAAGTATACGGGGCTCGTACGCAATATCTTCACTTGCGCGTAATTTGTTACAATTGTAGTTATGTAATATACTATCAACGATGAGTTAAATGTTATCAATACGTCAATCGTCCCTTTCAGTTGAAAAGTAGACAGTTCAACGAAAACTTTAAGATAATTAAAAAAAGTGGGAGGGGTTGGGGTAGCGGGTTTGACGTAGAATGCCCAACAAATATATACACATAAAAAATCATTTTATTACTTTCTCCGTTACGAAGTACGAGAAAGTATTGTGATCGTGATTTTTTTTTCAAAAATTTTTTTTACGGAAATATCCGTTTTGGGGTCCCTAGATGCCATTTCAACAATTTCTGGAAAAAAAAAATTTGTGTCTGTGTGTGTGTGTGTGTGTCTGTGTGTGTGCGCTGTATCTCAAAAACTAATAGATCAATTGATATGAAACTTTAAACATCCGTCTTATTTGATAATCTGAAGAACTGAGAAGCTTTTGGTAAAATTTCGTACACAGTACAAACGGTTTTTTGTTTTTTGCCAATATTTTCTTAAATATGAAAAATATCACAAAAACATTTATACAAACTTTGAAGACAACAAAAAAATTAACATCTTTTGCTTGAAAACATTTTTCATAAAATCATTTTTATTCGAGAAAAAAATGTATTATTATTTTTTTAATTTTTGGTTAATAATTATAAAACAATAATAGTTACAGCAAATGTATGTTAATAATAATTGCAGAGAATACTAAAATGAACAACTTACAAAGAATAAGTTTTTTTCGAAATCTCTTTAGTTTCTGAATAAATTGAGTTTTTATATTTGAAGTACAATTTTTCCATCTTTCATAATTTTGACGTTTTAAACGTCAGTTTCCTCCGAGTTTACTTAACGCTCGTATTTAAATGTACATTTAAAATATGATTCAAATTGAAAATAAACCATGAGCGTAAATATAAATGATACCATCAAGTCGGAGAAAGTAATATGATGGCCACATCACCATTTTTTTTAGTAGTATGATATTTACTATTATCGTCGTGGATACAAGGCATGAAAGCGTACTCATAACTCCCACGGGAGATATGAGTTATATCTCCCGAGGGAGTTATGAGGTCTGCTCCTGTTTACCTGACAAATAGTATGTACAATTTCCAAATTCTCCACTCAAGATGATGGTTGAAGATAGACAATCTTGCCTCTGCTCACGACCAACTTTATAGCGAGACAGGAATTAAAGTTTTCTCCCAGGTTTGTTCACTATTTTATTCACAACTGTACGTTTGTTGTTAAAATCAAATCAAATTAAATAAACGTCAGTTCAGGAAATGCGGGCGGTTTGATTTAAAATAAACTCATAGCAACCATGTAAATACATATTGCAGATCGAATTCTGAATATTTTTACGAATTACTAATATTTGACTAAAAAATAAAATATTGTATGCACCTCGGGAGATATTCATGTTCTTTACCCTCGGCTGACTTATAAACCTCGGGCTAGAGGCCCTCGGTTTGTAACCCTGTCAACCTCGGGAGAAAAACATTCCATATCTCCTTTAATGCATAAATATCTATTGAATAAAATTCAAACAAAAACAGCTGCCTATAATCGTTTGCGCTATTCTGTCATACCCTATTAACACGTCCATAATGTTGTTAGGGTTATTAAGCAGATTGCCGTCAATGATAAAAAGCTAGAGGGCGTCTCAGCCCTGATAAACTTTTACAGCGGATAAACTTACTTTCATTGTCAATCTTTTCAGGTAAAACATGCCCTTAGGAGTTATGGGCGGTGGCGGTGCAAAAAGTGGGGCGTTATCGGCATTATAAACAAAGGGGCGGTTAAGGGTGGTTGAGTTACGTTTTAATTGTGTGCAAATTTTAACGACCCAGCCAACTTACCATACAACGTGAACACGAGAACCGAATCGGAAAGTACGGATTAATTTAAGCCGCTCCTCTAAACAATATCAGCCCGAAACTTCACCCTCCATCGACCAAAGATGCATGATTTATGTTTCAAGAATATCCATTCAAAGTACACGTTGTTTATATCCTCAAACCATTACATCAAATTTAATACAGAGGTAGGTGGAAGTTTTTAAAATGTAATATGTCTTGCTTTTCACAAAGGTTTAAGTTAACGTAAAACAAACATGAATTTGATAAAGCGTGCAACGTCTGTAAGAATATACATCTAATAAAACTCTTCACACACCACTTGTTGAACTCGCGTCAAAATTACATATTTATTAATACTGCATGCCTCACCTTGCATGCCGCATTTTGTCATGGAGCTACTCCGGATAAGCAACAACTATTTCAATAAATTTGAAAAATAGTCTGAATATATGATGATTCAACCTATTCTTAACTCTGCAAAAGATTGAAAACAAATAACTCATTGAAACTACTTCTCTGTCTACTGCAACGCTAGATATTAAATGATACAAGAAATTCGCATATGCAACTATTAATATAAGATTGATTTAAGATCGTTAAAATCAACGTATAGTTCACCGAAAGATATAAGGCGTTTATGGCCTTTTACAGTATTTAACTTTCACTAATTTTGATGAAGGACCGACCACAAACTCTCATCACCAGCCCCCAATAAATGGTCCGCAACGGATCCTCCTAACGCTGTCCCAGGCCCGGTTTCGGTATTTTTTATTAAGGAGCCGTTTAAATCCATTCGCCGAATAATAATAGCTAATGCGGTTTCTGAATATCTTATAATTTAATAATATCGAAATCAACAGTTTTTTTGCCTTGGATTAAATCTATTGTTATTGTTGTACTTGCAAACTAAATTTGGTTTGTGTGTATGTCCCTTCCCATTCGAAAACAGGGTCGGAAAATGAAAAATTGGAAATCTCAATGGTAAACTTTGAAGGTCATTAAATTTGAAAAAATATATCAAATGATGAAAGAAAATTGAACCCAAAATTTTCTGAGTTAAGAGATTTTTAAATTCGCTCAATTGGAAAGTGGGTTACATCATTTTGCGCAAATGCTTGTAATCACAAAAATGTACATGTTTCGAGATCCATCTGGGAACATATCTGCCACACGTCAAAAATGTTTACTTTCTCCGTTACAAAGTACGAAAAAGTATTGTGATCGTAATTTTTTTTAATTGTGTGTGTGTCTTTGCGCGCTGTATCTCAAAAACTAATGAAGCAATTGATATAACACTTTCAACATCCGTCTTATTTGATAATCTGAAGAACTGAAAAGCTTTTGGCAAAATTTCGTACACTGGAAGTGGGCGTTTACCTTAACTGTTTTTTGTTTTTTGCCAATATTTTCTTAAATATGAAAAATATCACAAAAACATTTAAACAAACTTTAAAGACAACAAAGAAATGAACATATTTTGCTTGAAAACATTTTTCATAAAATTATTTTTATTCGAGAAAAAAATTTATTATTATTGTTTTAATTTTTGGTTTATAATTATAAAACGATAATAGTTATGGCAAATTTATGTTAATAATAATTGTAGAAAATGTTAAAATGAAAAACTTATAAGGAATAACGTTAACGTTACATTTCCGAGGCATTGTTTTACGGATTCTTGATGGAGCCGGCCACGTAAGTGACTAAATAAACTTCCGATGTTATCTGCAACATAGAATAGGATAATATAATATTTGAAATGTCATATATTATTTAATAACAAATGATTTTGTTTAAAAAAAAAAAATTTTTTAGGTAATTCAAAATTAGTTTATTTTATGTTATTTATCAATAATTAAAAAAAAAATGCTTATTAACGTCACCCGTCCTGCAGTTAAATTTCGGTACATCGACAGCTAAGGTCATTCGCATACACGTCTAATGATGTGACCCGTCTTTAAAGGGTTAATATGTTTGATACTACACTCTGCGTCAAATGAAAAGCGCCACTCCAAAAATTGCGCAAAAACTTGATTTTTCAAACCGTCGTAACTTTGTTCAATTTGGTCGAAAATCGATTAATCTTTCAGTTTGGGAAAGATTCAAGTTTAATCTTTAAGAATGTGTAGATCATTTTGACCCCAAGTCCAACCCATTCCCCCGTAACAACGCGATGGAAAAAAATGTTTTTTATGTAAAAAATTGTCCAACTTTGACAAGCTGTACCGTGCGCAAAAAAAAATCGGCGGGAAATTTCACCACAATGGCAAAAATCACCCCCACTGCCGTACATTCGGACGTGACCAGAAAACAATGCCAAATTGCACCCTACATCTTTCCAAAACTGAAAGATTCATCAATTTTCGACCAAATTGAACCAAAAGTTTGAAAAATCAAGTTTTTTCGCGATTTTTCGAGTGGCGCTTTTTTTTGACGCCGAGTGTGGTATCCAATACTTCGTGATCTTGAACAGAAACCGAAACAAAATGCACTTAATCATCAAGATGGTTATAACGGTTTGTTGTCTATACAGGGTGTGCCACGAGGTAGTAGAAAGGCGATATCACGAAAACGGTTAGTAGTGCTAAAGTGAAATTTGGTGGATTAAAATGGTTCTTAATGATGGCCTTTTCTTAATATTTAGATTTTATTTATGTTTTCCATTTCAAATGAGACACCCCATATATTTACCGATTTTTGTAAAGGTGATTCGAAGACAAATTCAGCGATACCATATTATTTGAGAGTTTTATTGTAAAGTAAGGGAGTAATAGTCAAAATAAATAATCGTAGTGACAACAAAACAAAACGTCAAACAAAAAATTGAAAACACTTCGTGTCAAATGTTCGATGTCAAGTTGAGAACACATTCTGATAAGTGTAATTGATGCCTCCCATTTTTAGTAAACGAATTTGTTTAGATGCTCCTTATCTATGAATAATGCTGCAAAAACAGTAGAAAAAAAAACAGCTCTCGAGTTAGATATCCAAATCGTCGAACGCCGAACAATAATATACAATAATATCTTCGTCAAGGAGAAGAAGTTAGAAAGATTATGCAGTTTCTTTTCCGGTTGGAAAGCATGAAGATAATGTCTTAAATATTTTGACGTATGCACGCCTTTCCTGAAAATTAGGAGTAAGCAAATCATCAGTTGACAGGGTGCTGACAAATCAAATCAAATCAAATCAAATCAAATCAAATCAAATCAAACTTTATTAACGGCTATACCTATACAATATACATAATGAGCACAGAAAGTGCTTTACAGTAACAACTTAAAAGTAAAATATTTAACGCACATAGGAAACATTTAAAATATTATTACAAGACACTATTTGTTTACATTGCCTCTTAAATTTATTCAGCGAATTGCTAAATAAGTCTAAATTATACTTAGATATTAAATTGAAAAATCGCATTATTCTACATATAGGGCTATTCATTCCATAATTAGTGCTGTGAAATTCAGGCCTAAATGTTAATTGGGTTCTTTGTAAATGGCCAGAGGTTGCATTAAAATTTAACCTACTTAAAAGAAAACTAGAATTGACTAGGGCATTCGTTAGTTTAAAAAGAAGTACTAAGTCTGTGATAAAACGTCTTTCTCTTAGAGACAGTAAATTAAAGTAGCTAACAGAATTATTGTTATATATAACACCACAACGATAGCATAAAAGCCTCAGAAACCTATTTTGTATCCTTTCAATTACGCGTCTGCAGATGGCTATTTACTTAATTTTTACATAGTTTGGGTTCAGTTTTATAATTTAAAGTTTTCAAATTCAATTTAGTTTCATTTTTCATGTTAGTCCTGTGGGTAGAAATAAGGGATCTTAAACCAATGTTATTTAACTAGTAGTACTAGTAATAACATGCAAATTTCTTTTGTATCATTCAATATCCGGCGTGGCATCAGCCAGGGAAGTAGTTGTTTCAATAAGTTATTTGTTTATAGTCTTAGTAAGACTTAATTTGGTTGCAGAGTTACGAACAGGTTGAATATTTATATATTCAGGCTATATTTCGTTTTTTTGAATTTACCTTTCAATTACCATTTGCATGCTGCTATAAATAGGTGTCCATATAACTGATACATATTCCAAGAGTGGCCTTACCAGTGCAGAGTATAAAAGTTTAAATATAACTGATAATGGAATTATATTCCAGTTACTAAAATCTATCTGTGTTTTGTTATTTACTTTGGGGAGTCCAATTCCATGATCAGAAACATAAACAGAGGAGACGAAATCAGCAAATAAGTCAGAACACTCTTGCAAATCAGCTGCTACAGAGCTATCAAGGAATATTATTTAATATTATTTTCCACTTTCTTAATGTAGCAATGATATAGTGTAGCATTTAAATCCTTACATTTTGTTCTAAGAGTAGAAAATATAGTATAGTCATTAACACAGTTTGTGTTCTTGAACTTTAAATGAGCTAATTTCTTTTCTTTGGTCAATTTTATCAACTCGTTGTTAAACCACTTTGGATATTTTCCATGTCTGTATTTCAAAATTGGAACATATTTATCTATTGCTACATATAAAATATTATAAAAGGCGCTGGTGCTCTCTTCAATACTACTACCAATAATTGTTTCCCAGTCAAAGGCCGATAGAAAGTTATTAATTTCATCGAAATGTGCTCTTCTGAAGTCATATTCAGTCACATTGAAAACAAGCCCTTCATAAGTAGAATTTATTGGAATGCATATATCATAAGGGTTATGATGAATTGAATCATTAGATAATGGATCATGTGCGAGGTTAACTGTAGTTTCCGTAATATCAGAAAAAAATAAATCTAAAAAGGTATTTCGAGAATTTGGAATATTATTGAGTTGATACAAATTCTGAAAATCAAAACATTCACCTACGATTTCAGCCAGTGCACATGTATTATTACTAGCTAAAACAGGTTTTAAATTATCCGCCCATTTAGCATTAGGTAGATTGAAATCTCCACCAATAAATATTTCATCGGAAGGATTATCAGTTTTATTAGAATCAATGGCTGCACAATGATCAATATAACTATTAATGTCAGAACTAGGAGGTATATATACTGAACCAATAACTAATTTCCTATGTATTCTTTTTTTTTTTTTTTTTTATTTACTGATGTGTAGAACGACATAAATATATGTATTACAGCTGTCAGGGTCATACAAAATAAAAAGTTAACATTACAATGTATAGTAAAAATATCTAAAGCTAAATAGAAATGAGTTACAGACAATGAAATAGTGAAGTAGGCATAAAATATATAAATATAACAGCGATCTAGTTGATAAAATCCTTAACAGAATAATAGGTCTTATCAAGAAGGTACGCTTTCAATTTTCTCCTAAACATAGTCAACCGCGGGACGGTTTTTATATCGGATGGGAGTTTATTGTATAACGTAAGACACATGTAGTATGGTCCTTGTTTGTAAAGAGAAGTACGGTGTGTTGGCACAGCCAGTTGTTTCTTACAAACACTTGTTCGATATTTGCCTGTGAAATAGGGACAATAGCAGAGTGTAAGTTATTATTGACTGCTATGAGAACACCACCTCCTTTGGATTTGAGGCTAGTTAATGGGGATCTATCCATTCTAAAAATTGTAAAAATTTTAAAGCCAAGTTCACTATTGTCAATGGAATTATCGAGCCAAGTCTCTGTAAAAATAATAACATCATAAGAGGAGCAATTTACAGTATGCTTAATATCCTTTAATTTAGATTTCATACCTCCGAGGTTTTGATAGTAAATGCTTAGTTTTTGGAGTTGTATTATTGGACGCGGCGATAGAAGCCTCGACAGATGGTTGGATTGCTTCCATGGTAGAAGCATCGGCAGTCGTATTATTAGAATTTCTATTGAAATTTCGTTTAAAATGTTTCTTATTATTAGATTTGTGCACAAAATATTTTATAATTGCGTTTACCGGCCAACTTGAGCCGTTTAGCAATTGATTTACATATTGTTGTTTAATACCAATCTTAAAAGAACAATAAACATCAGACGAAGTTAGAGCGTTACAAATGACATCAGGTACTTCAAGCTTTTCATTAATATGAGTAATAACCTGGGCGGTTGTTGCATTGGGCTGCAAATTATTTAAATGCAACCAAACCCTCTTTTCAACGGCTACTCCAACTAGTGAACTTGCTGAATTTGTTCCTACCACCGGAGAATTAGTGGTCTGGTTATGATATTTAGTTGTACGTGGTCCACTTCCAATCTCAGAAATAGTCGATGACCCATGATGTTATGATACCGATGGTTGCAATGTATCTTTTCTTGTATCCGAAGACTTTGAAGACTTTTTTTTATTGTTAGAAAATCTTGAGTATGATGCTGTTGGTAAGATCCTACCATCGGTTATTAATGGGCCAGTACTATGAACTATCACTGAGTTTAGATTGGGGACACCGTTGGACTTATTTTTTTCTTTAATTAGAGGAGAAACATTTGCATTATTTCCCAGTGATAAATTATTCATTATTTCAGTGAAAATCTGCTTAGTACCCACTAGAAGTTCTGACTTAAAATCCACAAAAAAATCTACCATAGTATCTGATTTCTGTTTTAGGATGTTAATTTCGTCCCGCAGTAATCTGTTTTCATTTCTTAGTTCAACAATTACTGAATGCAAATTAATCATTACGTCACGATCGCTGATAGAATCAAATGTAACAACAGGATTAACTGAATCTTCAAATGCGTTACATTCCTCTTCATCCTCCTCTCCATTAGTTGAGCGTGTATTTCTAATACACCGAGGGCATTGAGATATATTTCTACATTTGCTGTCCAGACTTGAAAACTTTTTGTAACGAATAATACATCCTGCATGAAACATTGCTTGACAATCGGTGCATGATACCCCTGACTGAATAGGGCTTTTGCATTTGGAGCATTTCATACTCATTATGTAAATTATTAGTCTTACAAATAAATAAGTGACTAAACCAAATTGTATATTAACAAAAAAAAAAAGTTTACGAATCGTAAGTTAAGATGGATTATGGAGATCAACAGGGACACAATTCACACCCCAGGAGCGTTTCAGGGGTGACTCACATAAACAAACAAGGTACGCTTCGGTAAGGCTACGAATTAGAACAGAGGTAAAAACGTAAAACTTAATAACTATAGGATTGAATTATTTATAATTACAATTAACAAATAAAAATAAAAATGCCGTCAATAATGTAAAATATCGTGTGAAACAAATAATTAAATCCCGGTCGTTGACCGAGTTTCTAATAAAGAAACTAATAAATACCACCTATTCAAAGTGCATTTAGTGTAAGAACTAGTTTTTCCTAGGCTTAAGTTTGATGTATGTGAAATTGTGTTGCTGCGCCGTCATGAAGCGGGGCCCATCAAAATTAATCGATTAAATTGGTAACAGCGTGTCCCATTCAAATCACATTTTGGCCGCCTACTGATGTTGATTTGCGTCTAATACATAATTTTTTTCTAAATTAATTTTAATTTTTAGTTTTTTATTTTTCATTTTTAATTTTAATTTTTCATTTTTCATTTTTAATTTTTCATTTTTCATTTTTCATTTTCAAGTTTTAATTTTCAATTTTTCATTTTTCATTTTTGATTTTTCATTTTTCATTTTTCATTTTTCATTTTTCATTTTTCACTTTTTATTTTTCATTTTTCATTTTTCATTTTTCATTTTTCATTTTTCATTTTTCATTTTTCATTTTTCATTTTTCATTTTTCATTTTTCATTTTTCATTATTTATTTTTTATTTTCTATTTTTCATTTTTCATTTTTCATTTTTAATTTTTCATTTTTCATTTTTCATTTTTCATTTTTCATTTTCCATTTTTATTTCTAATTTTTTATTTTAAATTTTTGATTTTTATTTCTATTTCTATTTCTTTTATTTTTTTGAAAGCCAGTTGTATCCTCTGCAATCCCTGAAAATTTCGGCTTGAAGAGAAAAAAAAATGTCCTTAAAAGATGGAAAACGAACCCAGGGGATGCAAATGGCGCGTAGGGGTAGTTCCAAAAATTTTGAAAAAATATTTTCTGCCATCCCTGAGAGTTTCAGCTTTTCGACTATAAAAGAAAGAAATTCGTCCTTAAAAGAAGAAAAACGAAGGCAAGTGGTGCAAATGGTGCGTAAGGGTAGTTTCAAAAATTTTGAAAAAATATCTGCTGCCATCCCTGAAAGTTTCAGTTTTCCGACTTTAAATGAAAAAAATACGTCCTTAAAAGAAGAAAACCGAACCCAGAGGGTGCAAATGCCGCGTAGGGGTGGTTCCAAAAATTTTGAAAAAATTCCCAATGAAAGCCAGTCATCGCTTCTGTCATCCCTGAAAGTTTCAGCTTATCGACTTTAAAAGAAAAAAATCCGTCCTTGAAAGAAGAAAAACGAACCCAGGGGTGCAAATGGAGCGTACGGATGCTTCCAAAAATTGGCCCCGATAAGGGGTGAGGTTTAACCCTACCCCCCCGTTTTAAGGGTGAGTTTCGGGGGACGCGATTTTCAAAATCCTCCTCATATTTTTGGGCGAATTGTTTGTGCCAGTCGGCCGACGCCCCTTTATAGCGGTTTTTTCTGGGCTGTCAAACTTTTCTTACGTAATTAGTATATACAGGGTCTTCATTTCAAAAGGAGCCATCCTGAATAATTTTGGATCTGAAGTAGTTACGGTTTTAAGAAAAAACACGTCAATTTTGTTTTCGAGGGGGAACTTAAAAAACACTATTTTTAGAATTTTATTTTTCACCCCCTCACCCCCAGCCGCCCCATCTTTATAATTTCAAATGGCATCCCCCATTGAGCGATACCTCATTTTAAAGGGCATGAAAAATACTATCCAGCAAAGCAAAAATAATTGAAATCGGTTCATTTGTTTTAGAGAGAAAGGGTATTCATTTAAAAAATAAGCCACCCTAATTAACCCTAGTTCTGAAATAGTTACAGTTACAGGAAAAAAATTTGTCAATTTTGTTTTTGAGGGGGAACTTGAAAACACTGTTTTTAGAATTTTATCTTTCACCCCCTCATCCCCAGCCACCCCATTTTTATAATTTCAAATGGCACCCCCTATTGTGCGATACCTCATTTTAAAGGGCATACAAAATACTATCCAGCAAATAAAAAATAATTGAAATCAATTCATTCGTTTCAGAGAGGGAGAGAGAGAGAGAGAGAGAGGGTCTTTATTTCAAAACAAGCCACCCTTGAGAACTTTGGATCTGAAGAAGTTACTGTTTTAAGCAAAAATACATCAATTTTGTTTTCGCGGGGAAACTTGAAAAACACTGTTTCTAGAATTTTTTCTTTTACCCCTCATCGTGTAATATCTCAGTTTATAGGACGAAAATACTATTGAGATAGCAAAAAATAATATAAATCAACACTTGTTTCAAGGATATAGGGTTAAAAATAATACTTCCAAATAACTCCTGATCCAAACATACAATTTTGAGAAATAAAACACGTTGATTTTTTCTTTTCAAATAACAATGAAGAAAAAAATTATTTTATTAAATGCTCAAAATATGCTCCCTTATTTGCTAAACAATAATATATTCTATTTTCAAATTCTTGCCAGACTTTCTTGAATATTTCTTTGGGAATTTGTCTGCAAGTTTGAGTTATCCTATTTCCGAGCTCAAGTATATTTTCTGGGCGAGTGTTGTAAACTTGCCTTTTTATGTAACCGCACAGAAAAAAATCAAGCGGCGTCAAATCCGGAGATCTTGGAGGCCATTTTAGAGCACCGCTTCTTCCGAACCATTTTCCAGAAAATCATTCATTTAACCAATTCCTCACAGGAACAGCATAATGTGGAGGAGCCCCGTCTTGTTGAAAATGCAAATTATTTTCATCGATTATCATGTTACCATCTTCGTCGACTTGATTTTCTAATGACTGGGTAATGAGTTGGTCAATTAAATTCTCTAAAATGTCTAAATACAATTCTCCCGTCAGGTTTTCTTCAATAAAAATTGGACCAATTATCTGATCTCCGAGTATACCGGCCTACACATTAATCTTTACCGGAAACTGTGTATGATCTTCTCGAAACACATGTGTATTTTCATTGTCCCAGTATCTACAATTATGTTTATTGACAAATCCATTTTAAAAAAAAATGTCGATTCGTCACTAAAACAAATTTGTTTTAATAAATCATTAGTGGCTTGTTTTGAAATAAAGACCTCGTATTTCACTGAAATTTAAAATTGTTGGGGGTAATTGGGTGAAAGATAAAATTCTAAAAGCAGTGTTTTTCAAGTTCCTCCTCAACAACAAAATTGACGTTTTTTCTAGGACCAGAGTTATTCAGGGTGGCTTATTTTGAAATAAATACCCTCTCTCTCTCTAAAACAAATGCCCTTTAAAATGAGGTATCGCACAATGGGGGGTGCCATTTGAAATTATAAATATGGGGAGGGTGGGGGTGAGGGGGTGAAAGATAAAATTCTAAAAACAGTGTCTTCAAGTTCCTCATCAAAAAAAAATTGACGGAATTTTTTTTCTGTAACTGACTATTTCAGAACCAGAGTTATTCAGGGTGGCTTATTTTGAAATTAATACCCTCTCTCTCTAAAACAAATGAACCGATTTCAATTATTTTTACTTTGCTGGATAGAATTTTCTATGCCCTTTAAAATGAGGTATCGCACAATAGGGGGTGCCATTTGAAATTATAAAGATGGGGTGGCTGGGGGTGAGGGGGTGAAAGATAAAATTTTAAAAACAGTGTTTTTTAAGTTCCCCCTCGAAAACACAATTGACGTATTTTTTTCTTAAAACCGTAACTACTTCAGATCCAAAGTTATTCAGGGTGGCTCCTTTTGAAATGAAGACCCTGTATAATTAACACCTGAGGATCCTGAACGAAGACTAATTTTCATTGCTGAAAGATTAGTCAAACTTGAAGACGATCCAAGCTTCTTAAATATTATTTTATGCAGTGATGAAAGTCGCTTTCAAAACAATGTCGCAGTTAATCGACATAACTGTCATTACAGGTGCTGTATATTTAAATTTCCTCAAAAATGAACTTCCAGAGATTCGGCTACAATAGCGAGCAATAATGTGTCGGCAACAGGATGGTGCAGCCTCTCACCATGCTAGGTATATTGATTTCCAAGGACTCTAGATCGGATGAAATAGTACGATCGCCAGATAACCGCGGTGGTTGGATCGAAATAACTGGATCTTAATCCTCCGCACCAGAAATTTTCATCCAAAACAGCTTCAGCATCGTTTTTGGGTACGGAAATTTTAAAATTGGCTGTTGTTAGTCTCTGGTTACCAATCTGGGGAACAGTTTCGGCTGTATTAGATAGATTTTTTGTGTTGTTAGCACTATATTTCTGTTGGGGTCAATATTTGTCGTTTTTTTTAATTTAATTTCTTATCAGGTTTGGTTTCGATTGATTTTTAGATTTTAAATGAGATGTAGTATTTTGCATCTCTTTTGAAAAGAAGTAAATCGTATCTTCCATTTTAGCTATTAGTTTATAGAATAGCTTATTTTCACTGTTTAGATTTCAATGAACTTTCAACTTAATTAATTAAATGCGCTGTACAGCACGGCAAACGTAACTTGCCGTTGCGCAGTGGCAAAATTGTGGGTGGAACCTTCGAAGGGCGCTCTCGATAGATTTTGTGAAGAGGTACATTCAATTATGTGGAGGAGAGCGCCCGATAGAGTTGCAAATGAATAGCGCACGCGAAGAATATATGCTTGCTTATTACAGAAATTGTACTCGGCCGGCTGTAGAGAGAGAGCTTTCGATTGCTTTCTGCGCGTCTGGCCAAGTTACATTTGCCGTCCTGTAGCTATTAAAGCAATTCTTTACACCACTCGTAGCGTTTTTGTGTTCGACTTTTTCATACATTAATTTATTATTTCAATCGACTTTCTCGCACAGCCTTGCCAAACACATGTTGCAATACTTTTGCCGAGTCTCTCATTTCCTTTCTGCGAAACAATGCTGCACATTCCTCCGCAATAAAGATAACTGAATAACTACGCGTTCGTGGATACGACTAAATTCCTGGATACAGTTTTTCATTTTACATTTCTTGTTATTCACCCCCGACACGCATTGAATGCATAAACGGGACCCGAAGGTGGTTTACTTCAAATTGACTCCTGGTCTGCAGTATCACTTCATTTTTATTATTTTCACCCCCTCTGCCGTACATTCGGACGTGACTAGAAAACAATGCCAAATTGCACCCTACATCTGTTAATATTTCTATAATTGCGAAAGTTAAAAATTGTTCTATTTACCTGAACGTTCTTACTTTCTCCGTTATGAAGTACGAGAAAGCATTGTGATCGTGAAATTTTTTCTAATTTGTTTTTTCCGGAAATATCCATTTTGGGGTCCCTAGATGCCATATCAACATTTTCTGAAAAAAAAAAACATTGTCTCTGTGTGTGTATCTCAAAAACTAATTGAGCAATTAATATGAAACTTTGAACATACGTCTTATTTGATTATCTGAAGAACTGAAAAGCTTTTGGTAAAATATCGTACACTGGAAGTGGGTGTGTACCTTAACTGTTTTTTGTTTTTTTACAATAGTTCTTTAAATATGAAAACTATCACAAAAACATTTAAATAAATATTGAAGACAATAAAGAAATGAACATCTTTTGTTTGAATATATTTTTCATAAAATCATTGCTATTCGAGAATTTCTTTTTTTAATTTTTGGTTTATAGCTATGAAACAATAATTGTTACAGCAAATGTATGTTAATAAAAATTGTAGAGAATTCCAAAATGAACAACTTACCAAGAATAAGTTTTTTTTGAATTCTCTTTAGTTTTCGAGTAAACTGAGTTTTTGAATTTAAAGTATAATTTTTTAATAATTTTGACATTTTAAACGTGAGTGTCACACAAGTCTACAAAACAGTCGATGCATATTTAAAATATGATTTAAATTCAAAATAGACAATGAAAGGGCAAATATAAATGATACCATCAAGTCGGAGAAAGTAACATGATGACCACATCACCATTTTTTCTTCATGTTATAATTTTTACATATTGTCCCTATGATGAAGTTCCTTACAAAGTCTCGCAGGAGTGGACTGAAAGTGACACCCTGTCTCGTTGCTATAGTACATTAATTTTCAGAAATTAAATTTCTTATCTGGCGTTATCTACACTACAGAGGATCCACTGAACACGACCCTTTTGTGCATAGATCCACAAAGACATTTGTGAATTTCATAGTAAGCTCTGTCTGATAAAAAAAAAAAAACAATGCTATCATATAATTCTCAATCGATCCTAGTTTCTTCGTCGTAAAATGGGTGTTTCTACCAAACTCATTACGATCTAATGATAAAAGTCCGTTATGTATCTACGAGAATCACTTCAACCTAATAAAAAATTCAGACCCTACAATAAAATTTGCCACGTACAGTTTTGCAGGGTAACAAAAAAAATATTTTTATTACTAACTATAATTATAATTATCAGATATAATAAAAAGGGATGTTTCAAGAATCGAACATTATTTTAAAACAATCTAGAAAAAAAAACGTAGTTTGCTGTGAGAGTTAAAATAAATAATGGAAATTCGTAGGAATAGAAATATTTACTTCCCTCCTTAGGGAGAGAAATTAGTATTTATAAGAACTAGGGTTACCCAGGCCTTAGTGGAGAAAACCGAAATTTTGTCAGACCATTTTAATAGCAAAATAAATCAATTTAATGTACAAATATACAATATTTTAAAACCATATCGAAAACATCTTCACTAATTTATAAAATCAGATAATTTAGGAATCAACTAAAGAGCCAAAATTGAAGTGTACATCCTGCAATCCAATGATTACAATTTGTTAAAATTATAACTCAGGCCCGTTACAAAAAAAGTGTTTAGATACCAATAGCTGATTCTGGTAGATTTTTGGATGCTGATTTCAGGAAAAATATTCAAAAAATTCCATCAAGCTTTTCCGCCAATTAAAATATTTGATTTTCATAGCCAGCAATCCATTGCATATATTATAATCTACTGAGGAAGGATATGAGCATTTAGTTTCATAAGTAAAATGTATTAAATGGCAGCAAGGACTTGTCTTAATTCACCTGACTTCTTTCGATACATTTGTAGTAAAACATGAAAGAAACGTAACAGAAGAAAGTATATTATGCATATTTATCTATTTATCATATTAATCCTATTTTTAGTACTTGATTCCTAACACACTTCACAATTATTTTTTAATATGTTGTGTTATGTTTGTACCCTATTTCTTTATTTTATTTATTTATTTACTTACTTCATTATTTTACTTTATAATTTATTTTTTATTGAAATATTTACTTTAATATGTATTTATCTTTGTTAACCTCATACCATATAATTACAGCGCAAATTCTGTTGTCATAAAATAACCTGTTAAGGTTTAAGGCATGTCCTACTAGTCTAACCTACTTATACTTTAATTCGCAGCGAACACAGTTGAACTTATAGCTTCCTTTTATATTGACGTATGTAAGCAATCTTATTGTACAAGCATAAATAAAGTATTATTATTATTATTATTATTATTATTATTATTTCAGTGTAAAACTTGGTGACAGGAAGTTATGGGCCCTACAGCGCCACGTCAAGGCAGGGGTCACTAACTGGGGTCAACTAGCGGATAAGGGTATCGCGGGGTCACTAACGGGTCAATCGGCGGATAAGACCAGATAAGACCGAGTCCGATGTTTACGCCACAAAATTACATATAAGACTGGAGCACTGAGTGTTCGTACCAGGGTTATATATCAGGGCTACAATTTAATTAATAAGAGAGACATTTTGTATCTGAACTTTCGGTCGGCAATGCTTCAGGTTTCTCAAAGCTCGGAAAAACCTGTACCGCAACCTACTACGAAATCAGTAAATATTTCTGAAGACTCGGAGGACGTAGGTCCTAGTAGGAATTGAATAATTTAGTCAGAGAGCTGGGCCTTTCTAAAAATCCTGCAGAACTTTTAGGCTCTAGGCTCTATGCTAAAGGAAAATAATTTATTGCCTCCTGGTTCAAAAAGAGCGAAACAGATTTCGTTTCATATTTTTCTCAAGATAGTGGCTTGGTTTACTGTAGCAGTGTCCCTGGATTGATGGAGATGTATAATATATAGTATGGCGTGAATGAATAAAGGCTCTTTATTGACTCATCAAAAAAGCAGCAAGGGGCCATTCCTTTACACAAATTAAAAAAAAAATCGATTTTTGGATTTTGACATAGGCAGTAAGTACAACATTTGAAGAATATTACCTGAAAAGCAGGAATTAGCCCGAATAATATTGGTGGAGTTACAGGCATTCAGAGTCCACTCCGTGCGCATGGTTTCTCAAAACCGCATTTTCAAACTCGTTGACTACGATATTTCAAAAACAAATAACTGCACCGACTTTTTCAAACCAGGCACGCTGATGAAAGATATAATAAGCCAGTGATTCAACAAAGAATTTTTTTGACGCATAGTATTTTTTTCTTGACGAAAAATGAGCGATATTTTCAAGCAAAATCGATTTTTTTGTGGAGCTTTTAAGATAGTCGTCAAAAAATTCCTCGAAAAATGCATAAACACAGTTCTCGTGCGGTTATCTGGGAAACTAGTGAAGGGGTGTTTTGGGATTATTTCTGGGATTTAAAGTAGAATCAGTTTTGAGTAAATTTAGAAGTTTTCCAACTTGTGTCAATTGTGTTTCTTTTTTTTTATCCTCTGCGCGAATTGTGCGATCGCAAAAATGCATAAACACAGTTCTCGTGCGATTATCTGGGAAACTGGTGAAGGGGTGTTTTGGGATTATTTCCGGAATTTAAAGTAGAATCAATTTTAAGTAAATTTGGAAGTTTTCCAACTTGTGGCAATTGTTTTTCTATTTTTTATTCTCTGGGCGAATTGTGCGATCGCAAAAATGCATAAACACAGTGCTCGTGCGATTATCTGAGAAACTAGTGAAGGGGTGTTTTGGGATTATTTCCGGGATTTAAAGTAGAATCAGTTTTGAGTAAATTTAAAAGTTTTCCAACTTGTGGCAATTGTTTTTCTATTTTTTATTCTCTGGGCGAATTGTGCGATCGCAAAAATGCATAAACACAGTGCTCGTGCGATTATCTGAGAAACTAGTGAAGGGGTATTTTGGGATTATTTCCGGGATTTAAAGTAGAATCAGTTTTAAGTAAATTTGGAAGTTTTCCAACTTGTGGCAATTGTTTTTCTATTTTTTATTCTCTGGGCGAATTGTGCGATCGCAAAAATGCATAAACACAGTGCTCGTGCGATTATCTGAGAAACTACTGAAGGGGTGTTTTGGGATTATCTCCGGGATTTAAAGTAGAATCAGTTTTAAGTAAATTTGGAAGTTTTCCAACTTGTGGCAATTGTTTTTCAATTTTTTATTCTCTGGGCGAATTGTGCGATCGCAAAAATGCATAAACACAGTGCTCGTGCGATTATCTGAGAAACTACTGCAGGGGTGTTTTGGGATTATCTCCGGGATTTAAAGTAGAATCAGTTTTGAGTAAATTTAAAAGTTTTCCAACTTGTGGCAATTGTTTTTCTATTTTTTATTCTCTGGGCGAATTGTGCGATCGCAAAAATGCATAAACACAGTGCTCGTGCGATTATCTGAGAAACTAGTGAAGGGGTGTTTTGGGATTATCTCCGGGATTTAAAGTAGAATCAGTTTTGAGTAAATTTAAAAGTTTTCCAACTTGTGGCAATTGTTTTTCTATTTTTTATTCTCTGGGCGAATTGTGCGATCGCAAAAATGCATAAACACAGTTCTCGTGCGATTATCTGAGAAACTAGTGAAGGGGTGTTTTGGGATTATCTCCGGGATTTAAAGTAGAATCAGTTTTGAGTAAATTTAAAAGTTTTCCAACTTGTGGCAATTGTTTTTCTATTTTTCATTCTCTGGGCGAATTGTGCGATCGCAAAAATGCATAAACACAGTTCTCGTGCGATTATCTGGGAAACTAGTGAAGGGGTATTTTGGGATTATTTCCGGGATTTAAAGTAGAATCAGTTTTAAGTAAATTTGGAAGTTTTCCAACTTGTGGCAATTGTTTTTCTATTTTTTATTCTCTGGGCGAATTGTGCGATCGCAAAAATGCATAAACACAGTGCTCGTGCGGTTATCTGAGAAACTAGTGAAGGGGTGTTTTGGGATTATTTCCGGGATTTAAAGTAGAATCAGTTTTGAGTAAATTTAAAAGTTTTCCAACTTGTGGCAATTGTTTTTCTATTTTTTTATCCTCTGCGCGAATTGTGCGATCGCAAAAATGCATAAACACGGTTCTCGTGCGATTATCTGGGAAACCAGTGAAGGTGTTTTGGGATGGATTATTTCCGGGATTTAAAGTAGAATCAGTTTTGAGTAAATTTGGAAGTTTTCCAATTTGTGGCAATTGTTTTTCTATTTTTTTATCCTCTGGGCTAATTGTGCGATCACAAAAATTCATAAACACAGTTCTCGTGCGGTTATCTGGGAACCTACTGAAGGGTTGTTTTGGGATTATTTCTGGGATTTAAAGTAGAACCAGTTTTGAGTAAATTTGGAAGTTTTCCAATTTGTGGCAATTATTTTTCCATTATTTTATCCTCGGGGCGAATTGTGCGATCGGAAAAATGCATAAACACAGTTCTCGTACGGTTAATTGGGGAAACTAGTGAAGGGGTGTTTTGGGATTATTTCTGGGATTTAAACAAGAATCAGTTTTGAGTAAATTTGGAAGATTTTTTTTTTGTAGGTGGAAAGTATATATGAAGGCGATCTACTCTTGGATGATTCGTAGAGAAGACCCTCATACTACCCACAATAGATAAAGTGCCAAAAGGAGCTTTGTGGGAAAAATTAAAAGACAGCATAAAGGCCTATGAATGCTAGTATGCAATGGTAACTGGTCCTGTTAAATTAATTTAGCAAATAATGTTCAATAGTTTAACAAACATTAAATTTGTAAATAAAATATTTAAAAAATATTTTGAAAAGAACTACTTATCGCCGGAAAATGCAAAATTGATTTTTCCCAAATATTCATCTTAATTTTGTGAAAAATCCTTACGTCATTGAGAAAAATGGATGCCATATTTAAAATTGGTGCACCAAAGAATATAAAAATAAGTTATTACATTGCGAACATTTTCTTATAACTAAATTTTGCAGGCCTGTGTAATGAATTTTCAAAATATCTACGCTCCAATTAAAAAATAAGGTAGTAAAGTGTGTTTTTTTCGTATTTTTACTTAGTTTATCATTAGATTACCCTAATATTTTGTGTGAAATAAGATAAAAGGATAACAGTCAACTAACTATGATGTTGCAAGTATTTGATTAAGTTATTATACCTATATAAATGTTAAACTTTCCAGAAATCGTTGACTATGCGTCCAAGATGGCAAGTACTGGATGATGAAGGCAACATACTGGGAGAAATTGACAATAATGTACCAGAAATGAGAGTTTGGAGAACCTTAAAACGATATGGTTTATATCCAATCTGTGTCCTGCCTATTTAATCCCAGTTACCTACAGATTTCGCTAGTCGTATGGAAATTTACCGTCGGATATTTCAAAATCAAAACCTACTTAATAGAATTTTATTCACGGACGAGGAAACATTTGCATGGAATGGATTAATGAACAGAAAAAATAGCCACTCTTGCGATTTTAAAAATTCACACGAAACCATTCAGTGAATGTCTGGAGTGGAATTATTAATAACATGTTGATTGGTTCATTCCTTTTTGAGAACCATTTAACCGCCGACAGATATTTAAATTTTCTAGATCATTTGGGAGGATTGTTGGATTATGTCCCTCTGGCGATTAGACATGGTATGTGGTAGCAGCCCCTGCGTGTAAGACAATTTTTTAATTAACGAAAATTCGATAAAGACGAAAAGTAGCTTGAATATACTTTTCGTCTTTATTGAATGTATTTAATGCTTCTGTAACAAGTGAGGGTCTTTTAATTGTAATTTACGATTTGAAGGACGTGTAATTTGCAAAGGAAACAAATGGGTCCCAAGATCTCTGAAATTATCTTGTTTAGATTATTATTTATGGGGTCGATCATCTGAAAAATACCGAACTCCATCAGAGACTGTTGAAGATCTTCGGAGGCTGTAAAACTAATGATATGTTTCCTAGGGCAACCGGGTATTAAGAAGAACTAGAATGCGTCTCAAATACACCTGTGGCAATTTTGAACAAAATGCGAATTAATTAAATCTATTTATTTTCAAAACGGTTCAACTTTGTTAGAATTTTTAATTATCTTTGGTCTAAATATTACTACATGAAGTAGTGACCTCACGCCATGGGACGCTATGAAATACGCTATGGTATTGAAATAATTATTGTTTTTCTACACTATTAACGTATTTTTTATTCAACGAATCGAAAATCAGCAGACAAGCATATTTGTGTCGATAAATCCTGGTCACGATAATATTTATACACGCAATAATGTATATTTAATAACATATTTTCGTGGCACGATCAAACATTATTATAAGAACTCAATTTGTCCAGTGTATAATTTAGTTAATTTATCACGTTTTCCGAGGTACTTTATATAAATGTGTTTATTAGTAATAAATGATGTTTTCGCCTACCTGTTCTCAAAATTAATTTATCGGCCCTAAAATTCCGTAGGAAAATGAGGTATGTAGGTCAGTTGGAGTCTAAAATGTTTGATAAATTGTTTATAATGAAATTTGTTATTGTTTGACATATTTTACCACATTAGTTTAGGTTTGTTTTAAAGAATAAGTAGAATAAAATGACTTATGAAACAAGTATGTAATACAATTGTTTCTTTTTATATTGGCCACCTATTAAACTCTATCAGCTAGAATCATCAATATTTAGTTAATTCTATGGCAGTTGGTAACCGTAGTTTTTTATCATCGTCGGTGCGCTCAACTTGCAATTTTTCAAGTGTTTCTTCTGATAGAATGACGCTCAATCCACATAACCATGACGCCAAGATACTCGTTCTTGGTGATCTTGTGGTTGCCAAGCGTGTGCGTATACACTCTGTAAATTATTCAATTTTTGGATTATTTCGAAAATTCTAGACATATTTCATGTACTATGTCCTATACCTATCTTCAACTGTTTAGGAAAGAAATACACACACAGACACAAATTTTTTTTTCCAGAAATTGCTGAAATGGCATCTAGGGACCCCAAAACAAATATTATTGAAAAAATTTTCGCGATCACAATTGTTTCTTGTACTTCGCAACGGAGAAAGTAGAAAAGAATATTATTTAACCCTTTAACTACGGACAAAATTATACATGACTACAACGCCAACTTTTTTCAAAATCAAACTTACTAAAATATTTTCTTAACCTCTATTTCATCCTCATAGGGGTTATATTTTGCAAATTAGTTATATATGTAATAAATTTTGTCTCTTTTAAATTAAAACACTAAATCGTCTATAGACGACTGGTGGAATACAAAAGCAGAATTACCGAGTCGCTTATTGACGACTCCCGTAGTGAAAGGGTTAATTACAGAAATTTGCCACAATACATTCAGAAACTAATAAGTAAAAAACAGTTGAAGATAGGTATAGGACAGGGTACATGAAATATGTCTAGAATTTTCTAAACAATCAAAAAATTGAATAATATATAAGGTGTTGCTTTTAAAATAAGAAAGTTGGTATTGGCCTCTGTTACATGACACACACTGTATAAAAAGTTTTTGCTGAAAAAAGTGCGCAACTAAAAATACCAATGGAGGTATCCGAGCGTTTTTTCGAACACCATTTATTTAATATCGGATTTATTCCATTGATAGATAGATAGATATAACTTTATTCACATTAGCCACTATATACAGATATATTTACACATAAGGAAATATTCAAGCGGATATGAGACGTCCAATAATTTAAGTCTAAAAATTTATAAAATTTTGTATAAAAAAACTAAAATATTTATAAATCACACTTATAATAACATATACAAAGCATTCACATACTAAAGCGTATGATCATGTTACGGTACTAACGGTTTTCAATCCTAGTCGGACTTACAATCCTCTACAAATTCACTAAACGTATAATAGCATTTACCTATTAGAAAATGTTTCAAGTTTCTTTTAAATATTTTTATGTTTCCGGATATCTTCAAATGTTGTAGGATCAAATTGAACACAAGCATGCATGAAAACTTGGGAGATTTTTTGTAGAGCTCGCTGTTATGGGCTTGAATTCTGAGGTCGTGTTTATGTCGAGTGTCGTGATCATGGACATCTTGACTTGTGGTGAACGAACGTAAATTTTGGGCAGCGTATATTGCGCATTTATATATAAATATTCCAGTCACAGTTAGCAATTTGTTATCTTTGAAAAAGTCCCGACATGAATTTCTTCTCTTCAGATTGAAGATGAGGCGAATGATACGTTTTTGTGAAATTGAAATTCTTTGAACATTGGTCGCCCTGCCCCAAGATATGATATTGTACGCTATGTGGGGATAGGCTAGTGCATAATATACATTTAACAATGATTCTTTTGAATGATTAAATTTTAACTTTAAAATGGAGAAATATGCGCTACTCATCTTAGAGGACACATGATCAATTTGCCTATTCACGTTAATCTTGCATCGATAAAACTGCCAAGGAATTTAGTATTTGACGCATTATTTGATATTGGATCTGTTGGTGGTTTCCTATTGTAAAATTGACCGTTTTTTCCGTATTAAGAATTAATTTATTCATTGTACACCATTTTGCAACCTCGGAATGGATGATATTGATTTTATCCTTAAGACCTTGAGGTGTTTGTGCGGAAATTACTACTGACGTGTCATCTGCAAAATTAATCATGTGTCCATCACTGATAAATTGGTGTAAATCATTAATAAAAAGCAAGAAAATCAAGGGTCCCAGGGTTGAACCCTGAGCTACCCCTTCAGTAGTGTTATATGTTTTTGACCTTTTCCGCTCAATCTCTACATACATTTGTCTGTTAGTTAAGAAAGAAGTAATTAAATCTAATATATTTCCTCTAATGCCAAGGGCTGATAGCTTCTGGGTTACGAATTCTACATCGATGGTGTCGAACGCTCGGGAGAGGTCGTAAAGAAGTGCGGCTACGTTTCTACCAGCATCCACTTGAGAATATACTTCATCGATGAACGTTATCATTGCACTTTCTGTAGATTTGCCTTCACGGAATCCGTGCTGATTTGGAGATAGTAACTTGAATTTGTTTATGTAGTTCCATAATTGTTCACTGATTACCCTCTCAAATATTTTTGAAAATGTGTTTAACACCGACACTGGACGATAGTTCGCAACTTCTGTTTCCGGCCCTTTTTTGTGTAGGGGTACTACGCGCGCGATTTTTAGGGCACTGGGAAATTTACCACTTTCAAATGCCAGGTTTACAAGATAGGTTAGTGGCTCTATAATGAGATGGCTTACCGCTTTAATTACTGATGTTGGTATTTCATCACTGCCCGCACTTGTTTTGTTGTTTAATTTATTAATCACTGATTGTAGATCATGAGACGATATCGGTTGAAGAAACATGCTATTTATTGAGTTTGTTTTTGTAACAGTACATGAAGTTGACACAGTATTTCCGAAATGGTCGTTAATTTTTATGCCTGTTACAGTGGCATAGTAATGACCAAATGTTTCTGCAACTTGGTTTGGCTTTTCTATTCTTCTCTCTCCATTTTCCATGATAATAATAGGTTTTCTTTTGTTTTCTCCTCTTCCCAATTCTTCGTTTACGAGTGACCATATTTTTTTAACTTTGTTATTTGCCTTTAATATTTCATTCTCGTGAAATATTTTCCGTGTATTTTGTATTAAAAGTTTATGTGCTTTTTTTGCTTTTTTATAAATTGAATTTAATTCTTCTGATTTAATTTCTATCATCGTTCTGTATGTTTCTTTAAGTTTTTCCGATGATTTGATTATTTCATTAGTGATCCACTTCTTTCTTGTTTTTTTCCTGGTGATTTTCGTTTTCCTTTTAGGACACGCAATGTTGAAGCAGTATAAGAATTCATTCAAAAATATATCGAACGCACTCTCTATATTATTCGTTTTTATAATTTCCCAGTTGATTTTTTGCAAATGGTGCTTTAGTTCTGATACATTTTGCTCCGTTATTTGTCTACTGTATTTAAATTGTGTTTGGGTTGTCTGATCTGATGTATGCACTATATTATTTAATGTCAAAAGCTGTGCCAAGTGATCAGAAATATTTAAGTTAACATTGTTGCAAGTGAAGGCGTTTTCAGGGTAATTCGTTACCGCACAGTCTAGTTGACTTGCGGATAATTTTCCATTGATAGTCTGTAATCTAGTTGGTTCCTTTAATTTGTTTATTAAATTAAATGAATTAAATATATCGCTTATTAATTTTGTCTCTAAAGTATCGTTTAGCAAATTTATGTTTATGTCACCACACACAATTAAATATTTACAGAATGATTGCAATTCATTTAGTATTATTACCAGTTGATCTGAAAACTTTTTTATATTTCCGCTCGGCGGACGATATATCGATAGAATGCCAATTTCGTAGTCTTCCAACACGATTGTACACGCAGCACATTCAATTTCCATTTCGATGTTGAAATTATTAATTTTTCCGTATTCTTTACAGCACAAGGTTTCGTCAACGAGTATCATGACTCCGCCGTGTTGATGGATTTTTTTCGAAAAATTACTTATGCAGTTAAACCCTGGAATTTTAATTAGGTTTTTATTATTTTCGTTTGTCCAAGTTTCTGTGAGGCAAATTATTTTAGGTTTTAATTCATTTACAGCTATTTCCAACTCATTTGTTTTATTTATTGCGCTTCTTATGTTCATATGTAATAATTTTAAATTAAGGTTGGGCTCATGTAAGTGGTCTATTTTATTTGAAGCTGTTTCGCATAAAAACGCATTTATCTGATCATTTGGACGTTTTATGGTTTCCCATTTTGACTTCGGAAATTCCGAAAATTTCCTTGGGGTTGAAATTTTCTCACTGATGTTCCCTCCGGCCAGATGTTAGGATCGTAAACCTCATTTATATCGGTTATGGGAAAGCTAATTTTAAATGAAGTATATGTTGCCGTTTTCTTAATTTGGTCCCCAATTGTAAATGCAATATTTGGTTTTGCATTTTTTACATACTCGTGGAGCAATTCCTTCGTTATTTTGGGATCTAAATTTGTTATGTATAGGTGGCCAAGTTTTGTAGCCGATTTAACGTCAGTTGAATTTTTGTTCGTTCCAGTTATTGGTTTATTATAATTCTGTTTAAGGAGATTATTCGTTGTATTATTGTTCTTATTTTGGTTTCGGCTATTCACCCGACTTTTTAAAATGTTCCGATGACTTGGGTCAGTATTTATTTCGCATATCTTATCGATGTCTTTTAAATTGCTGAGCTCTCCTTGGGGTGATAACGGTATAGGTTGTTTTTGTGATTGGTGCTGATTAGAATGTCGAGTTTGTTTTGTTTGTGATCTATTTATTTGTGAATGGTTTAAATCCTCCGTGGTGAATTTATCAATAGGTGTCGCTGTGCTATTGACAATTTCTAGCAATTTAATATTATATTTTAACACCTGTATTTTGTCTTTTAATTCACTGATCATTTCATCCTTATGTGTAATAGTGTTTCTTAAATATGTTACCTCGCCATATTTTTTGTCTTCTTCAGATATCTCGTCTTCGTCGTCGTCCAGCTCCTTTGTGGTTATGTGTCCGCAGCAGTGCAGGTCACCCTTATTATTGATCACTATTTGTCCTACTCTTTTCAATAAACAGTTCGCATGGAAGTCACTGTCACATAAGCTGCACGTTACGAATTTTTTAACTACTACCGAACATATTTTGCACACTGATTCGCTAACGCTGTTTGCTCTCGTCGCCATCTTTACTCAAAACCAAACATTTGGCTGACTTTTCACTTTAAAAATTACAATATTTAGTTTCTACTTCAGAAGAGAGTTTGTGGAAATTGATTGATCTAATCCACGATTTCTGGCTCTTCTAGAGTCTATTCATTCTGCTTATTTTACTTCAGTTGAGTCACATTTGAGATACAGTATTTTGATTTGGGCACAGTCAGCTATTAGACAACGTATTTTTCACTCATCATGATATGCCTAAGAATTATTGATCAGACCTGGCTGGATGTTACAATGAGGACCTTAACCTCTGCATGGAAGAAGCTGTGGCCTGAGGCTGTAGCTGAAAGGGCCTTCAAAGCATTGGAACCCGAAGTGTCTGTGGTAGAGGAGATTGTTTCTCTGGGAAAATCCATGGGTCAGGAGGTGGATGAGAGAGATGTGCACGAACTCGTCGAGGAACAGTCTCAGGAGCTGACAACCGAGGAGTTACACGATCTACATTCGCAGCAGCATATGGTGGTTCAACAAAAAAATAGTTTTGAAGAGCCAGAGATGGAGGAGATTATCTCTACAAGAAATACAAAGAAGTTCTTGGGAATGTGGGGGTTCGTGGATAAAAATCACCCCGAAAAAGTTGCAACTGGTCGTGCATTGGAGTTGTTCAGCGAAACTTGCCTAACTCATTTCCGCAATATCCTGAAAGGGAGGAAGAAACAAACCTCCTTGGGCAGTTTTCTTAAACGATCTGCGGGTGAAAATTAGCAAAGCGTGACGAAAAAAGCGAAGACCAGTAACGAAAATTAAGCGTTTCCGTAAGCACTTCACTTTTTCTTTTACATATTATGGTACATTTTAGAATTAAAATAAGCTGCTTAGTATTTTTGAAAGAATATCGCCACATGTAGATTATCCGCCAATTTATACACACCCGATATATTATGTTTTTATAGAATATGTATTTGTTATTTATAAATAAATGTTTCTCCTTGTAAAAACATTTTTCTTATTCAAAAATTCTTAACAAAAACAACTGCGGTGGTGTTTTGGGAGCAGGAACGGATTAATGGCATTTCAATTAATTTCAACGGGAAAAATTGCTTTGAGATACGAGAAATTTGACATACGAGCAAAGTTACGGAACGAATTAAACTCGTATGTTGAAGTATCACTGTATTTGTATAAGTAAACCTAATCTTATTATTAATTTTGGTTCTACGGGTAGAGTGAATATGTTAAATGGACAGAGTCGACCACTCTACACAAATTCTAAAGACCAAGAGAGCCGGGTATAATGTAGGTTATTAATCGAGAGAAGTGCCCATTTATTAATTATGGACAATGACTCCTGTAAGGTGAAAGTAGGGACATTTCTATTCGGTTTTGAATTTAAAATATTTTCCGGAAAATCCACAGTAATACTAAATTATGTGCTATTAAACGGAATGAAATTGCCCCGGCGCCGCCGAAGGAAATTTTCCAGATTTTAATACGACATATTAACTTAGACGAAGTCAGGTAACCAGATCAGATGTCCTACGTTTAATTGCAAAGAACATGAGATAAAAAGAAAAAATATTTACTTGAAATATGGAGAAATTCACAACGAAAATAAAAACCTGTAAACCGTTCCACACGGTTTCCGCATATTTAGAACAATGTTTACAACATGTTTACGATCATTTTTTTCTAAAGCAAGCCATGTTTTTTTATCTTATTAAGTATGTTTTTTTTTAATTACGTGGGTGATTCCAGCGAAATTGCAAAAAAATGGTTTGTAAAATCCAATATATTTGACTTTATTAACTTATCTTATTGTATACTTTTAACTTGGCCAAAATAGTAATAGTTCGAAATCTAAAGATACTCAACCAATCAGTGGCGGCTCGTGGAACACGTTGATGGTAGAGCCACTTTTACAATTTATTTGATCGAATGATACTGACGTTTGAAACGTCAAAATTATGAAAAATAGAAATGACAAATTATACAAATTAAATACCGGCAAAAATCTAAAGTATAGACCAATAAAAAATACCCTCTTAATTAAGGTAAAAAACTAAAAATATAAGCACAAAAAATCGAAAATTGGCACAAATATCGAAAATTCACGGTTAAAAAAAAATGCATACCAAAAATCCGAAAATTTCAACAAAAGTTTAACCAAAACACAGAATATTTAGGGCAAAAACTCTCAAATTTGGAACGAAGAAATGAAAAAACAGGTCAAATATCTAAAATATAGACCAAAAAAATTAAAAATGCTGGTCTAAAAATTAAAAATTCAAACCAAAAATTGAAAAATCAAGGAAAACGAAAATAATTCGCTTTTTTCAGCCCCCAAAATAACTCTTTAGCTCAAAATAAGAAGCCGACCAAAAACTCGAAAACCTCAGTTCCTGGAAGTCCCACAACAAAATTTAATGGACAAATAGTGTTCAGAATGTTCTCCGTCTTGAATTTTTTTTTTTTAATTAAATTTAATCGATTTTAGTCAAAAAGTAAAAAAAAATCGTCCATAAAAAATATTAATTCAAGTTAAAAAATCTAAAATCAAGGGCAAGAAATTAAAAACTGTCAAAAAAACTTGAAAATATCGACAAAAAAATACAAATAATCGCGCATAAAAATCAATCATTTAGGTTAAAAATCTGAAATATAGGATACAAAATTCAAAAATTTTATCCAAAAAATCAAAATTACGGACCAAAAAATCAAAAATTTTAACAAACAAATCGAAAATTTAGAAAAAAATGTAGGCTAAAAGATTAAAAATTTAGATCAAAATATCAAAATCCGGGCTTAACGATAAAAAATGAAAACAAGAAGATTAGAAATTCAAGTCCGAAAATTGCCATTTCCAGCACTCGGGGTGATTAGCCCCAGAAAACATAGGAAAAAACTTAAAATTTGCTCTGTAGCGAAGGAAATTTTCACTCGACGATTTGAAAAATTAAAAAAATTATTACTTGAAGGTTTCGCTTCAAATAAACTTCAATTATTCAAAAATTGCGTACTTTTGATTTCCTGAAAACAACGACATGCTCCTGCAGAAAACAAGGGAATAAGCTCAAAATTTGCTCTGCAGTGAAGGAAATTCAATGTTTTGAAATATTGTAAAAAATTAATCACTTGTAGAATTAGCTTCAAAATTACTAAAAATGCAGAAAGAGTGTACTTTTGATTTCTTGTAAAAATAATTGCAATATTGCTCCTGAAAACAATAGGAATTGACTCAAAACTGCACTGGAAGAAACGAAAATTGCACTCAATGTTTTCAAAAATTATAACAAATTAATCACTTGCAGAATTCGTTTCAAAACTGCTGAAACTATTCAGAAACAGTGTATTTTTGATTATTTGAAAAAAAAACAATTGCAATATTGCATCTGGAAACAACAGGAATGGACTCAAAACTGCACTGGAGGGAACGAAAATTGCACTCAATGTTTTGAAAAATTGTTAAAAATTAATCACTTGCAGAACTAGCTCTTAATTAAGATAAAAAACTAAAACAAATCGAAAAATTACACAAATATCGAAAATTCGCGGTTAAAAAATTCAGACCAAAAATCCGAAAAAATCCGAAAACAAAAAAAATCAAAAAGTTTGACCAAAATAAAGAATATTTAGGGCAAAAGCTCTAAAATTTGGAACGAAGAAATGAAACATACAGGTCAAATATCTAAAATATAGACCAAAAAAATCAAAAATGCTGGTAATAAAAATTAAAAATGCAAACCACAAAATTGAAAAATCAAGAAAAACAAAAATAAAATTATAGCTCAAAATTAGTTGCCGACCAGAAACTCGAAAACGGTAGTCAAAAAGTAACCAAAAAGTAAAAAACTGTACTGTAAATATCGGCAAAAAAATAAAAAAGTTCCGTATAAAAACATTTAGGTTAAAAAAATGTAAAATATAGGATGAAAAATTCAAAATTTTGACCAAAAATTCGATCCTAAAAATCAAAATTGCGAACCAAAAACTCGAAAATTTTAACAAAAAAATCGAAAATTCAGAAGAAAATTATTTTCTTTGGAAATTTGTAAAGACACATTATTCAAAATTAGTCTGTCGAAATTTCAACCATCTGTTGAAATGAATGTGGAATTTCCATACAAATATCTGAAAAATGCGCCTTATTGGTCATCAAAATTTGCTTTTTAGTGCAACCATTTTTGTTGTGGTAAACTTGCGATTGCTTTCTTTGGAAATTTGTAAAGACACATTATTTAGAAATAGTCCTTTTCAGATTTTACCGATCTGTTGAAATTAATGAGGAATGTTGTTTAACATTTAAAAAGTTTGTGCCATGTGCCCGTGGCTCTATATAATGAGCCGCCCCTGCAACCAATATCTTGAGGATTCTAAAATTAATGTGATTCTTGACAAATTCTATGAAGTTTGTGAGCAGGCAATCTCGAAATATGTACCTATTAAACTTATTAAATCATCTTGATATCCAAAATGTTTCAATTCAATTGTAATAAACTTGATCCGTAAGAAAAAAAAGCTCATATCAATTTAAAAGAACTGGTTCATTTCATGATTATGAACAGTTTAAATGTTAACGTTCTCAATGCTTGGTGAACAATGATATGCAAATTACATAAATATTGAATTCAATATTTCTCGTAATCCTAAATCGTTTTGGAGCTATGTAAATGAATCCAGAAAAATTGAATTTTTCCCAAGTGCATGTATTTCAATAAGTAATACTGGAGAAGACTGTGTGAATCTGTTTGCGGAATATTTCTCTGGCGTTTATACTCCTAAAGGGGTCCACAGACCAACGCGAATTATCCGCTGACGCTGCGAATAGTTCGCGGCGATAATATTCACACCAGCGGCGGTGAGAAAAGTGCTAAAAAATTGTTATTTTATTTTCTTGTAATAAATATGTATACTTCATCAGACGAAG
Source organism: Ocypus olens (assembly GCA_910593695.2). NCBI lineage: Eukaryota > Metazoa > Arthropoda > Insecta > Coleoptera > Staphylinidae > Ocypus > Ocypus olens. Next base: position 51,567,716 of record OU343059.1, on the reverse strand, counting down.
AAGAGGCTTTGTTATTACTTACCTTGAAGGCGGAAGAAAATGCCAAGTTTGTAGTTTTTTGTAGCACAACTTACAATTATTTTATAGGGTTTTTTTCTGTGGATAAATGTATCCCATGTTTTCAGGAAAAGAAGAAAGTGGGTCCGACATTATTTTAGAATGACGAACATACCTCGAATATCACACCTTGATGCCAGAGCTTCGAAAAGATGAAAAACGATTTTTTATTTATTTTAGAATTACCTATGATTGTTTGGATGAAGTTTTAGACCTTATCACAGATGATATTCGAAAATCTGACATAAATTATCGCGAAGCAATTTCACCAGAAGAACGACTTGCTATTGCATTAAGGTAAAAAATTAATAGTTTTTATTTTATTTATTAGATTTTGTCGTGAACAACGAATTCTATAAAAATATAAAGAATTAGATATCATCATAAATACATTATGTATAGTTGCAAACATAGGGATCAAATGCTGCTACAAAATTAGCAACTGAATATCCTTCTGAGGCACTACTTTGATATTCTGCAGGCCCGTTAAGTATAGTTCACGAACGACTGTCATTATCAGGTCCTATCGAAGGACATGGTGAAGGGGTGGAGGTAGTGATAGAATAATTGTGGTTCTAACTATGTACACTTCCGGGTCTTGATAGAGCACTGTTGTGTTGTGATTGTGATGATGAAGCTAGTTCCTCCTGATGTAAAAGTTCTTGCTCCATGATTTTCATTTTTGTTATGGTTTGTCTTCGTCCAGAGAAGGATTTGATAATTTGAGCATGTGCTAACCAGAAAGAATCAATCGCAACATGTTCTCTTTTTTTTTCTTTTCAAAATATATTATCATTTCTCCAATAGAAGACGAAGGATGAGACACTTTTTTTCCTTTTTTTCCTTTTGTTGGTACTTTAGTAGTAGTTGGTGTTGCAACATCTGGCAGTTCCAATACTGATGGTGTTGAATGTGGTTACTGACTTCTATTAACCCTACAGTCGGGGCGCCCTAATATAAGACGTCAGTCGGGGCGCTGGGTCTCACAGACTTGTAACAAAAAAGTAGATTTTTAATTTGTTTTAATTAAAACAAATAATTTGGTTTGAAAGTAAAGACCTTTATTGAATTAAAAAAACATACAAAACTATTTTAAAAACAAATACTTATAAAATAGACGAAATTTTCATTTTCAATATCAAAATGAAACACATAATTTGGGAAAATAAAAAAAAATAAAAGTTTTCATAAAATAATATTGTTTTTATTAAAAATGAGTTAAAATACAAACAAATAACATTTGTGATTGGATATTCGCAGCATTGGAGCACATGGGACACCAAGCTTCAAGGTGGAAAAGACACACAATTTTTTTACAGTTTTTGCAAAAATACTTGGTTTTTGAGTCCTTCTGGCAGAAATAACACCTTTTCCGAGTACCAGGTGGAATTTCCTGATTAACATTTACTTCTGAAGTTCCAGCCACCTCTTGTCTCCGTTCTCTCACAGATCGCGGTACATTTGATTCTAATGAACGGCGTTCAAAATGATCCTTTGTCAACAACAAAGCAAGGTCTCTTAGGAACAATCTTCTTTGCATGTTATATTTTTTTATTATTACAGGCATAAATAAGCTGAGCGTTAACACCTGCCATATTCATCAAAGAATACAAAATAACCATCGGCCATCTTCTGGTATTTCTTGACACATCATAAGCAGCACTGAGTTGGTCCAGAGTGTCAACCCCTCCTTTTGTTTTATTATAATAGGTGATAATTTCTGGTTTATATTTTTCAGACGATGCATCAATAGCATCATCGTGATGTAAACTGGATATTAGAATTACATTCTTATATTTTTTGGGTACGTAAGACACAATAGTTGTATTTTCTTGGAATCCGAATATCGAAGAATGTACAGGTCGAACTCTTGTATTGGTAAATTCAAGAGGAAGTTCCCTCTTATTTTTCTTGATAGTACCTACATAGGTTATTGTGTGTTCTGTAAAGAGTTTGTTGACTAAAGGCATACTAGTGAACCAGTTATCGCTGGTTAAATTTCGATTTGTTCCGGAAATTGGCTCTATCAACCTCAAAATTAAACTTTGTGGATCGTTGGGTTTTTCGTATGAACCAGGAGGTTGCTTTCCAACATATACTTCTAAGTTTGATGCATATGATGTAGCAGAATCAACCAAAGCAAATATTTTTAATCCATATCTGCTTGGTTTACTGGGAATATATTGTTTGAATCCACATCGTCCTCTAAAAGCGTCCAGTTTTTCGTCGATTGTTACATTTGCTCCAACAGTGTATGCATTTTTACAATTTTCGGTAAAAAAATAAAATAATTCTCGAATTGGAGCCAATTTGTCTGTCTGTTTTCTTTCTTCTCTTGTATCAAGATTGTCAAAACGTAGGCATCGTAATAAAAATTGGAAACGATCCCGTGACATGGTTAGCCAAAACCGCTCAATACCAGTTGTACTCCTTTCCCACATTTCTTTTGTGTTTAAACGACTACTTTTAAGAAATCCAACCAGGTACAGCAATCCAAAAAGGGCCTTTATTTCGTTAATATCAGTAGGTTTTGCTCTCCTATCTCTTGTACAATTTTTCCCTAATCGAGAAATATATTGGTTTGTATTGTTGACTATAAGTTGCATCATTTGGTCACTAAAAAACAGCGTCCAACATTCTATAGTGCATTTGGCATTTTTTCCGTATGTTTTTACCCCTGGAAGGCGAATGATGATGTTTTCCCTTCTAGTCCTCACTGCCTTATTGGGACAGTGTTTGCGCCACCTGGTAATGCCATCTTTGCCTATGAATGCTGGTACTCTTGGGATCTTGCTTGGAGGAACATAATCGCTTACATCTTCTCCGTCTTCAAAATCTTGCTCCGAATCGCTATCAGCACTTCTCTCTTCGATGGAATTTGTTTCGGAAGGAAGCTCTGCTTCTTCGTCATCCGGTTCTTCCTCAACCTCAAATTCTGTCCATAACTCCTGCAGTTTTGCTTGTTCCTCCTCGTAACTCATGTTAAGAAGCAAGGGCGGTGGGAACGAATATAGAACGTCCTATCAGCAATGAACGCAGGATGACTGGACAACGGTGATGACTTGACGTCGGGACGCCTATGATAGTTTGATTTCTGCGCAGCGTGACTTCTAAAGAGGTTTTTCGGACCTTCGAATGGTTCGAAACACTGGAGAAATTATTATCGCATCGATGTCGGCAAAATCAAAGTCTTGTATTTCTTATTGGCAATCACGCTTCAATAGAATTTCGGGATGGGTGATACTGATATTTATACCAGATTTCCCCTAACATGAATGTTCAGGAACGCCATGACGTTAATCTGGTCTTTGTTGTTGTATTGGCAATTAGGCAGGTATTTTTATATTCTCAGAAAGGGATTGAGCAAATCGGCTTTGGGCACTTAGATAATCCTCCGCCAATGCTCATATTCGAGTTGTTTTCCTTTCTGGATAATTAGATCACCATTTAATCCAATTCCAGAAACAATCATTATCGGATTAGTATTTCTGGAGCCGGTAGAGTAATTCTTCTCAGGTAATTTTAAAATGTAAATACAAAATACTAGGTAAAGGCTCATTTTAAATGAAAGCGGATTACGATTTCTGGAATTTCCGAAAGGGATAATCGTTGCAATTTGCGGATTAAAAATTTAAATATGCGTAGCCGATGATTTTTGAAGTAGAAAAGTAAATATATTGTTTAAAATAAGAACGACAAAATAAAAAATAAACTACTATATATTATTGCGTTTTGAAAACCATACAATTTAAAATAAATTTAGAAAGTGCAATAGGATTCAATGAACAAAATAATAACTTGAGTACGGGCGCCGGGTCTCACAGACTTTATGCGTTATAAAATTTTAAGGAAAAATCGTACACATTCGTCATTCACTCAACAGTTAGTAGAGACGGATTTATGAAGCTATTGTAGTGGCCAGATCACATTCTTTTCTTTTTATTGAATGTCGAATCTTTTTCTAAGCGCCGGGTCTGATAGACCCGGCGCCCCGACTGTAGGGTTAATATCATGTGGGCGCAGGGCCGATTCTGTACCCTTGGCCGCCCGCGTGCAAATGATGAGTGTTTACCATTTTAGTAATGAGACACCAAAAAGTAACTTATTATCAAGAATATGTATAATTTCAATTACATATAATACGTAACTTTTTGGTATTAAACGAAATATTCGCGATTTTTTGCATTTACGATTTTTTTAAATATTGTTTCAATTAAATAGTTTGTGCAACGTTATGGCGATAGAAGTCGCCCTAATGGTGTATCTATCTATTACGAATACTTGGGGTTACAACTCCATATTGAAAACCCGTTCCTCTGTCAGCGTCTATATTGACCTGATGAGATATAATAAGATTGAAACTGGTGCTCAGTTGTCGCACGGGGAAATAATATTTCAATGTTTATCAATGACATTGTTACAATTGTCGCTAGTTTATGGTTTCTTATTGTCTGTGGATTTCTCCACTCAGTCAAGGAAATTGTCGAATGTTAAGATAATAGATGTTGCCCTGATGGTGTATCTAGCTATTACGGTTTGAAATTTTAATTATTTACATTCAAGTTGACACCGGAACATGTTGATGGTAGAGCCACTTATACAATATACCCTCCCCCATCAGTTTTTTTTTAAGAAAGAAAGAACGATTTATCTTCCTAGACCAAAATAACTGGCGAAAAAGTGTTTTAACAGTTAATAAAAAATTGGCTCTATATAACGAGCCGCCCCTGTCCTCAGCACTAAACTTATTGATAATTGAATAGTTTTGTGATTGATAATTGTTGATAAATTCATTATATTTAAGGATGGGTGATATTTCATGTGATTTTTTCACTGATAGTAAAAGATCACAGGTCGTTATTGAATTTTACCGTGACTGTGATTGCGACTGTTAGCCAAACTGTGACTGCTAATTAAACAGTGATTGCTACTTCAAACGTGATTGCTACGTAAAATGGTAATTGATACCCAAACTGTGATTGTTAGTGAAAATCCTAATTTTTTGACATTTTTCACCAATTTTATAGAAAATTTTCTTAACCATTTTTCAAAGCCCGTAAATTTTGGCACATTTTGGTTTTCAAATAATCGAGATCATCTGACACGTTTGGGTATTATAAATCTTTAAAAAGTTACTTAATATACGTTTCTAAACTTCTGGACTGGAAACGTTGTTTTTGGACATTTTACAAACAAGTTTCTTAACAATTTTTTGTATATATTTTAGTTTTCAATCAATGGAGATCATCCAACGCGTTTGCAAGTTATAAACTTTGAAAAAATCATAGGAAAACACTATCTAATAACAAAAAAATATATAAAAATCATTTATATTTGATTTGATGATGATGATTTTGCTCACATTTTAAAACTTGCATTATTAAAATTGTCCAACACATTTGGAAGTGCTATTTACAAAAATTGACAAACACCTTTTGCAAAAATTTAACACAAAAATGTCTCGATTTTGACGTTTCAATGATCAAAAAATTCTCTAAAACGAGAAAAAAGGGTTAAAACAAGATTTGCAGTGTGTAACACGTTTGGTCGCTATACGTTTTAAAGAACCAAACATTCAGGATTCGATTTTTACAACGTATAACGACTAGACTTGATAATCTTTTCTTTGTAGAGAAATTTTTTGAAAATCGTAAATTTGGCACTATTCTGCTTATGAATGATAATAATCAAGATTTTATAGGTATTTTATTAACCTTTTGAGACTTGTAAATAGTAAAAAGTTCCATTTTGATTGTTCTTTTAATTTTAAAATAAATATTATTCGTAGCTTAAAACACCAATATTTTATTTGATTTTTTTACAAATTGACCTCACTTGATTCTCTATGTAACTTAGCTGATTATTTTATACGAAAAACCCGATAACAGCGTACAGTCAAAATTGTTATTATGTTTTTTCCTACATTTTTTGCTAAATAGTATTATTATGGTAGAAATGAAAAAAAACTTGCCATGACTTTTTCATTTTAAAAATTTCAGTTGGCACACTTGAAACTTGTTGGGAATTGACATATAAATGTCAGATCTTTCTAGAAGTCACAATTATTCCGTGCTCACAATGGTTTACAACCAGCAAAACACGTTTCTAATTGAAAGTTATTTCCGAAATTTAAGGTGGATGAAAATTGGGTGTATTCATTCGACGCACCTTTAGCAGAGTTTCAGGAAGAATTTCCTAACGTGCCCATTATTTATGATCAATTTAAAAATACCTTATTATGATCTGTTGTATTATTTCGTGAAACGGGTAGTATTCTCCGTAAACCAGGAAGTGGTAGACCAGTCAAACGTACTTAGGATGCTATTAACTAGCCCAAGAAATTTTGGAAGATGAACCTACGATTTCTCTGCGTCATTTGTCACAGCAAATGAATTTTTCGGTAGGAACATGCCACAAGCTTCTACGAAAAGATTTGCAAGTATAACCTTATCGCATAACATCGGTGCAAGAGTTATTACCTGTTGATTACCCCAGACGACTGGAATTTTGTCAGTGGTTTTTACAAAATGTAAACGAGGATGTTTTACAAATTACTTTTTTTACCGATGAAGCTTTGGTCGGATGAAAATCCTCGTATATATCGAGAGAAACCACTACATCCAGAGAAAGTTGGCGTTTGGCCAGCGATTAGTGGGAGAAGATTAGTAGGACCAATTTTCTTTGAAGGTAAAATCCTATTTTTATTATTAATAATAAAAAATCAATAACCGTGCATTCATTTTAGGTACGATAACTGCAAACCGTTATCGTACAGAAATTTTATTGCCTTTTATAAATGAATTAAATGATGACGAACTGCAAAATGGATATTTTCATCAATGACGGAGCAACTCCTCATTGCACAGTGGATAATTTGGCCATTTTGGAGGAATTTTTTGAGGACCGAATAATAAGTCGAAATGCACGGATTCCCTGGCCGCGCCGTTCATCCGATTTAACACCATGCGATTTTTTCTTGTGGCCATACCTGATAAATTGTATTTATGCACAACCAGTACACAATCTAGAAGACATGCGGCAACGAATTCGAGATAAATTTATAGAAATTAACAATAATCCAGTGTTGTTGCGGAGCGTAACGGAGGGTGTGCGACGAAGAGTTCATTGAATACAATTTTACAGTGAAAAATTTAAAGTATATGTTTAATTTTGAGAAGTAACATAACCTCAATATGTGTAACCAACTTAAATTTTTAAAATTAAAAAATCATGGCACACTTGAGGTTTTCTTTTAATGAACATACTTTAGTACAGATGTGCAAACTTTCAAAATCGATATACTTAAAACTAACCTTTTGTCATTTATCGGGTTTTCCTAGTATGGGGACGAAATTTTTTTGACATCCTGTATAACCGGTAATAATTTCAAATTGTGCATTCAACGATCCTTTGACTATCCATTCAGAAAGAATAACACGAAATTACATTGTTTTCCATGAAATGACCGCGTCGTATGTGGTGCCCCACCTTGTATAATCTTGTCTTTGTTTAGGTTTAGCTGGTGTCTGTTTCTGAATGTTAGGTAGACGTGACATCATAAAATTATACTGATTTCGTCCAGCTGAACGTGGGAAACCTAAGCAATCAATCATGATAATGGTTGCGACGTGGTATTATATTGGTATTATATTAAGCAATCTAATTAAATTATAATTTAATTTTTTTCTTGTCTTGATATGAATAAAAGCAATGAGATCGGATCAGGGGGTGTTCACTCCATACGATTTTTTGGTTTGCATATTGGCTTTGTTTTGTTAACATAACAACATAATTATTCAGTACACGTGTTTCGTTCGTTCTACTGTTCTGTGCAGTTTTGTGTTTAATTAAAGACGACATTGATTCCGTTGAAATTAGTGATTGTATTATTTAATTGGCAAGCACAAGTAGATTTTTTTAAAATTTATATAAATTCTCATATCAACTTATTGTACGAACATTACTATCACTCATAAAATATAATTGTTGTTGTGTGCCTGGATGTGACGATAGGATGTTGTGCAGAATGGAGTTTTGCTTCAAGATAATGAAAGATTTAAGTTATGGATCACTAATATTTAAAATCCAAAGTTAAAATTAAAACGTCACAAAGACATTTATAGAACACATCAAGTATAATATTTTAATGTTGTTTATACTGGAAGCTTCCACTTCGTTATACATTTTATATAATAAATGAAATTAGTTGTGGTTTGAATATAGTTCATTTTTCTATACAGTTTAAATAAAATATTATTACTTTGTTTGTAAAACTTAAAAATTTTATTTTCGTGACCATAGTTTGGGCAATTTTAACTTGCTTTATCGAAGAAATAGTAAATTAGAATTACGAAGCTGCCGAAACTATAGTCATGAAAATGAAAATAAAATCTCGAACTTTTACAAAATAGTGTATTATAAAAATGTTTTAGAATTAGCGCCATTTCATCCCAACCAATAATATCCACGATCAAATAGTAGATGGCGCTAAATTTGGTAGTAATACTTTTCCCCAATTCTATTGCTTGAGTTGGCAATCTTAATTAAGGGAGGGATATCGATGAAGTAATGCAAAAGCCACCAAATAATACCCTAATATGTCAATATTTACTAAGTATGTCACTATGAAAACTGTCAGATGGTAACGTGTTTACCTAATACATATTAAAAGTGTTCAAGTTGAGTTGAAAAGGAATAAATTAAAGACAATTCTACTTGTACAGCACCGGAGATCGTTGAGACAGCCAAAGTGGCAACGGATAATTTATTTCTAAGGCAATCGACCACACAATTGGTGACGTCACATACATGAATCGGCGGTGCCTTTTTGTAAGGCATTTTGAGGGAACGTATGCTTCTAGCATAATTTAATAATGCAGTAACTATATTCAAAGCAGTCCGTTGAAATGGCGAAACAGCATAATTAATTTCCTCCGGTATAAATAATTCTTCTCGTTTAAATTCTAAAATGCAAGTAATCCAGAACTGAAAAGGGGAGAATTGATCATAGGCATCCGAAATTTATTTATAAAACACATTTTAAGGTTTACATTAATTTATATTTTTTTAATAATACAAAAAACAAATGCGCAATTTATTATTTGTCGAACAAAAAAGCGAATAAAAAATGGTTTTAATTAAGAAAATTTAAAATAAAGAAATTCTTTTAAAAAGTAACTCTTGTTGATAAATCTTCTACGGCATCATAAGGAGGTTCGTCGATGTGGTCATCCTTGGGATCTTCTGGCATATCCACCGGTGGGAGATTTTTATAAAACTATCTCGCTTCCGAATTTTTAAGGAGCTGTGTAAGATATAGCTATTATTACAACTAGGAAAATATGAATAGTATATTTCCCGAGGTTGGCTAGTTGTATAGACAACCAAGGGAAATATACTATTCATATTTCCCGTATTGTAATCAATAGTTTTTTTCTGATTGAAAGAATATTGTTCTGTAAATGTAAAAATATTGGATAGTAAATTTTTGAATTTATCGGATTGGTAACTTTGCTAAGGGCCTTGTTTGTAAATATCATAGTTGACTGGTTTGATGTTTGCGTTGTTTCGTAAATTGGTGAAATGTCAAACTATGTGCTAACGCAAGCGACGAAAGACCGTGAATGTTTGGTTCCGGTAAAATCCAAAGCTCTAAAATCCATAAAGGATTCCTTCCTAAGAAATCGGAGGTGTTGTCCCGAGAGCAATTAAAACAATTCTTGCGAGAAGCTCCTAATGACAATTGTTTGATGTCTATATTTCCCTAGGGAAATATGATCACTTCATATTTCCCGAGGGAAATATAAGTGTGTTATGACATATCGTAACTAAGGCAATATCACTCAATATTGTTTCAATCAGAAAAAACCGGTTTTATTGGGATGCTTGTAGGTGGCTACTAATGGTACAGTCTGCACTTTCTGTTTCTTTTTAGTAGGTTTTTTCCGGTTCGAAACGGAAACGGTCTCCAGTGTCAGTTTCCTTATGAAATAACAATAAAGGATCCTGCTGGTTGAACTGAAGCAATTGTATAGGTTTCGAAGTTACAGAACATTTAGATTGATTCAGAGATGCTTGATATCCTGTCCAGTTCCTAAATTCACAGGATGATGGATTTTGTCTGCTGGCTCGCAAAACATCCGGAGTCTATATGCTTTCTGATTGACATGATCACATTTAAGATAAGAGTGTGCCTCAAAACAGAAAAAAATAACGCTTACTTTCTCAAATAGTTTTTTTTTTCAATAATCATAAAATGTTTAAACCGAAACACGGTAAAGTTTTTGTTCTGTCCGCCACAGGAGTCGCAGAATATGTATAGTTCCTTTTCATTCGGTGGCAGAATATTAATAAAAACAAAAATGGTGATGTGGCCATCATGTTACTTTCTCCGATTTGATAGTAGAATTATTTAAATTTTTCTTTTTTAGGTATTCGAAATTTCTGATCTTTTCAGAAAAATAACTAGAGTGAAGATTATAATTTTATACATCGAAAGTTTTTGAAACAACATAGGAATAAATTTTTCTTTGTTTTGTAAAATTGTACCATCTCCTTCATACGTATTTTTTATGACGTTTTCTGAAAGATCAAATAAAAGTAATTTTTTTTTTGTATTTAAACAAAATATATATTTTAAGAAAACGATGCATGACAACTCAACCTTTAAATTGAATGAATACAGTAATTATACATTCCAACTAGTTATTGACCACACGGTCCATCAACATCGTGATGTATATAATTAGCAGTGTTTCTAACTTTCTACATGTCACCTCGAGCAGTTTTTAATCTGCACAAGGTGACCCGAGAAGATAATCAAAATATACGTTTTTTGGTTTCGTTTCAGAACGAGATTAAATTTTTTTTAAATCACTGGTTCTCGGCGTACATGTTGATATCAATTCAGTTTGCTGGCCGCTGTCACCGAAGAACGTGTGTTCGGTTTCGGAATATTATTTTAGTGTCCGTTGTGCTGTGATGCATCTTCCGGATTTGTGCATGTTGGTGTTTTGTGTTTTTCTGCTCCATTCCGCCCCATCAATCCGAGGGAAGTAAAGAAGCATCATCTAGGTTACATCTTAACCGCCAATATGTCTCGAAGGGATTTTCCTTTTTTGTAAGTTTGGATTTCCTTGCATGCTGCCTCTTTCACCGAAAGTAAAGTATTGTGTGAGTAAATTTATAAAATTTTAGGTGTCTGGCAATTGTCTTTATATTTTTTAAGCGCTCGAGAAAAAGAGCAACTTTTAATTACAAATTTTGTTCTCGTGGATTTAGCTCGAAATATGGTAAAGAGATGTTTGCAGATTTTAATAGTACCGTGGAGTAATATGTTGTTTCAGTAGCTTTAGAATATTTCAAGTGTCTGGCAATTGTTTTTATGTTTTTTTAAGCGATCGAGAAAAAGTGCAACTTTAGATAATTACAAATTTTGTCCTCGTGAAATTAGTCAGAAATGGAGTGAAGAGATGTTTGTAGATTTTGACAGTATCGTGGAGTAATATGTTGTTTCAGTAGCTTTAGAAAATTTCAAGTGTCTGGCAATTGTTTTATATTTTTTAAGCGCTTGAGAAAAAGTGCAACTTTAGATAATTACAAATTTTGTTGTCGTGGATTTAGCTCGAAATATAGTGAAGATTCGTTTGCAGATTTTGATAGTATCGTAGAGTAATATGTAGTTTCAGTAGCTTAAGAAAATTTCAAGTGTCTGGCAATTGTTTTTATATTTTTTTAAGCGCTGGAGAAAAAGTGCAACTTTAGATAATTACAAATTTTGTTCTCGTGGATTTAGCTAGAAATGTAATGAAGAGATGTTTGTAGATTTTGACAGTATCGTGAAGTAATATATTGTTTCAGTAGCTCTAGAAAATTTCAAGTGTCTAGCAATAGTTTTTATATTTTTTAAGCGCTCGAGAAAAAGTTCAACTTTTGATAATTACAAATTTTGTCTTCGTAAATTTAGCTAGAAATGTAGTAAAGAGATGTTTGTAGATGTTGACAGTATCGTGAAGTAATATATTGTTTCAGTAGCTTTAGAAAATTTCAAGTGTCTAGCAATTGTTTTTACATTTTTTTAAGCTCTCGAGAAAAAGTTCAACTTTAGATAATTACAAATTTTGTCTTCGTAAATTTAGCTAGAAATGTAGTAAAGAGATGTTTGTAGATGTTGACAGTATCGTGAAGTAATATATTGTTTCAGTAGCTTTAGAAAATTTCAAGTGTCTAGCAATTGTTTTTATATTTTTTTAAGCGCTCGAGAAAAAGTTAAACTTTAGATAATTACAAATTTTGTTCTCGTGGATTCAGCTAGAAATGTAGTGAAGAGATGTTTGTAGATTTTGACAGTATCGTGGAGTAATATATTGTTTTAGTAGCTTTAGAAAAATTCAAGAGTCTGGCAATTGTTTTTGAAATTTTTAAGCGCTCGAGAAAAAGTGCAACTTCAGATAATTACAAATTTTGTTGTCGTGGATTTAGCTCGTAATATAGTGAAGATTTGTTTGCAGATTTTGATAGTATCGTGGAGTTATATATTGTTTCAGTAGCTTTAGAAAATTTCAAGTGCCTGGCATTTGTTGGTATATTTTTTTGAGCGCTTGAGAAAAAGTGCAATTTTAGATAATTACAAATTTTGTTATCGTGGATTTAGCTCGAAATATAGTGAAGATTCGTTTGCAGATTTTGATAGTATCGAGGAGTAATATATTGTTTCAGTAGCTTTAGAAAATTTCAAGTGCCCGGCAGTTGTTTTTATATTTTGTTAAGCGCTTGAGAAAAAGTGCAACTTTAGATAATTACAAATTTTGTTGTCGTGCATTTAGCTCGAAATATAGTGAAGATTCGTTTGCAAACTTCATTGAAAATATTTACATAGAATAAAAATTAAAAATTACAGAAGCTTGTAAATTAACAATACAGAAAATGGTGATTAAACAAAATCCTGTTAACACTAAAACCGCTGGAATTTCCGGGATAAATTTGCAATTAACATCTTCATCGTGGAGTTCTTGGGTTTCTAACAATTCATGTGGATTGTCATTTTGATTTTTTGGCATTTCGGCAAGAATAATATCATGATAAAATTGGAGTTTTTCCAAATTTCGCAAATTATTCCCAAAGTGTTTGGTAAGTAGATTGTTTACGTCAATTAATTTGAGGTTGTTAAACTGCTGAAGACCGCTGCTTATTTGATCAGGTTTTATCATTCTTGGCTGTTTTCCCTTTTTTGTGGTCCCTTTAAAAACCTGTAGATCGTTTCGGTTCACTTCTTACCAGAATATTACCAGACCGATACCTCTTAAGATAAATTCGTTTGGTTTCTTTAAATTTAAAGTGCCATGTTCCCGGGAGTTTTAAAACATCGTAAATACTTTTTTTTCCAATCATAAACTATGCATTCCTTACTTCAATGGGTAACTGTTACAATTTTTGAAAATAGTTCTAGAAATTTTTCAGGTTGTGTTATTACTTCAAGTTTTTACTTTCTCCGTTACGAAGTACGAGAAAGTTTTGTGATCGTGATTTTTTTTAAATTTTTTTTTACGGAAATATCCGTTTTGGGGTCCCTAGATGCCATTTCAACAATTTCTGGAAAAAAAAAATTGTGTCTGTGCGTGTCTGTGTGTGTGTGTGTATCTGTCTGTCTGTGTGTGTATGTATCTGTGCGCGCTGTATCTCAAAAACCAGTAAAGCAATTGATATGAAACTTTGACCATACGTCTTATTTGATAATCTGAAGAACTGAAAAGCTTTTGGTAAAATTTCGTACACCGGAAGTGGGCGTTTACCTTAACTGTTTTTTGCCAATATTTTCTTAAATATGAAAAATACAAAAACATTTAAACAAATATTGAAGACAACAAAGAAACGAGTTAATTTTGTTTGAAAACATTTTTCATAAAATCATTGTTATTCGAGAAAGAAAATTATTTATTTTTTTCATTTTTGGTTTATAATTATAAAACTATAATAGTTACAACAAATTTATGTTAATAATAATTGTAGAGAACACTAAAATGAACAACTCATAAAGAATAAGTTTCTTTCGAAATCCCTTTAGTTTTTGAGTAAACTGAGTTTTTGAATTTGAAGTATAATTTTTCCTTTTTTCATAATTTTGACGTGTTAAACGTCCGAGTTTACAGAAAGCTCGATATACATTTACAATATGATTTAAATTGAAAATAAACCATGAAAGCGTAAAAATAAATGATACCATCAAGTCGGAGAAAGTAACATGATGGCCACATCACCATTTTTCTCAATATGGCGAAACACCCTAGCAGCAGGCAAAAAGGAGTGGCTTACTACTGGAAAGACAACTTCCAACTTTTCAACATTCAATGGGGCATCAACTGCCAACTACTTACAACACATTCTTTAATTCAAAAACTCCCCTAGATAAATTTAACAAATCAGGTATTTATAAGTTAAACTGTAAAGATTGCTCCTCAGTGTACATAGGGCAAACAGGTCGTAGTTTTAAAGTTAGGTTAAAGGAACACTTAACATCGTTTCGTTTAAATAAAGAAGATTCTACTTTCGCTAACCATCTTATTGAAAACCGGCATACTTTTGACGAAATGTACTCAAAATTCTACATTTCGTGGACAAGGGGATTAAAATGGACGTGCTCGAATCCCTCGAAATCCACAAACGCAAGGATAAAGGTGAAGACACACTGCTACAACGCTACGCTACGCGACGTTACGCGACGCTACGCGAGTTTATGTGCACTGTGCACATATTATCAACGGAACGCGACGCGACGCTACGTGACGGTACGTTACTCAATGCTTTGTCAATCTAGGATTTTCAATTAGTTGTTGTTCAGAACTCAAGAAGTGAAGCAGCAGTATTAAATTATAAAAAAATGGTGATGTGGCCATCATGTTACTTTCTTCGACTTGATGGTATTATTTATATTTACGCTTTCATGGTTTATTTTCAATTTAAATCATATTTTAAATGTACATCGAGAGGATGACACTGACGTTTAAAACGTCAAAATTATAAAAGATGGAAAAATTATACTTAATTCAAAAACTCAGTTTACTCAAAAACTAAAGGGATTTCGAAAAAAACTTATTCTTTAGAAATTGTTCATTTTGTAATTTTCTACAATTATTATTCACATAAATTTGCTGTAACTATTATCGTTTCATAATTATAAACCAAAAATTTAAAAAAAATTAATAAATTTTTTTCTCGAATAGCAATGATTTTATGAAAAATATTTTTAAGCAAAAGATATTCATTTCTTTGTTGTCTTTAATTTTTGTTTAAAAATTTTGTGATATTTTTCATATTTAAGAAAATATTGGCAAAAAACAAAAAACAGTTAAGGTAAACACCCACTTCCGATATACGAAATTTTACCAAAAGCTTTTCAGTTCTTCAGATTATCAAATAAGACGTATGTTCAAAGTTTCATATCAATTGCTCTGTTAGTTTTTGAGATACAGCGCACACAGACACACACACACACACACACACACAGACACACAGACAGACACAAATTTTTTTTTCCAGAAATTGTTGAAATGGTATCTAGGGACCCCAAAACGGATATTTCCGCAAAAAAAATTTTTGAAAAAAAAATCACGATCACAATACTTTCTCGTACTTCGTAACGGAGAAAGTAAAAATGGAGCAATTGCAGAGTAGCTCTTCGGAATGGGAAGAAGAATTGGAAGAACTCGCAGTTGCATGCATTGTAAATGAACGTAAGAGACGTGTTTGGGTTCATAAGATAAATGCTGATAGGGACGACTCCGGTGAATATGCCACTTTATACAAGTTCCTTGAAAATGATGATGATCGTTTTCTAATGTATTTTCGTTTGAATAAAGATCAGTTTGAGTATGTGCATAGCCTAATAAAACCAAAAATTGAGAAATTAAACACGACGTTTCGGAAATCTATTAGTTCTAGACTTCGCGTAGCAGTTTGTCTGAGGTAGGTAAAATGAAAGTAATAATAATAACTAATAAATAATAAATTGTTGTAATATTTCTAAGAGTATTATATTGAAAATCATGACATGAGTACATTTACAGTTGGTGATAACTATTTCTATTGGCTAGTTGATTAATTTCTAAATTTTCATTTGTTGGGTAATTAAAATGCTGAGTTATAGATTCCGTAACTCCCGCTGATGATAAATTATAGTTAGAACATGATGATGAGGTCCTTGAATTTGGATCAGATTGTGTGGTTTGTGATAGAGAATCCAGTCGTTCTTGCATGGTTATGCTGCGAATTTCTGCTTGTGAAACCATCTGACACAAATTCATACGTATCTCAGCTTGTTCTCGCCGCGGTAATCGTTTGACAGTTTTCGCCATGCTTAAATAGAACATGTCTACTTCATCCAACTCAGAACTTTTTTTTTGATTCCGCGTATTTCGAATCCCGCCGCGCTGAATTCTTTCTTAAAATTTGTACCATTTCTTGTGCTGGCGAAATTTTTTTAGTACGTGCGGTAGGTATTTCCTGTAATAATGTTTGGTTGTCAAGACTGATATCATTCATTGGACAGTCTTCTTCCTCTATATCCTCAAAATTTTCTGTGTCCGTTGTATTTTGAGTCTCCTGGATACTAGTTTGTGTATTCCTAGTTTCAATATAAGGTACCAAAAAGCTCATCTCCTCATCATACTTCCATTTCGACATATTTGTTGCAGCCTGTCCACTTTTGGATTGTTTTTTCCTTCGAAACGAGGCAAGGAAAGCATTTCTGAGTTTGCTCCAAGTGTTCTTTGCGGTCTCGGCTGAAAAATAAGCCAGATAAATAAATAATTTTTGTTTTGTATCATTGCAGATACCTAGCCACAGGCAATTCATTCAGATCGCTTGGCTTTAGCTACAAAATTGGGTTTAGTACAGTAAGAAAAATGGTTTATGAAGTGTGTCATGCTATTTGGGAAGTTATGGGGCCTATTATGATTCCGGTACCTACGGCGGAAATGTGGAAGCAAGTTGCAAGCCGCTTCAATCAGAAGTGGAATTTTCCAAACTGTATCGATGCATTGGATGGAAAGCACATCCATATTCGCTGTCCAGTTAAAGGAGGATCGATGTATTATAATTATAAAGGGCAAAATTCAGTTGTACTTTTAGCTGTAGTCGATGCAAATGCAAAATTTTTATACGTCGATATAGGATCATACGGTAAGAATAGCGATGGAGCTATATTTGCCAATTCCACACTTGAAAAAGCTCTAGAAAATAAAACTTTAAATATACCAGAAGATGAGAGCTTCACAGCAAATGGTGATAAATTACCATACGTCATTGTAGCAGATGAGGCATTTCCATTAAAAACGTACCTTTTGCGTCCATATAGCCGTCGTAATATTACCGGAAATGAGCCTAGTAAAATATTTAATTAATCTCGAGCTCGAAGAATAGTGGAAAATAGTTTCGGCATATTGTATCCAAGATGGAGAGTATTTCTTCGCCCAATGGAAGTTCAACCCGATAAAGTTGATATTATCGTTTTGGCATCATGTTGTTTACATAATTTGTTATGTTCTTCTGTAGATGTAGACCCTCAAAACGGGGTTGGTACACACCAACCTTGCTTTAATAAATTACAGCCCCTTAGAAGAAATGCGACCCAAGAAGCGTTTTCCGTGAGAGACAAATTTAAAGAATATTTTATTAATGAAGGAAGTGTACCTTGGCAAATTGAGATGATTAGGAGAGGTCGAAATGAATGAAATATATTTTTTGTTTGTTTGTTGATATAGTGAAGTATCATAGAACTAATTGTAAGACATAAAGCTAAATATGACCCATATAAATACGTTGTGCAATAAACGATATATTTTGAAATATTTTACCTGCTATATTCATTTCTTGTGATATGCTTTCCCACGCTTCCTGTCTCATCCTTTGGTCTCTGTAGTGCTTGGACTTCATATCATATAGGCAAGGATGTGCCCTAACTTGTTCAATTAATATTATATCGTCCATATTTATATATAAACAAATAGTACGAGGGAGTTTACTTCACGTGTCAACCTGTCTGTGCGAAATGTGTGCACATATCCTCGATGCAGAGTGAAGGTGTAGACACATGACCTCGACGCGACCCGACGCTACGCAACGAAATCTGGTCGAACCACGTTCTGACGTGTCGAGTGGCGTGGCGTAGAGTAACGTAGCGTCGATTGCTAACGTGTGTGCACACGTTATCCAGTCGTTCTATGTATTTGCATTGTGATTACTGTATTCAGATTTCGTTGCATAGCGTCGCGTAACGTCGCGTAGCGTAGCGTTGTAGCAGTGTGTCTTCACCTTAATCCGGACAGCCCCATAATTAATGAACAAACTAACCTCATGTTCTCGCCTCTGTTCAACGCGGTATAAATAAGATGTTTCTTTGTATTTACTTTACTTATAGTTTGATCGAAACTGCAGTCACTATAAATAAACAGTGTGATATTAACTAAGTAAAAGTGTGTTTTATTTAATTAAAAATGTATCACGAAGTAAGTGCCGCCAACCTCAATCAGTTAATTATATTATTATTTCTTATTATATTTGAGCCTTTAATTAAATGCAACACAGTTGTAATTTCAGATAATATTTCCACTGTATACCAATTAATTCGGAGAAGATGAAACTGTGTATCGCACTTTTAGGGGGAAAATTATCCTTCGCCCGGAACTTTATAAAATGGAGCAGCGGAGCAAATTAGTGCCACAGCAAGTTCGTCGGGTCGGAGAGGGCATTTTAAACTGCCAAAGCCATTACACGTCCCACCTGTAAAAACGCCTAACTGCTGAACTATCCTTGGATCGTTAGATGGCCGGATATGGCAATGGGGTGCTTTAGAATTAAGGGAGGGGCGTGGAAATCCCGAGATAAGGTACTTTGTTGTGACTGGATTACCATGGAATTAGATGCATTTAAATATATCGAATAAAACAATATTAAAGCAATCAAGTTCAATTTATAGTTTCAGTTGATTTTATAGGGCTGACTGAGGATTTAACGCTAGTTGCGGTGAAAAAAAGTTGCATTTATTTAATTTCTTTATAGTTCTTCTCATGAGATAGAAACAGGCATTGTATTTCACTTTTATTTACCAAACAATAGAAAATTCAAATTTTATTAAAGTAATAGATTACCCATTTAGGTAACACAAAAACTTGAACAAGATATGAAAAATAATCCCAAAGCACTTTAATTCACGCTTAAAATAGCACTACAAGAATCCCTCTCAATTGTGCATTGGAATACAATATTCAATATACCTGAAGAAATTGTGAATTCCCTTTCATCAAATACAACCGTCACTGAACCGTCTGCATATACTATTCCCTTTGATATTTCTTCCTTCAATGAAGCTAACATTATTACAAGTATTAATAATCTTAACAATAACAATACTTCTGGTTATGATCAACTACCCAGTTTTTTCATTAAAGATTGTGAATACATATTTGTTAAACTTCTATTATCTTTTATCAATTTGGCTGTTCTTACTCAGACATATCCGCAAATGTGGAAATGTGTGCGTCTGAGCCCTGTATACAAAAAGGGTGACAAAACTAATGTCAGCAATTACCGACCAATTGCCATTCCGTCAAACTTTTCCAAAGTTTTCGAACAAATATAGTACACTTCCTTGTCTGGGCGTATAAGAACTTTAATTTCACCATGCCAACATGGTTTTATGAAGGGTAAGTCTACAGTTACCAACTATGCATTCGATTGTATTGACCACACTGTCTTGCTGAATAAACTTGTAGAATTTGGTCTCAGCATTAATACCATTAATTTCTTTCGTTCATACTTATATGATCGATCTAACTATCAAATATCTTCTTTATTATTCATACATGGTACATATACGTGAACAACTGAGCATACAAAATACTGTTACATCAACATATACAGGGTATTTCAGAGCTCTGGGAACGGTCAATCACGTGCTTATTTTTCAAAATTTCGAAAAATGTTTTATACAAAAGTTGTGTACAATAGTGAGCTGCATGCCCTAAAAATATTTAAATTTATACAGGGTGTCTCATAACAAAGTTACAGACCAAACTTATGTTTTTTTTTAATGGAACACCCGGTATTTTTTGTCATTTTTGAATTATATAGAGCAAATAAAGGTGAGTTACTTCAATACTATACTTATTGTTTGCCGTTTTCGAAATATTTGAAGATTTGTTGAAATGCAAGGTCTGGGTGAAATTTTATTTTTGCCTCAGTAGTTGACGTTGAACGATTAAAATCATTTTAATTATTTGTTTGAAGGTTCGAACTATAGAGCCAACCATGATTTCATGCAAAAAATTATACAGGATGATGAAAAAAATGCGGTAGAAAACCCCAACTTATAAAGTTGAATAACTTCGTTTTTTCAAATGGCACACCCTGTATTTAGTAACGTATTCTTAAGTAGAATCCAATTATCTTTCAGATTGTATAAGGGTTCCCTGTTCCTAATCTCAATAGTTTTCTTGTATTCGGCGATTATCATATCAGGAATAATTATTATAATCTGAAAGATAATTGGATTCTATTTGATGGACCGTGGCAAAATATTGCTTGTGATTTATTTTATTTAAATAATATAAACTACCTACTCATTGTGGACAATTTTTCAAAAGTACAAGAACTTCATGAAAATACATACTCTAATACAATATTTAATCATTTAAAATCCACATTCGCACGGCATGGTATTCCTGAAATTTTATATTCGGATGGAGATCCACAATTTACCTCTTTACAATTTAAAGAATTTTCAAATAGTTGGAATTTTAAACATATAGTCTCGAGCCCGCATTATAGTCAATCGAACGGGTTAGCCGAACGAGCAGTACAAACCATCAAAAACTTGATTAAAAAAAACGAGTGACGATGGCTAAGACTTATATTTAGCGTTATTAAATTATCGGAACACTCCTGTTGGAAACCTTGGTTCTCCTGCACAGTTATTATTGTCATGAAGACTTAATAGTTTAATACCTCTAAATAAAACATTATTACAACCAAAAATTTCTAACATAAAACAAACGAAAGAAAAATTCAATAAAATTCAAAAACAATACAAGAAATATTATGATAGAGGAAGTAAACTTCTTCCAGAATTAAAAAAGGGAGACAGAGTGGGGGTTCAGATTAATAAAACATGGCATTCGGGTACTGTTGTTGGAAATATTCGACCACGTACTCATAAAATAATAACAGATCAAGCGAAAATATTTGATCGTCACCGAAGATTTCTAACAGTAATTCCGAATGAAAATGAAGAGAACCAAAGGAGAAATGAGGATGACTTAGATGTAGACAATAAATCGTCTGAGACTTCTATGGACGAATCATTTGTATATCATCCACCCACTCACACAATCGGTTCCAGACCGATACAATTCTTAAAATCTAAAGTGTAAATATTATTTGATTTAATTGTATTTGTTCTGTTGAAGGGAGATGTCATATAGTTGTTTATTGAAATTGTATTTAGTTATTAATAGGTGAAGAAAGATATGTTTTTATTTATACTACTTTTTGTGTACGGCAAAAATTTTTCTTTTTTAATTTATTTATTTAATACACGGAAAACTCCTTAATTTACAAATGAATATATAATAAATATTTATTATCGACAATTCGAACTTATAATAATTATTTCCAGGTTGATTCTGAGCAAATGCTTGTGAAACAAAGTAGTGTTAATGTTGAATAAGTCAATATTATTATTTAAGTAAATAGCATTTGCTAAACGCATAAACCAGGAAATTAAATTGTTTAGACAATAATTCGTGCGATGCGTTGTTGGGCGAAATAGTATATGCTGGCGGGTATGGATGCCTTTCGTTTGGTTCCAGAAATTGAAAAGTGATAAAACTTGAGGCAGACCCATTTATGATTGTGTGAACAGTACACAGGTCTTGTATGATTCGACGATTCAAAAGGCTGCTAATATTAAGGTGACATTGCAAATATTCATAATTTATGTTTGACGAAGGAATACCCAAGCGATAAGCGACAATTCTTAAAAATTTGTTTTGAACCCTTTCCAAAGCATTTACTAAATATTGTTGGTAGGGACTCCATATTACTGATGCGTACTAAATAGTTGAGCGCACTAGGAACAATATAACAATTTTATGGTGAATATGGAGAAATCTTTCCCAATACGGAATACAAAGCCCAGTAGTTTCATTGCTTTGTTTACAATTAGATTAATGTGAGCGGCGAAGGAGAGCTGTTTAGAAAAGATTACACCAAGGTCACGCATTTCATCAACGTGTTCTAATATTGTTTTATTAATTTTATATTCGAAGTATTTTTTTGGTGTACTGCGGGTAAATGATATTATTTTAATTTTTACTAGTATTTAAGAACAATTGGTTGGTAAGACACCAATCCGCCAATTTATCCAAGCAACATTGTAATCTTGCAGAATCATTTGGAGAGTTGATCTCAGTAAATATTTTTATATCATCGGCGAATAATAAGAATTCACAACCTTCCTGACACGCGATTACGTCGTTAATGAATAAATTAAATAGGATTGGTCCAATATGTGACCCTTGAGGAACCCCGGAAATAACTCCTATTGGTCTAGATTTGTACGAGTCAATCTTAACAATTTGGTGCCTATTTTATAACTACGAATCCATCCAACTACTTCATTACTAAGTCCTATTAACGATAGGTTATGAAGTAAAATGATGACTTGAAAATTTTCTCAAATCTTTGTAATCTGCAAGACATTAAAGCTGCATTGATCTTATTAATAGATGGTGAAATAATAACAAATTGAACGTGAATATCAATAAATGTGCCACTGTCACATTCTCACGTATTTCGCGCGTAAGCTACAGCTATAATATCAGTGGATATCTCCTACAAAAGCTTACATAGATCAGAGATTTAGGCATCCTTTTTAACAAAAGTTATCTGAGAGTCAAGCACATAAATGTTTTATGTTTATCTGCTTTCAAAATGTAGGGTTTAATTATGCACACTTGTAAATACTTCAATAATAATCATGGTGATGGTTGCGACCTTTACCACGTGGTAATTCATTATAGAAACACTGAATAAAACACTTACTATGTTTTTCACTACAATTTATTAGATGTATGTACAAATATTACATACCGGGTGACCCAGCGATCTGTAAAAGCCTCATAACTTATTTGCTATTTGAGATATCAACTTCTAGTTTTTTTGAACTGGTACCCACACTTATTCTACATATTTTAAAAATATATATGTTTTTGTACAGGGTTTCCCAATATACATAACAGAACAAAGTTATGTTTTTTTAAATGGAACACCCTATATTTTATACTTTATTTTCAACCCTCTTGAAAAGCTGATAAAAATAGTATAAGATAGTATGGGTCTATTATGAACGGTTGGTTAGTTATGGGCAAATTTGTGGCAAAAACATATACACATTGAAAACATTGCAGAAGCGTTCCTACCAAAGATAGCATCATTATTTATACACTAGAGAATTTTCCACATCATAAAGAATAATACACATCGGCTTTGGTTCTCTTTTATTCATAGTGCTATACAGGGTGTCAACATACGCAAAACAATGGATAACTATTTTTTTTCAAATGGAACACCCTATATAAGTTGCCACCAATCTATGGCATTTTTAATAAGCTTTCCAATGATATACAGTTTGTATAACAAAATATTAAGAATTCTTGAGATTTATCAATAAAAACATATTTGCTTTGTGACCTTCTGCTGATTCTTGGATTTTCAGCCAAAATTGTCTATTTTCAGGAAAAATTATAAGAGACCAAAGTTGTAGAGCGGAAAATTTTCGATCGATATAGATCTTTCGACTTTTCCAATAATGCGTGCATTGCCCGCCATAGGGCGCGAAATTGTGACCGTATATGCATTTTAGCGTTTTCTTTTCAATTTTTTGATTAATAAATTGCATTATACTTTATTTTCCGCACCCTCTAGCGGAAAAACGGGAAATTATAGGGAAATATCGATTGAAAATGTTCTGCTCTACAACTCTTAATAGATGCAATTTTTTCCAAAAATGCATAGTTTTCCCTAAAAATGCAAATTGAAAATGTATAAATCAATTTTTGCGTTTTCAATGGTTTTTTCCATTTTTAGCGAAAACTATGCATTTTGGGCGAAAATTGCTCCTTTTAAGAGTTGTAGAGCGGAATATTTTCAATCGATGTAGGTCATTTAAATAAATCTATAATTATCCGTTTTTCTGCTAGAGGACGTGGAAAATAA
Organism: Ocypus olens; assembly: GCA_910593695.2. Classification (NCBI taxonomy): domain Eukaryota; kingdom Metazoa; phylum Arthropoda; class Insecta; order Coleoptera; family Staphylinidae; genus Ocypus; species Ocypus olens. Next base: position 51,543,392 of record OU343059.1, on the reverse strand, counting down.
GGTATAGTGTAATTAATTAACAAAAAATTTGAGAAAAACGCTAAAATGCATATTCCGCTCTACAACTTTGGTCTTTCATTATTTTTTCAGAAAATACATAGTTTTGGCTGAAAATCCAAAAATGAGCAGGAGGTGACAAAAGAAAAATGTTTTTATGGATAAATCTTAAGAATTCTTAATATTTCATTATACAAATTGTACATCATTGGAAAGCTTATTAAAAATTCCATGCATTGGTGGCAAGATATATAGGGTGTTCCATTAAAAAAAAAATAGTTATCCATTATTTTAGGTATGTTGACACCCTGTATAGCGGTATGAACAAAAAATAACTAAAGCCGATTTGTATTATTCTTCATGATGTGGAAAATTCTTTAGTGTATAAAAAACGGCGCTAGCATTGCTAGGAGCGCTTCTGCAACTTTTTGAATGTCTCCTTGTTTTTGCCAGAAATTTGCCCATAACTAACCAATCGTCCATAATAGACCCATACTATCTGATACTATTTTTATCAGCTTCTCAAGAGGGTTGGAAATAAAGTATAAAATATAGGGTGTTCTATTTAAAAAAACATAACTTTGGTCTGTTATGTATATTGGGACACCCTGTACAAAAACATACATATTTTTAAAATATGTAGCATAAGTGTCGGCACCAGTTCAGGAAAACTAGAAGTCGATATCTCAAATAGCAATTAAGTTATGGGGCTTTTACAGATCCCTGGGTCACCCGGTATATATATATACATATCACGACTTAAGTTTAGACGTTTTACTGTCATCACTTGATATCATTACTTGATATCATCACTTGATAATGACAGTAAAACGTCGTAATATGTATGTATACCGAGTGTTTGGGATAAGGGGCGAACATAGGGATTTAACATGTAAAATTAAATATGTGTAATTATTTGCTCCCCTATTCATTTTAGAGAAAAATCGTAAAGGAATATTTTTTAGAGAATTAAAAACTGTAAATGTATCATCCATTTAATTTACGTTTGTACCAGCATACACCTCAGAAATAATAAAAATAAGTTTAACAATTTACCATTTAATAAAAACCCTTGCCATGACTTTGACAAATGTCATGTTATGGTGAGAATAATTTTACTAGTCAAACATTAATTCGGGCGGCCCGTTGGTGTAGTGGGTACAAGCGAGCGCTTATGCCGGTTGCACCGCGTGCCGCGAGGGTTCGAATCCCAGCCCGGGCGAACGATTTCGGGGTCGCGGAATATTCGCTCGGGACCATGGACATTGCATTTGTCTTTCATTATTCAGTTATTCATTTAATTTCTGATATATTACAATACAATGATTATGGCAGATGACCTCGTAGCCGACGCCAATTTCCCGAATCATTCAATCTCCTTAACCCGCAGTTCCATCCACGTCCAAATATCAATTCACGCATTGTTATTACTATGAACAATAATATGAGTTATTCCAATGGAGATAGGGTATTATTTATTATCAAAATATTTACAGTGGCGTCAGTTTACACAGAGTTCGTGACTTATTTTCGGTTACATTTAACAATCGACCAATTCCGTCTGTATCAACAATTTCCAAATTTGTGAAAAAGTTCGAAAATACAGCAAGTGTAGCGGCAGATGATTCAAAAGGTATTTCAATAGTCCAATTTCAACAAATATTATTTCAAACATATTAAAATTAAAGGCAAACGGAACAGAAGAAGCAACGATGAATTGAATTAAAGTGGTGTCAGATTACACACAGTTCGTGATATATTTTTGGTTTTACCGTAACCAGCGGTCAACGGGAAATTTTAGAGCAAGTACTCAAAAAGTTCTCCGTTCTGGTGTAAACAATAACCCAATCGGTTATAAAATGCATGTCTAACATTAGCCAACTGCCTATCTGTAATCAATGTGCATTCCACGAAAATTGCTTCCCGCAAAGATTCAATATTTGGATGGTGTTTTTTGTAAATTTTGTTTTTCAAGTGACCCCACAAAAAGAAATCACATGGTGCTAAATCAGGAGATCTTGGTGGCCAGTTGATAGTGCCACCGCGACCAATCCAGCAATTGGGAAAATTAGCATTTAAATATTCCCTTACATTTAAACCATAATGGGCTGGACATCCATCATGCTGATACCATATCTCCTGATTGTCACGTGCAACTTCTTCTAACGCAGGACCAACCTGGTTGATTAAAAGGTCTAAATAAGAATTCGAATTTAAATTTCCACATATTTCAAACGGCCCAATAATATTATTTTTAAAAATACCAGCCCAAATATTGATTTTTTGCGGGAACTGGGTTCTAGTTCTAAGGCATATCCGCGGATTTTCTTGGGTCCAGTATCGCGTGTTCTGAGTGTTGGGCTCGTTGTTAAGTGTTAACGTGCATTCATCCGTAAAACAGATAGACTGCAAACAGTTTCTGTCTATGTTTGATCGATCCTGCATTATCTCGCAGAATACACGCCTGCTTTCTTCATCCACTAGCAATATCTCCTGATGGCATTGATGTTTGTAGGGATAATACCCATGCTTATTCAGAATCTTATACACTGAGAATGTAGACACGCTGCACTCACGAGCAATGCATCGTATGCTAGTTGTTGGATCAGCATTTATCAACCCCAAAACTCTTTCTTCCAATTCATCGTTGCTTCTTCTCTTCCGTTTGCCTGCAATGTTAATGTTTTTGAAATAATATGTGTTAAAATTGGACTATTGAAATACCTTTTGAATCATCTGCCGCTACACTTGCTGTATTTTCGAACTTTTTCACAAATTTGGAAATTGTTGATACAGACGGAATTGGTCGATTGTTAAATGTAACCGAAAATAAGTCACGAACTCTGCGTAAACTGACGCCACTGTAAAATGTTTTAATAATGAATACCCTCTCTTCATTGGAATAACTCAGATTATTGTTCATCGTAATAACTAGAATTGATATCTGACTTGCAATATTATTATTTTCACTATAACATGAAACATGACATTTGTCAAAGTCATGGCAAGGGTTTTTATTAAATGGTAAATTGTTAAACTTATTTTTATTATTTCTGAGGTGTATGCTGGTACAAACGTAAATTAAATGGATGATACATTTACAGTTTTTAATTCTCTAAAAAATATTCCTTTACGATTTTTCTCTAAAATGAATAGGGGAGCAAATAATTACACATATTTAATTTTACATGTTAAATCCCTATGTTCGCCCCTTATCCCAAACACTTGGTATGTAATATTTGTACATACATCAAATAAATTATGGTAAAAAACATAGTAAGTGTTTTATTCAGTGTTTCTACTTCAATAATAGTATCTCTATTCGGCTTTTCTACGAAGTCATTTAGAATACGCTTCTTAAATGTGGTATTCTTACTATGTGTATTTATCACTATAAATTGAAAGGGTACTACGCCGCTTCCTTAAATATCTGAGTTTCAAAGAGGACAATACTTTCCCCGAAAGAGGTATAGAAAATGACCAGCCACTCCAGCGTCATCTTCTGAACTCTCTTTCTAGTCGCAGAGATGTAAACAGCGCATCATTTCTGCACAAATTAATTCACAATTACCTAGATCTCATCAATGGTGAAGTTTTCTGTTCCAAGGCTTACCTCCCGACACATAAAATCTTCCTGTTTCATTTCCACATCAAGGTCCGTTCCTCTGTCAAAGTCAACGATTCGTCATACGAATAGAAATGCTTATATTTAGTTTCATGATATCTTTATCCGGTTTTCCGTATGTTTTCTTTTTGTTATTCAATTAATGTTCAACTTTTTATTTTCTTTCAGATATTTCATTGTTATTTTTACTTACTCTTTCTTCTTCCCATTTTTATACATGTACTTTATTTATTTAATTTTTGTCCTGTAATTGATTATCTGTATAAATAAATGCATTATTATTACTAAAAATGTTCCACATAATGGATAGAAATCAAGGCGACGTCAATTGTCTAAAGCGTTGCGCAAATTTTCATAATTGAATTGTATTATCGACCGACATACACACGGAACAGTTAACAAGCAACAATTAATAATTAAACCGGTAAACACTGATGATTATTTCCTCGTCTTTTAACAACAAGCGGGCCTTAATAGTTTACAACCTAACGGGGTTACTTGGGTGTTTCCAACATAAATGTAAAATTATGTTTCCCCGTCAACAAATATATTGTGCTGACGAGACCCAAGCCGAAGTTGGTCCATAATTATCAAGAACGGCGAAACAGTAATGAATCTTAGAATGCTGTACATACAAACCTATTCAGGCACATATTGTTTTTATTCTAGTATTTGCACAGTATTTATATTTATACAGGGTATTTCCAAACTCTGGGAACGGTCAATCACGTACTTATTTTTCAAAATTTCGAAAAAAAATGTATACAAAAGTTGTGCAGAATAGTGAGCGGCACGTCCTATTTTTTAAATTTATACGGAGTGTCTCATAACAAAGTTACAGACCAATAAAATATACAGGGTGTTCCATTAAAAAAACATAAGTTTGGTCTGTAACTTATATAGGGTGTTCCATTTGAAAAAAAATAGTTATTCATTGTTTTGCGTATAGCACTATGGATAAAAAAGAACCAAAGCCGATTTGTATTATTCTTCATGATGTGGAAAATTCTTTAGTGGTATAAAAAATGACGCTAGCTTTGCTAGGAGCGCTTCTGCAATTTTTTTAATGAGTCCTTGTTTTTGCCACAAATTTGCCCATAACTAACCAATCGTCCATAATAGACCCATACTATCTTATACTATTTTTATCAGCTTCTCAAGGGGGTTGAAAATAAAGTATAAAATATTGGGTGTTCCATTTAAAAAAAAAAAAAACATAACTTTGTTCTGTTATGTATATTGGGACACCCTGTACAAAAACATACATATTTTTAAAATATGTAGAATAAGTGTGGGTACCAGTTCAAGAAAACTAGAAGTCGATATCTCAAATAGCAAATAAGTTATGGGGCTTTTACAGATCCCTGGGTCACCCGGTATGGTAAGGACGTGCATCTTACTTTAACAAGCCCCTTGCAAGAACTTAAAATTTTTATGTATGTATTTACCACCGTATTAAAGATAAAACTCAGCGGTCACACACTACACGTCCACTATATAGACTCTTAAAATTAAATTTAATATTTTTATTCAATGTGATAACGAGAATGAGATGGATACCTTAAAATTGCAAATGAAAGAAAAAAGAACTGATTGTGAAATAGTGGATATCAAAAAACGTCTCCCACGAATTAAAAGAATACATAAATCAGAGGAACTTGATATTGATAATGAAAATTTGAATAAAATAGAATAATTCAACAGAACAATATTCCGCTGACAGATAACTCAACGATGACGTTTATCAGAAAAACTGGAGTGAAGAAAGAACATTTTAAAGTGATTTTCGAATGCAGCCCCATACTTTTCAAGACTAGTGTAGCGACGAAAACATTAAAAATTGATCTACAAAAGTGCCGAGTATACGAACATTTCAATATTACTCAGTGCTTCAGTTGTGGTGCTTTACTCATAAAGCTATAAATTGTGTTAAAGTGGTGAACGTAAAAACGAATCATGTAAAGCGCTCAAAGTAGATTTTAAATGTGGCAATTGTTTGCTAAAAACAAGCAAAACTGGAATTTCGTTAAACTCAGGTAAAAAAAAATGTTATTGCACAAAAAACACCTTATGATGAAACAATTGTATAGCAATCAAAATGCAAAATTGCAAACAAATCCGTATTCACTTTATTGCATTGTAATGTGCGCTCCTTACAAAACAAAATTTTAAAATTAGAAGCCATACTGGACTGCGCAATTATCGCAATAACTAAACATATACCAATATCAGTCAATAACAGTCAATGGAGGAAGACAAAAAACAGGCACATCGGAAAATTAACGAGTACAACACTAATGATTTTAGTCCCGTCTTAGCGATCGATCTCAATATGGGTCATTCTTTTACAAATCGTACGGATTTTAGAAAAAAAAATTATCACTTTTTTAAATTAAATACAGTTTTTTTTTTCAGGACCTTCTTATTAATTCAAATGACACCTATATCAAGCATTTTGAGTGGCAATGTGTATTTTTCAAAACATGTAAATTTTGCATTTTGATAGTTTGTTGGATTCTCAAACATTAATTATCTCCGATGTTGCTAAACGAATTGTTCCCATTCTGCCATCATTTTATACCTTGTTATGTTAGCTTTTTAGTTGCATACTGACATGATTTTTTTATTGTTATTTAATATAAAATAATAACAATTGAATTATTCAAATAATGTTTTCATGCTCTTACCCAGAACGTTTGCAATTAAAAAAAAATCCATGAACTCGCTATTTCTTAGTCTAAAAAACTCATGTTTAAAAAAAGTGGGGTCTTTTTTCGATCAGAAGATATTAAATAATGTTTAGCGCCCGCCGTCCCATGCCCCGTCCAAACGTGTCTAACCTTGTAATCAAGCTTACTCTGCATACTGCGATAAATTTCATTCTTTAAAGGCATCGTAAACGCATGCAACCCTTTTTCGCGCAGTGTTTATAACCTACAAACTTTGTGAAAACCGTACATTTTTAACGAGAGAATGTCAAAATCATCGACATAATTAAAAGGGTCAAAAACCCGAGCGGATAGATGCTTCAATCCATTCAATTTATCTCCTCATCAATACGGAATTTCGGAAGCCTCAGGAAAGTTCTGTGGCAACATTTAATAGTATTGAATGGATCAATGACAGAAGAGTGTCTTAGATAGAAAATTTGTAACACGTGCCGTAAATTGTCGAAATTGTGTAAAGACAATGAAAATAATAACGTACTTCAAACTAACCCGAAGGTATGTTTAGCCATTATTTATAATTTACGATTACATGTTTGATGTGCATATGCATATATTTTTAGCACGACTAAGTTGATGATTTTAACTCTAACACCTTGAATAATAATAATAATAATGAAGCATTCGATGAAGAATATGGAGAGATGGATTATTTCCACGAAAGCCCTGCATTGTTTGAGGGGGGCAAAGAAGTTATTCATGAAGCGATTGATGCAATTAACAAAGGTTTAGATTTGATTGGAACTATTAAACAGAAGAAAATTTCTCAGAAGTTTTATTCCAAAGAAAAAATTAAAAACATATCAGAAGCAATGTAATAAAGGATTTTCGACACTGTGATTAATGTGTATGATGATTGCGATGAAGAAAATGATGGAAACGAATTCAACGCAACTACAGAACGTTCAACAAAAATTAAAATTCTGACTATTTTTAAAGAATGGTCTTTTCGGAAAATCTAACATCATTTTCGTTCCGCTACGATTCACATGATAACTGTTGCAAAGAAAACTGCTGTAGAAAAAGGAATCTTAGCCGATCCTCTCCCCAAGAGCGATCCGTCCATAGACAAAGAAGTAGTTGATTTAATAGTCAGCTTTTATGAACTGGATAAGAATAGTCGCATGATGCCAAGACGAAAAGATTATGTTTCGGTCAACACGGATGACAAACATATTCATTTACAAAAGCGATTACCTTGAGTGAACTTCAAAGAACTTTATTAACTATTCAAGGAAAGTTACCCACCAGTCAAATGTGGTTTTTCCAAATTTGCATCTTTGAGGCCTAAACATTGCGTGTTAGCAGGTGTAAGTGGAACCCATTCAGTCTGTGCTTGTGGTATCCATGAGAATGCGACAGCTGATACTCCGTACCTAATGAAAACTTATCATGACTATTTGAATCGTATGATTTGCGTTGAAGCAGCAACAAATTGTTATTTTGGAACTTGCTCTGAGTGTCCTGGTGCAACACATCTAATCGGCGAATTAGAACACATTTTGGAGGACAATTTCATTGACTAAATTACTTACAAACAATGGACGAACGTCGATAGGAACACTTTGCAAGTTATGATATCCCCAGTTGAAGAATATTTCGAAAAATTAAAGACTGGTCTAGACAAATTACTTCTGCATTCATACCTTGTAAGAAAACAAAACGATTTTATGAAGAATAAAAAAATGGTGATGTGGCCATCATGTTACTTTCTCCGACTTGATGGTATCATTTATATTTACGTTTTCGTGGTTCATTTTCAATTGAAATCATATTTTAAATGTACATAGAGCGTTGCGTAAACTCGGGTGAAACTGACGTTTAAAACGTCAAAATTATGAAACGGAAAAAATATACTTCAAATTCAAAAACTCGGTTTACTCAAAAACTAACGAGATTTCGAAAAAAACTTATTCTTTAGAAGTTGTTCATTTTGCTATTCTCTACAATTATTATTCACACAAATTTGCTGTAACTATCATGGTTTCATAATTATAAACCAAAAGTTAAAAAAAATTAATAAATTTTTTTCTCGAATAGCAATGATTTTATGAAAAATATTTTCAAGCAAAAGATGTTAATTTCTTTGTTGTCTTCAATGTTTGTTTAAATGTTTTTGTGATATTTTTCATATTTAATAAAATATTGAGAAAAAACAAAAAACAGTTAAGGTAAACACCCACTTCCGGTGTACGAAATTTTACCAAAAGCTTTTCAGTTCTTCAGATTATCAAATAAGACGTATGTTAGAAGTTTCATATCAATTGCTCTATTAGTTTTTGAGATACAGCGCACACAGACAGACACACACACACACACACACAGACACAAAAAAAAATTTTCCAGAAATTGTTGAAATAGCATCTAGGGACCCCAAAACGGATATTTCCGTAAAAAAAATTTTTGAAAAAAAAATCACGATCACAATACTTTCTCGTACTTCGTAACGGAGAAAGTAAAAAAATGGTTGATAGAAAATTAGTGCATTGTAATCTGCAATTTTTCTGAGAACTGAGATGCTTTTCTAGTTCGAGATACTGTAGAAGAAATTCATTGGAATAACAACCAGGCAACAGTGCAATTTGCAATCTATTACAGACATGATAACGGCGAAACTCGAATGAAAAGTTTCGTAATAATATCAGAATGTTTGCATCATGACAAAATTGCCGTTCATGTAGTAGACATTTAGTAGATTTTATCAAGAGAAATTTCAATAAAACTGAAAAAAATCACATATTTTTCTGATGGCGTAAGTGCGCAGTACAAAAACAGGAAACATTTTGTTAATCTCACTCATCACTCAAAAGACTTTGGTTTAGCTGCAGAGTGGCACTTTTTTCCAACTTTCCACGGCAAAGGTGAGTGTGATGGCTTGGGTGGTACTTTGAAAAGGTTGGCTGCTAGAACTAGCATTCAAAGAATAACAAATCCAATACAAACGCAGAAAGAATTATACGAATGGGCAACAGAATCACTCCCTAACATTTCATTGGAATTTGTAGAGGATAAAGAATATAATAAAGAAGAAAAGAAATCGGAGGAAAGATTCAAAATGGCTCTTACGCTAAAAGCGACTTTGACATACCACTGCATGATACCAAAGCCAAAGCAAAGCATTTTTCTTCGCAGGAACGTTTATTAAATTAGATCACACAATTCTTTCTCGTACTTGAAGAAATTAAAAAATTGAGTAAAGTAGGTATTGATACAATCAGGGTAAATGATGTAATACGTGGAAATTATAGTGTATAATTACAGTGCTATGTTTGTTGATATATGTACAAAATCTTTAATTGTAAAAATTAGTCAATCAGCAATAAAACCAAATCGCCATATAAGTACTTCATTCAACTGAGATAATAAATCCCCCAATGACTAATAAATTCCATATTTTTTCCCGTAATCCAACCAATTTTAAAATTTATCGTACATTTCTGGTCAGATAAAAGGTGGAAATAAATCAGTTTGTGTGAAATATGATTCCACTCATGTGAAAATATTTTTACGGCGTACGAAAGTGGTCATTCAATTATAGCGAATATACTTCTATTAAAGTGTGCAAATGAGAAGTGGCAAATAAATGTAAAAAGGAAAATGGGGCCATTTTCCTGAATTATGATAATATTTAAATGAGGCATAAATTCTGCTTGCAATAAAAGAGAACGTATGACCCATACGCCCTCGACATTCATTTACAGCGCAGTGTAATAGCATAGAGTTTCAACCTTAATTTATGCCACGAACATACGTTGTGTTTGCTGATTAGCTCAAATGGACTAAAAATTATCATTGATTATCAATTTTAAAATTCACTGGTCTGAGTAAAATATGTTAAAACATTGATTATTTACGCCATTAGTCCTATTTGCGAAGTTTTACAGTATACGCAGGAGCCGAGTCTAGAAATTCTAAACTGTAACATCACTTAAGGGAGTATTAGCGTCTAGACAGTTGTTTTGAGAGTTCTGTTAGGAATTAATTTTGCAATTAAAATTCACTCATATACTTCTGCAATCAAAGAAATTACAACTAGTAATCGAAATCAGGATACAGCTGCAAAAAAACGATTCCCTAGGGTCAATTTGATTGTGCACGCCATAATAAAATCCGTATCTAGTTGGAGGCAAAACGCATAAATAACTCAATTCAAAGCAATTAAGCGGTGTAATAAAGTTGATGTAATAAGTGTGTAATATTTGCAGAAGGGTGGAATGGTGAAGGTTGGCGCCCCGTCTTAAATATATATGGCGCCGTAAATTTACGTCGTGATAAAAAAGAATCCCCAAGTTACACTAAGTCACGCTTATTTTTATAGTCCTCTATCCCAACACTTTATTACTCAATAAGAGGTGACATACACAATCAGATAAGAGGTGAAAAGCATTGTTTGATTGCCCTCAGAATTTGTGAATTGGAAAATGTTTTCTCTGCAACACCTTTTCTGTTAATCCAATTTTGTTTTGATGGAGTAAAAAAACGTGTACTGAGCGGGTATTTTCTATTAATGTTGCATTTATTTCGAATATCGATCGATGGTCATCATTCGCTTTATAACTAGAGTTGATTCCAGTGGAATTGCACTACCCGTAGCCACAGTTAGTTTGAATCACATTGATGTGCATCGGAATGTGAAACTGTTGGGCAGATGGAATATCCATTAACGACAAATTGGCTATGTACTGCGATATCAAAAATTGGCCGAAAGAGAAAACAATTTTTTTTTAAATATTGTTTTAAATTTCATTGTAATATTTTTTATTGAAACGAATCACAATTTTCTAAGCAAATTGATCTTTTGTTTGTTATAATAGATTATAACATTGATTAACACATTTCCACGATTTTCTTCGCATAGGTGATAAATATTGTAAAATTTCTTTCGTAAGACTTCAATATTCTTGGATATCTACCTCTGTGAAATATGGCCCAAAAATAGAAATTTTTGCCCAATATGGAATATACCGCCCGGCCCTAACGTAAAATATAGTAAAAAGCACTGCGGCAGTAAACGTGTTAAATTGATTGCTTCGTAACAAAATAATTCTGAATCGCCATTAATTATTCATTTATTTTTTCTTTTTAGTTTAATAATCGACTTATTTTATTCAAAATAGTTAAACAACGAGATTTGTTTATTTTACACTTTTTTCTAATTATTAAACTAACTTTGGTGAAAATTTAGTTGTGACGATTGGTAATATAAACGTTATTTCCATTTAAAAAGTAAAAGATTTTTTTTAAGCAGCCCTTTATGGCGATTTCTATGTACTACCAGCGATGTAAAAAATCATGGAAAATATTTAGTAACACACATTTTTATATTGAAATATTACGATATTTATTCCATTTAACATCTACAATTGCCTGGTATTGACAACATAAACAAAGACTTGTAAATTCGTTTTCCTGTATGTTGTTTACACTCAAATTGGATTTTTTTAATATTATGTGTGCTTCAGTGTCACTCAACGGTGGCTGATTGATTTTGACATTTACACACGGACGAACATACGAACAACCGTACAGACGTACAGGCAGTACGTACTCACATTGGAAACTATTACATTGTGTTACGGGGAAGGTGCACCGGGTGGTAAACTATTGCGCGAAAAATGAAATTATGATGTATTTCATCAATAAATTAAAAACAAATACAATAGTTAGACCAGGTCACCCTCGACGCAACTATCGGCTAGCTCAGGTGATTTATGTAGAACAAAAAAAGAGAAAACAATAATAATAATATTAATAATATGGACTTACCTCCGTTTGACAGCGCGGGTCTGGTACACACACGGTATTAATTGAAAATTTAACGAATATGAAGGATAAACGGTAAAAGAAAAAAAAAAGAATTGTATGAATGTTTACTGCAGTGGCAATTGGCAAACAAGAAAATAACAAAAAAAATAACTAACAACTAACAAATATGACTACACGAGAAAACAACACAAAAAAAAAGAAATGACAATAACAATACAACTAAATACCTAACAACACTACACACGGTTGACTGGCACAAAACAAAGCGGAATACTATTCGCGAAAATGAATAAACTTTTCGGAAAAAAATAACTCGGTACTTCTTTTTCAAGAGAAAACAGACTTCTGTTTATTTTGGAGACACACGAGGAACAATCTGTCGGGGAGAACTGGATCAGATTCTTCCGCCAGCTCTTCACAAGATCACCCTTCCAGTCGCGACGCCCAAGTCACCGATGAGGAAACGCAGGAGAAGATTCAGTTGCTCCAGGATTCCACTCATCCAGCCTGGGAAGATTTGAACAGCTTCATGGAGACCATAGGTGAACTTCTCTATCATAAGCCGCTGGAAGGATGCGACAAGACCCTTTACGTGCCACGACGAGGCCATTCAACCGGGACGTGACTAAACACTTCGGAGCATTAGGACGCGGTTTTCCTGGCCAAGCATTCCCGCCGACGCGACGAAAGGAATTATGTTGGGGGAGGCCTCATTTGCATCGCGACCAAGAGAGGAACGCGCTAGAAGCCCGCACCCATGAAAGCCCGCATTCCAACCGCGCCTTTCCATACCATTGCCGTGGATCTTGTCGGCCCGCTTCCCTTAGCTCAGAGCAAAAAGAGAAACATCCTAATGGTGACCGATCTCTTTACTAGATGGGTGGAAGCATTTGCAGTCGGTCAAGTTCGTACTGGCACCATTCTACAGCTCATGGAGGAACAAGTGTTTCAGAAATTCGGTTACCCTAGGGTAATTATCAGCGACAACGGCCCCCAATTCCGATCCAGACAATGGAAGAGCCAGTGCCAGGAGTGGGACATAGCTGCCTTTTACACGCCAGTATACCACCCCCGGGCCAACCCAACTGAGGGGAGGAATCAGGAACTGAAGAAATGTTTGCGGATTCGCATGCAGGGACAACCCGGCAACCGATGGACTCAACATCTTCAGCAAGTCCTATTCGAACTCCGTTCCCGAGCCAATGCCGCCACCGGCTTTACGCCCGGAAAAGCCCTTCTCGGCTATGAACTGCCACGCCCCGGTGAGCGATACATTCCCTTAAACCATTGTGTGTAATCTATTTATCCCAGAATTATTAGCCCATTTTTTTTGTGCATTTAATAGCCATTAGTTAAGAGCAACCCATAATGCCCCCAAAAAAACAGTGATGACGAGTTCGAGTTAGACCCCAGAAACATAAAAGAACTAATAAAGGAATTTAAAAAGTTAAAAGAAAGTGTCCAATATATGTCTGATAAATTCGACAACAACTTAAAACAAACGGAAGAAATAAATAACTTGCTGAAAGAGTTTAAAAAAGAAAATGAACTCCTTAAATGGAAGATAGTTGAAGTGGAAAGCAGATGTAATTAATTGGAACAAGAAAACCTAAACAATTGCCTAACCCTTAGTGGAATTCCGAAACAAGGAAATGATGAAGAAGCAGGAGAAATTACAAAGAAAGTATTGAAAGGTATACATGCTAAAATTAACAACGACGACATAATCGAGGCTTACAGGAAAGGGAAAGATGCAGGACCCATAGTCGTCAAATTCAAATCACAAGAAATACGAAATAAAGTATTGGAAAAAGGAAGGATGTAGGATCAATCAAAGTGTTGGAATGCAACCTAAAAGGTGAAAATCAAGTAATTTACTTCAACGAACAGCTAACCAACTCTACCAGCAAGCTATTTTATGAAACGAGACTACAGAAACAAAACGGCTTTAAATTCGTTTGGATAAAACATGGGAAAATATTTATCAGGAAGGATGAAAAGTCGAAAATATTACAAATTAAAAGTAATGAAGATCTTAAAAAATTGCAATAAACAATAGAAATAAACCACAAAAATAAAAAGCATTAACATAGCATTCATGGAACATACATATTACTTATTAAACATTAGAAGTATGAGAAACAAATTTCAGCATATTCAATCACTACCCTCACTGCATAAAAATCTAGGCATAATAGCGATAACCGAGACCTGGTTACACCAGGACGAAACTGAATATTTCCATCTGAACAATTTTAAAGCAGTGTTTAATTGCAGAAAATCCAAAGGAGGAGGATTAGCGATTTATATTAGAAATGATATCGAATTTAACGTCATACAAAACACAACAATTACAGGCATCGAAATAATTAAATTATACTTAGTCTCACATAACCAGCACTTTACGCTAGTCTATAGACCCCCAAATATAGAAAACACAATTTTGACTAATGTCTTGGAACAAAACTTACTAATTGAAAAATCAAATCATATCCTTATAGGAGATCTGAATATAAATATAACACAGGATAATAGATGTGTAAACAACTACAAAAATTTAATAAAAGAACAAGGCTACCATATAATTAATGATATAAATGATACCACGAGAGGAACTGCAATATTAGACCACGTGTTGACAAATAACGAAGCCAACAGACTCAGCTTAAACATTGAACTATGCGATATATCTGATCATAATGCCTTAATTATAACATACAAATCAAGTGGCAACACCGAAACAAAGTATGTGAAAATCCTAAAGCATAAAATTAACTATGAAAACATAAAACTAAAATTTACGAAAATGGATAAGTCTAAATTAAAAACCTTTGAAGATCTAATATGCACTCTGACGAAAATAATAGAGATGGAAACCAAAACCACAACCTATAAAAGAAAAACTGAAAATTATTGGGTTAATAAGGAGATCATACTCAATATTAAAGAAAGAAATAAGTGCTATAAAAGATACAAAAAATAACCCCGAAAATGAATTCATAAAGGAAATATACATCAAACAAAAAAAAACATACTAACCAGCTAATAAACCAGAGAAAACACACATACTACAAAAATAAATTAAAGTTAGCAGAGGGCAAGGAAAAACAAACATTGTTTGAAATTAATAGAATTCTTAATAAAAACAACAGAAAGACAGACAATAGCATCTCAGAAATTAGAACATCCAAAGGAGAATTAATTACGAACGAAACCGCTATATCAAACGAGTTTAACCAATACTTTGCTACAGTAGGAAATAATTTAGCTGAAACACACCAAACAAGACCACAAGGAATCACTCTACAGAAAGTAATATCTACAAATGCATCCTTTGGGGAAACAACAGAAGAAGAACTTAGGAATGTAATAAAAGGCATGAAGAATTATTCAGCACCAGGCCAAGATGGTATAACCAAAAAAATACTCACAGTTCTCGATGAAGAATTAATTCCCATACTTAAAGGCCTCATAAACAAAATAATCTCTACTGGTGATTTTCCGGACATACTAAAAGAAACAGTTATTACACCTGTATTTAAAAAAGGCAACAGGCTAGAACCAGAAAATTATCGCCCCATAGCAATCTCCTCATGTTTCGCAAAACTACTAGAAAAGGTTATTTTAAACAGGCTTCAGCAACATATAACAACCAACAATATAATAGCAGACCACCAATACGCGTATCAAAAAGGTTCAGGAACATCATCAGCATGTGTAGATGTAGATGGTATGCAAAGCTCAAGAAGAACTAGATCAGCACAGATATGTCGCAATTATATTTATCGACTTGAAAAAGGCTTTCGATACTATCCCAAAAACCCTACTGCTGCAGAAACTTGAAAAATTAGGTATACGTGGCACCCCACACAAGCTGATAAATTCTTATCTACAAAATAGAACACAGCAGACAAAAATAAACCATGTCTATAGCGACAAGGCGAACCCTGAATATGGACTACCACAAGGCGGAGTATTACCACCTACACTCTACATTACATACATCAATGACATGTCAGAATTAAACCTAAAGGGATCACCATTTACCTATGCAGACGACACTTGTATTCTGTACAGTGGAACAGATCTTACTCTACTCGAGCACCAGATAAATGAAGAAATGGAAATTTTACACAACTGGTTCATGAACAATTTACTTACAATAAATGCAGAAAAAACAGTCTACATCAGGGTTTCCCAACCTTTATATCACCGAGCCTCCCCGCACCAAAAATAATATTTTCATGCCCCCCTTAAATTTCAACAAAAATAAGAAACACACATTTTTTATCAACTAAAAACTAAATTATTTATTTGAATTCCAAATAGGTATAATACAAATACAATGTATTTATTTATTAAGGATCTTTAACAGAAGAGTACACTTGAAAATCATTAATCACTTTCACATTTACATTTCTTAGTTTTCTTTTATTTATAAAAACCATACCATGCACTGATCATTACTTGCTTGAATAGATTTTTTTCTATTATTATCTTTTATTTATTTCAATTATATTTTTATAATTAGATAATGCTTAACAACTTTCAAAGTAATTTTAGAACAAATAAATAAAAACTTTTAAAGTACTAATGAGATACTTGAGCTTGCATGCTCTGTACCAGTTGGTCGATTCTGGGTTCAGTTTTTGCAAGAGCTATGGTTAAATCGCTGTCGACTGCAAGGCGATTTCGCTGTTTAGTTTTTATTGAAACTAGAGCTGAAAAACCTGTCTCGCATAAATAAGTGGACGAAAATGGAATAAGTATTTTCAAAGCAAGAGAAGCAACTTTCGGATTAATAAGGAATCGTTTGATCCAAAATTTCTCTAATGTCAAGAGATGAAAGTCATCTTTCATGGTCGAGTCAGCCTTCATTTCTAGAAATTCTTCCTGAACTTCTTCAGGTAATTGTGAGACATCGACAACGAATGGGTTTCTGGTCATGTGCCATATTGGTGACTCGGAATTAACATCTCGATAGTATCGGTGAAATTGGTTTTCCAACTCTTCTAAATGAGTTTCTATCTCAGATTTCAAATCTTTATCCAGTTTTTGATGATTAATTGCTTCGGATAGCCGTGAAAAAGGAAATACATTTTCAGCAGATACCTTATTTTTCCAAAGTTGAAGCTTTAATATGAAACCTTGAATATGATCATAGTTACTAATCAAAGTGCCATTTCTGCCCTGAAGTTTCAAGTTTAGCTGATTCAGGGCCTCAAATATATCAGCCAAATAGGCCAGCTTCCACTGAAATTTTTCTTCTTTGAATAGTTGCATAAAATGATTATTTTCTTTGAATTCAAGAAAGAGGATGACCTCTTCTCTTAATTCATAAAGGCGAGCTAACATGTTGCCTTTTGATAACCAGCGCACTTCTGTGTGGAATAGGAGGACCTTGTGATCAGAATCGAGATCCTCGCAAAGTAAAGTAAATAACCGACTGTTCAATGCACTACTTTTGATGTAGTTTATGATCTTTATAGCCGAGTTCAAAATCTGACACAAATTCTGTGGCAAAGTTTTTGAGGCCAAAGCTTGGCGATGAACAACACAATGTGTACTAACTAACACGGGGTTCTTTTCTTTAAGTTTTTGAGCCAAGCCTGATCGTACACCTATCATTGCAGGGGCGCCGTCTGTGCAGAGTCCAATTAGTTTATTCCAATCCAAATCATTTCTTTCGATGAAGTCCGATATTGAATTAAATATATTTTCAGATTTCGTGCCTGCTGATAATGATTCTGAGTGAAAAATCTCTTCATCAATGTGATCTCCGCTGACATATCTAACATAAATAATAAGTTGTGCACAATTAGCGATGTCTGTGGACTCATCACAACTAATGGCAAAAAATGGTGATAGTTTGACTTTATTTATAATTTGTAATTTTATGTCTGATGCAATATCGTCAATTCTTCGCTTGACTGTGTTATTAGAGAGACATAATGATTTCATTTTTTGCTCTGATTCTTCTCCTAATATTATTTTCGTGGCTTTGAGGATACATGGTTTGATTAAATCCTCCCCGATAGTATGAGGTTTCTTTTGTTTTGCTATCAAAAACGCTATTTCAAATGAAGCTTTGAGATGTAGTGATACACCTTTATGATAACTTCCTGACTTATCCAATCTCATGCGCTTAAGTGATTCTGCTTTAGAAGAAAAAAACTCTTTGGACTTCGAAGCCAGAGTAGGATGTTGCTGGCTCAAATGCCTCTCAAGGCGAGTGGGTCTCATGCTATCATTGCTCAAAACTTTCATACACATTACACACTGCGGCAATTGTAGCTCGTCTTTTTCTATGAAGGTAAATCCAAATTTAATATAATCTTCCGAAAACTTTCTTTTTTTCGCTGCCATTTCGCGTCTGAAACAATAATAATAGTTCATTACCATACGGGTGCGGTATGGCGTTGACAATACAAGGTAGAATTTCAGCCCGAGCCGAAGGCAAGGGCATAAAAGAGCCGAGTGTAATATAGCCAATACGCATGTGTTCCGTACAAAATTTTCAATACACTTGCGAGTGAAAATAAAAAAAAATATCATGAATAATCTCAATATTTTTTTTTCGGCGTTATGCCTGGCCTTGGTGCTATGACCATTAGCCATCATCTATGTTTGTTTAACTTATAAGTTAAATGAATAAATGAACAAATGAATAATGAAAGACGTATACAAACAACCACGGACCTGAACGAATACTTCTCGACAGAAAAGTCTTTCGTCCCGGCTGGGAATCGAACCCACACGGCCGCGGTGCAACCGGCACAAGCGCTCGCCTGTACCCACTACACTACACCAACGGGCCGCCCAATAATCTCAATACAAAATTAAAATTGAGAAAAATGACTAGTGGATTTTTTATCGTCTTTGCCAATATCTGCGCAAAGATATTGGCGAAAGCGATATGCATCCAAGTGATTAATGAATATTTCGAGTAAATGACACAATAACTTAATTTGTAGACAAAACTAAATAATTTTGTAAACTAAACGTTTATTTATCATTTGTAATAACATCAACGAGCTTATGATTAAAAATGATTACGTACTATTTTTAAGACATAAATAATTACCGATTTAAAATAAGTACTTGACACTAAAAAATAAAAATAAATGGCGGGCAAAGTTTGATATATACTAAAAAACGTACCTTTTATTTTTAGTAGATGAAACAATTTCACACTTAAATATCTCACTTAACAGATTTTTATGCGAACGAACTATTGACAGAAGCGGGTGCGGCCCGCAATTGTTTTCTGATGGATGCAAGCGGCAAGCGGGAAGGTCACATGTCGTGTTGTGACTTGTCGAAACTTGTATAGCAGCGCTAAGGAATAACAGGAAGCGACAAGGCATGTTGATAAATTGGAATAGATAAGCGCCATCTGTGAATAGCGGCGTGAACTAACACCAAACATGCACACAACCGATACGTGTGTGTGTGTATATATTCTTTCGTACTACACAAAAATAAGTTAAATATTGGTAATCAAAAACACTTGGTATTTACTTGTTTTACAATTTATATTAATTAAACATTATACTTCTACAAGTTTTGTGCATTCTCCTTTCGAGAATGTTCGTGTGAACAAATCCACTTGGGCAAGTTGTATAATATTTATTCTACTTAATATAAATAGTAAAACATAGTGATTTTGTTTACCATTATTTACCTTGTTAATAACGTTTCATCGGGCGATGTAGACATATATTTTGTACATATTGTGCTATGAGGCTAACACAAGAAATGATTGTTTTATTCATCATCGATTTCCGCACTGTGACATTCTACGTTTCAAGTAACACGGGGAATTACACGGCATGTAGATAAGGAAAAGCGCCGTCTAGTGTTAGCAACAAACATAATTTACAGAAATCCATCGAATTTTTATGGTGGCGCCATCCAATATTAGCGGCGTAAAGCTCGATTTCTTATAACTTGTTTCCCATATCTCTTGTCATACCCCTGAGCAGCGCCCCCCCTGATATTTCTCTACGCCCCCCAAGGGGGGCGTGCCCCCCGGGTTGGGAAGTCCTGGTCTACATGTTGGTAGCGCAAAAGAATAAAATCAAAAGGGTCATGAACATAATAATAAATAACTCACCCCTGGAAAGAACAACGGAAACAACTTACCTAGGACTAACAATAACAGAAGATTTCAAATGGGATAAGCACATTAGAAACATTTCGAGAAAGACCAGTTCAGCAATTGGAGCAATCTACCGCTCCCGCAAATATCTACCTGTCGCCACACAAAAGAGTCTCTATAACACATTATTTAATTCAAGAATAAACTACTTATGCAGTATTTGGGGTGGAACCACAGAATGCAATCTAAATTTACTTCAAAGACAACAAAATGAAATAATTAAGATCATATACAGCCTAGACAGACAAACTCCAACTTTGCAATTATACAAACTAGTTCCAGAACTACAAATTAAAACTAAAATCAAGGCAGACAGGTGTATTACTATATATAAAATGATGAATGGTCTGGGCAAATCAAGAATAAAACTAAATAAAAATAAAGAAACCCACGAATACAACACTAGAAGAAAAAGTAATGTAGGCGTCATCCACAGTGAAACTGATATTTTGATTCTTGTGTCTGGCATAAAAGAATATAATAATTTGCCAAATGAAATTAAAAAAAAACCAAAGAACTAGTCAGATTTAAAATTCAAGGCAAAAAGTATTTTTTGGAAAAACAATAATTAAAATAAACGAACTAACATTCATATGTATCAATCATCACTATCACTAACATTCATATAAATCATTTATCACTATCATTAAAATCCATAGCAATCCTGTAATTATAATAACCCAGTACATAACCACACAAATCCTAACTACAACATCCTTATACTCACAGTCACCCATAATTAATAAATGGAATCTCCGACACCAGGTCTGAAATTACTGTTCAGATTCTGAAGGAGGTATTTTTTTTTTAGATTAAAAAGGGGAACGCAAACAATGCTTAGATTGCAACATATCTAAGGATATTGCGAACGCCTAACAGTGAAAAAAAAAAACCAACCAGCGCCAGCCCCGGAACACGAAGACAGAGAGGAACGCCTGGAAACCATCCGCGAACGCCAAAGGTGATACGTCCGTCGGTATGACCAGTAGACCGAGGCGCCCCGGTTTACAGGCCAGCAGGTAGTTATTCGGAACCATCCTCAGAGTGATGCCCAAAACCCCGCCGGATTCGCGCGTACATGGTTAGGTTCATACGTCATCCGGGATCAACTTTCCAGTGGCGTATACCAAGTTGATTGCGGAGGAACAACCGTACGGGTACACGCTAATGATATCCGCCCAGCCGTACGCTATTTCATTCCTCCTCGCCCTCAAAAGCACCACCATGGCTCACATTCGCCTCCGCGAGAACCTATTGATATGGATGAACCAGACGACGCCGACGACCTGGACGTATTTGGCCCTTCCCGCATCAGTACGTGAACTACATCACACCATCTCTGGTATCCGTGCATCTGCTGAACATTGGCTCCAACGTCAGTTCGGTGTGACGTATTGTGCTTTGTGACGATGCTTCCCCGTATACAGTGCGAGTCTCCGACTTGGAATAAATTCAGTAAATCAAAGAATGTTTATTCTTCGGAAATATGCTCAGACACATCGATTAGTATTTTAAATTGCGCTCTTTATGATGTAATAAAATTTTATACAGCGTATCCCAAATTTGAGATATGACGTCATTGACTATTTTTTTTAATAGCAACCCTAATTTTTTTATCACTATTCTTAAAGAGTATATCAAGTTACACATGTGTGCCAAATTTCAAATTTTTTTTCCCTGTCATTTAGAAGATATATAACAAACATTATCAAATTTGTAGAATGAAGAAATCAAGTCACCTTAATCGAATTTTTATGCATTTTAAAAGTGGAATGCCAAAACGTGCTGGTTTGTCATTTTTTTTTCAAACTGACGTTTATCATTTTGACGTTTAGTTATAAAAACAAGTAAGAAGTGTAGCATCGCATTCCACGCATATTCGAGTGAGGAGAGTATTAGTCGTTCCATTGTTGTGTTGACTGTTGTTCACCGTTGGTCGAAAAATTATACTAACATGCCGTACTTAACTGAAACCCACAAAATCGAAATTTTAATGATGATTGGCTATGGAGATAGGACAAGAACACAAAATGAAGTTATTTATTTATTTAGAGAGAAGTATCCTGACTTACCAGCCATATCTCAAAGTACCGTAAGCAAGATTGAAAGTCAGTTTCGGGAAAATGGGCATTTAAGAAAAACGAATAATCATCGTCAGAATGCGCTGAGTGAAGAGGTCAAAATTGATGTACTTCTCTCTGTTCAGAAAAATCATCATGTCTTCTCTAGGAAGATGGCTAGGGAACTCAAAATTAGCCAGTCTTCATTTCATCCTTATAAAATGACAATCCTCCAGGAACTCACCGAAGATGATCCGAATAGAAGACTTCAGTTTTGCGAAAAAATGATGGATCTACTAGATAGAAATATTCTAAAAATAGAAAATGGCCTCAAAATAAATACTAATAAATGTCGTGTTTTGACGTACACCAGATTGCATAATAAAGTACAATATAACTATAAACTCAATGATTTGGTTGTACAGTCAGATACTCACTTTAAAGATCTAGGTGTGCTTTTTGACAATAAATTAACCTTTAATGATCATGTACATAAAGTATTAAATGAATCGTATAAAATGTTAGGATTTATAATTCGCAATTGCCGTGAGTTTAAGGGCATAAAAGCTGCATTGCGGCTGTATGATTCATTTATTATCAGTAAAATTAATTATTGTGCTTGTGTTTGGGCACCAGGGTACAAGAATTATATTGAAATGCTGGAGAGGATACAAAAGCGCTTTGTGAGGTATCTATATTTTTGTGATTACAAAGTCTACCCTGATCATTCAATTTCATATGATACTTTGCTTCGTAAGTTTAACATGTTCTCTATTTACAGCCGGCACAGATATGTTAAAGTCTATGAATTATATAAGCTTATCCATTATTATACTGACAACAGCGCTTTCTTAGACCTTGTTAATATTTCAGTCCCGCGTCTATCATGTCGTAATAAACAAACTTTTAACTATGCTACTCCACGAACTTCGCATCATTCTTTTTCTCCATTGGTATCTATGTTAAGGAAATATCATGAGATACAATATGCTCTAGATACTTTTTGTCCACATAAAAAAAAAAACAAGAGTTTTTGAACTGTTTGAAATCGTGTTTATTGTAATTTTTCTTAGTTGTATTCAATGTGGCACACTGTATGTAAGCCTTTGATTATTGTATTGTTGTACTTGTAACACATATCTTACTCCGTTGTATTTTTCTCTGTATTTGGGTTCGTCCCGTATGAGAAATAAATGGTTATTATTATTATTATTATTATTATTATTATTATATCGCCAGCAATTTTCTATCGTACGCTGCGTACTTTTGCTCACCTGTTGATAGCTTTATTGATAGAAATGCTAGTGGTTTCTAACCGTCTTCTTGCTTTTGCTGGATTACTCCGCCTATTGCTTGGTCTGAGGCGGCGTCTGTTGTGACGCTAATTTGACGTCGGCTCTTGGGTGTGACAACAGTGCTGTGGTGATGATTTCTTCCTTGCGTCTGTTGAATGCTTCCCGCGCCTCTTCGGTCCAAATGATGGGCTGGTCGCCTTT
Organism: Ocypus olens; assembly: GCA_910593695.2. NCBI lineage: Eukaryota > Metazoa > Arthropoda > Insecta > Coleoptera > Staphylinidae > Ocypus > Ocypus olens. The sequence goes on along the minus strand of OU343059.1, from coordinate 51,519,561 downwards.
TTTCTTGCCTTTCAGCTACTTGTTTAGCGGTGCTTGTGTCCTTGCTGCGTTTGGGATGAAACGTCTGTAGTAGTTATTATCATTCCAAGCATTTATCGTAGCTTCTTCGCTGTTTGTGGCAGTGGAAATTCCTTTATGGCCTTGACTTTCTCGTCAATGGGTTTCGTTCCCTTCTCGGATACAGTATATCCTAAGAATGGAATTTCGTGTACTTCGAATTGGCATTTCGCTGGATTAATAACGATTTTATTTTCCTCCAGTCGTTGGAATAGTTGGTTGAGATGCCTGTCGTGGTCGTCTTTCGTTTTCGATGTGACTAGTTTGTCGTCAATGTAAACATAACAAAAATCAAGGTCTCGTAAATTCCGTCCATGAACCTTTGAAACGTTTATGCTGCGTTGCGTCCAAATATCATGTACAAGAATTCGAATAATCCAAACGGTGTGATGATCGCGGTTTTTGGAATATCCTCTCTTGCTATTGGGATTTGGTGGTACGCTCTTACTAGATCGATGGTTGAAAAATTCTTAAATCCATGCAGCTGTTGTGCGAAATCTTCTATGTGTGAAACCGGGTTTTTGTCGGGTACAGTTCTTGCGTTTAACGCTCTGTAGTCCCCACATGGTCGCCATTCGGTATTCTTTCTCGCTACCAAATGCAATGGTGCGGCCCAAGAGCTTTTTGAAGGTCCATTGCATGAATTGATATTCGACTAGTAAAATTATTCTCCATGACATGACATTTGTCAAACTCATGGCAAGGGTTTTTATTAAATGGTACATTGTTCAACTTATTTTTCTTATTTCTAAGGTGGATTCTGGTATAAATGTAAATTAAATGGATGATGCTTTTACAATTTTTAATTCTCTATAAAATGAATAGGGGAGCTAATAATTACACATATTTAATTTTACATATTAAATTCCTATGTTCGCCCCTTATCATAGACACTCGTTATAACGACGTACTTGGGTATTCGGTGACAAAAATAAAATACAAAGCTAATCGATATTGTAAAATAAAATTGAATTCACTAGGGCGGTTTAATTTACTTTGTAAAAAAACTCTAGTTAAACCGTTTATTGGCGTTGTCCACACGATTTCCCTTTTAAGGATCGCCACGGTGTGCTTAACATTACTTCATTATTTTACTGGAAGAGTGGATCCCTTTTAAAACATAAATACAGGAAGAGAAAAGCCCCCAATTGAAATGAGCGTCCAGTTATTTTGTGCGTTTCGGCAATGTGTACCGCAATTCTCGTCCGCATGCAAACGATGATTTATGACGCCTGTCTAACAACCCATGGCGAGATAATGGTTATAATAAAAGAGCAAATCATGTCGGCATAATGGATGCACTCCACTTAAACTCGCTTAATTGATATTACGCGATTTTACGTAATTACACATACATAATGATGCCGAAACGAGAACATGCGCCTGAAATGGAATACGAATTTGTGTTGTCAATGCGCCAAATATTTTTTTTTTAATATGCGTTATGATGGAGTTGCAGACGAATTGGGGCAAATTTAATATTATGAAATTTGTGAATATGCTTTACCCAATATTCGAGTCTTCTCGTACCTTCGGATAGCTAATGTCACCGTTCGTCCGTGTTCAGATGGGCTGTTTGCAGTTTAGTGTAAATTATGAATTATAATGTCTCAGAAATCAAATGGCAGTTGCTTACAACTTTAAACAACATGAGATAATTGGCCACCTTTATTAATACACATATTTATTTATTCATTTATTTATAATACAACCAACGGAACAAATTTCCAATCACAGGTTATATAAATCAAAATACAATTGCTTAAGAAAAAACAACCAAAATAAGAATGCGTACTTATAACTAAACCTAGACGGATAACATATTTAATATAACATTAAAACATAGTTTAGCGCACTTAAAATTAAATATATTTATGGAAAAATCCAATTTAACTAATTTATTATAAAAAGAGCACATTGAAAAGAGAGGAGATTTGATTAATAAATTTGTTTTAGGAATAGGTAAATGAAAGAAACGTTCTTGCCTAAGGCGATTAGGAACTTGAAATTTTAATTGAACGATAATGTCTGGACAATCAATCAAGTTATTTAATATCTTAAAAAGTACTGTAACTTGATGTGCTTTACGGCGACTTTCAAGAGTTTGAATGTTAAAAGTATTTAACAGAGTCTCATATGAAATGGAATCATTTGGATAGAATCCATACTTTTTAAGATACAAATACTTAACAAAACGCTCTTGAATTGACTCAATTAGATTTGTGTATTTGTTATAGAGCGGATTCCAAATACAACACGCATATTCAAGTCGAGATCGCACATATGTGTAATATAATACTAATATTGCTTCAATACTCTGAAAATATCTACTATTGCGAAATATAAATCCTAAAAAACGGTTTGAAGCAGACACAATCAATTCAATATGCTTATTAAAGGTCAGCTTACTATCAAAAACTATTCCCAAATCTTTGAATTCACCTACTGTAGCCAATGGAATACCATTTATTTTGTAATCATGCTCGATAATTACGTTATTTCTTGTGAATGACATAACTTTACAGTTTCCTGCATTTAAAAACAATATTACCCGTACACCAATTGAAGATTTCGTCAATGTTTTATTGTAAAATAACACAATCAGCTTTAGAATATATTGGTTTCATAAGCTTTAGATCATCAGAAAATATGAGGACATCAATATTTAATCTCGATGTAATATCATTAATGAAGCAATTAAAAAGAGCGGGGCCCAGATTAGAACCCTGTGGCACACCGGAAGTAGCAATCATATTGAAGACTTGGAAAACGTAAGTAATTGTCTTGTCTTATTATTAAACCGCTATATTCGCGACTAAAAAAAATATTCCTCTAAGATCAAATGCCCACGTATTCGATGGAATACAAATATTCTCGTAAGATCTAATGCTCCTACGGCGAGCGCATTTTGAGTTCCCGGCGCATGTACCATCAGTTTAATGCATAAATGAGCTCAGTTTAGTTGCTGTAAAGCGCCTTTTAAAAGCCAGCGCGTAGACTAACGGTTAAATTTCAGGACGATATCATTTTTTAGTGTGCGGAGTTTTCCATCTGAGCACAATTCCGAGTGAGGAGTTTTCCTTTACTTTTCTGTGCGCACTATTCGCGTGAGCATTCTTCCTGTGTGAATATGTTATGTCAGAGAACATCTCCAATTTAAAATCACTGCTTGTATTTGGGTCTTGTGGTAAGTCGAAGGATACATCATCAATTACGAGGGTCGTTATTTTTTCAACCTCCAATGGGCCATAATAAAAAGACATGTACACTTATGGTTATTTATCGATATAATCACCTTGCAGATTTGTTTCGGGTATAGTTAAGAGGGAAGCGCTTCCAAAATAACGAGGAGCTTCAAGACAACACCAAGACATATTTAAATTCATTTGTGTCAACATTTTATGAAGGCGGTATTGGAAAGCTTGTTCACAGGTACGACAAATGCCTCAATCTCCGAGGTGATTATGCCGATAAATAACCATAAGTGTACATAACTTTTGGTATAAAAATGATAATAATAATAATAATAATAATAATAATTCAATTTATTTCAAAAAATAATGCGAATACAAACATATATACAAGAAATAGTTTCGTTGGTGGAACTTGTGTTTTTAAAAACGAGTGATTTATTATAATTACGTTAATACATGGATGATTATATTCGACTTAACTCTATGAGCTCTACTGACTAACTGACTATTGCTAACAGGTGGCCGACTCGCCTCGCTAATAATAAGATAAGAAACTATTTATAAACTAACAACATAAGCATTTCTAATTCTAACTGCGCAATTAATAATAAATGTATTTAAGAACAAAGGATGTCTTTCATAATGATGAATATAACATATATTTAATCTATTAATTTTGTTTGCCATTATTATTAATTATTTTAAATTTTCTTTTAAAGATAAAGTGATAAATTGGATGATTCAAATAACAAACAAAAATATATTTAAATACTAGATCAAAGATGCGTAAATATAGTGTTAAAAATACAACTACATACAGGGATTTTATTTTAACATTAAACAAATTATTATTAACGCCTATGTTCAATCGTAAAATAAATACTTTAATGCATTGCATTTAATTGAAATTGTATACAACGAAGTACACAAAGGTGACAGTGACACAGCTTAACGCATTACGAATAAAGTTATGTTGATTAAATTAAATTGGTTTTCACAGAATTCCGTTCGTTCGCCTTTGTTTTCATTTGATAATTGCTGATGATTTGAAAACTTTTAAGCATTCTATTTAAATTATTTTATTGTCTCATAAACGGAAGCTGAACTTATTTAAAACTGTGCTGCAATAACTCTTGATGATATGGCGTTTTGTTTTATGTAACATAAAATGTTGTGTTTTATCTCTTCAGTTAAAATGTGACTTCTTTTAGCCTTTTTACTATGAAAATTACTCGCGCAGTTAGTATTGTCGAAATTATGGACAATATTAAAAATTGTTCCGATGGATGGAAGTTGTCTGCTCGGATACGCAATCGAAAACATACAAAAAAAAACTCTTAACACCTCGAGTGCTGTTCCCGCTCTTATACCAATTAATTATTTGTATTCTTTCTTTGGTGGTGTAATACATTTTTATTAACAAAATGTTGTCAATTAAATAAAACTGAGTAAGTATCGTCAATCAATGCGTTGATATGATTATTTTACAATTGAACATAGGCAATTATACAATAAAAGTCCTACATAATACTGCTTGAGTAAATCATTCAATTGATAATAATTTTCAAAATTTCGTTCTTGATGACTTTAAAATAAGAGCACATAAAAATAATGTTACAAAAGAAATGTGTAGCAGATGATTAATATTAAAAGAAATAAACATTCATCAAATTTTAGATCTGATACAGAAAATTTAAGTAATAGTATTTTTTTATTCTCAGGGAGAGAATAAGATACTAACAGATTATATGATTGGATTGTGGAATTTTTAACCATCGACATAAATTATTCTATATTTTATTCCAAAATTTGAAATTTTCAGTCAAAAAATAAATAACAAAAACGATGTGTCTACAATCTGGTATTTTATTCTATAATAAGGAGATATTAGCTATATAACCATGTCATTGAAAAAATGAACTCACCTTAAAAACATACAAAATTAGTGATAATGGATATGGAATTCGATTAGTCGGCATTAATGAAATATTTTCTCTGATGTAGTTTATATACAGTATGTTTTTTTTTATCGTGGGCCATAGGATTTTACATGCTAAAAGTTATACCTTGTGTTAATGTATATTTTATCATATAATTTTGAAGCAAATTTTAGTTAGTAATATAAATCAATTATTTTTATAAATGATGTGCTTCATTCGAATAATCTAAACATGTTTTATTCCATTATAAAGTGCTTTTGCACAGAACCGGACGATCGGGATACGGTGCAAAAAAGTTGTCAACTATTTCCTTCAAATAAAAATTCCCTGACTTCTTGCAGAAAAATTCAACTATTTCCCTGCTGGACAAACCTCTTGTAATTGCCGTTACAAATTCCACCCATTCTTCAACAGTATAAACGAACATTTTCAAGAATAACATCCGTTTGATTCCTTGCACCACTAATCAATCTGACATTTCGTAAATTCAAGGCACTTTGATTATTTTTGCTCAGTTATTTATAATAAATAATTGCAGTTTTTAATGGAATAAAACATGTTTAAGTTATTCTAATGCAGCGCATCATGTAGAAAAATAATTGATTTATTACTGACTAAAATTTCCTTCAAAATTTTATGATAAAATATACACTAACACAAGGCATAATTTTTAGCATGTAAAATCCTATGGCCCACGATAAAAAAATATACTGTATACTAAACGCTGTACGCTCGATTTTTACTTTCTCCGTTACGAAGTACGAGAAAGTATTGTGATCGTGATTTTTTTTTCAAAATTTTTTTTTTCGGAAATATCCATTTTGGGGTCCCTAGATACCATTTCAACAATTTCTGGAAAAAAATTTTGTGTGTGTGTGTGTGTCTATGTGTGTGTGTGTCTGTGTGTGTGTGTGTGTGTGTGTCTGTCTGTGTGCGCTGTATCTCAAAAACTAACAGAGCAATTGATATGAAACTTTGAACATATGTCTTATTTGATAATCTGAAGAACTGAAAAGCTTTTGGTAAAATTTCGTACACCGGAAGTGGGTGTTTACCTTAACTGTTTTTTGTTTTTTGCCAATATTTTCTTAAATATGAAAAATATCACAAAATTTTTTAAACAAACATTAAAGACAACAAAGAAACGAATATCTTTTGCTTGAAAATATTTTTCATAAAATCATTGCTATTCGAGAAAAAAATTTATTAATTTTTTTTAAATTTTTGGTTTATAATTGTGAAACGATAATAGTTACAGCAAATTTATGTGAATAATAATTGTAGAAAATTACAAAATGAACAATTTCTAAAGAATAAGTTTTTTTCGAAATGCCTTTAGTTTTTGAGTAAACTGAGTTTTTGAATTTGAAGTATAATTTTTCCATCTTTTATAATTTTGACGTTTTAAACGTCAGTGTCATCCTCTCGATGTACATTTAAATATGATTTAAATTGAAAATAAACCATGAAAGCGTAAATATAAATAATACCATCAAGTCGGACAAAGTAACATGATGGCCACATCACCATTTTTTTTCACCAAAATGTGGAGGATCGCCGATCGAGTCGATCCCGACCACTCCCGCCCCTCTCGAAAGGGCACAACCCCCAGGGCGAATTTTTAAACGACGAAGAAACGCGCCGGAGGTTTGCGGCGGAGGGGGAGGGCGATGTAAAATTTTTTTAGACCTTAAAAAATATTTTCCTTTTTTTGAATGTTTGATTTTAACCCCTAAATTTTTACCACCCACTTCTGTCAAAAATGGTTAATTTCGACAAATGAAGGCCGATCGCTTTCATTTATTCAACAAAGTCTCTTCCCCCTCCTGCGTATCCCCACCAAATTTGACCGCCGTACGTTGAGGCAAATTTTTTGGAAATGTTTTCCGCGTGGTCTGATGCACCCCCGAGAGCTCTATCGATCCCTTCCGGTGCCGCCCCTCTGACTCCACCCCACCGCCCCCTGGAAACAAAAAAAAATAAAATGTTATAACTCAAAAACGCATGGTCCGACTTTAACCAAATTTTTATCTGATACTCCCCTCAGCGAGAGGAACATCCCTGCCAATTTTAATAAAAATCGTTAAAGCCAAAGCGGCTTTAACGATTTTTGAGCAATGGCCTCATATATGAAATTGCAGGCGTTTGCCGAAACGCCGCCACTGACTGTATTTTTGCTCTTGAAGGATCCGTCGGTGGCGGGATCACTTCACAAAGCATTCGCCCACATTATTTATATCGGCACACTTTTTGATTTTTTTCACAAGTTTCCACTCTCTCCGAGGTTTCTTTCGCGGACGTATTTTTTTCTATTTAAATCCAAGAGCTCAAACTTCTAGGATAAGAAGAGGATGTAACGTGCTTCGATTTGTTATTTTTTTCAAAAATTTTAAAGCACCCCCTACCTTCTAGAGCCGTATTTGGCCCGGTCCCCGTGTCCGTTTTGCTTCCATCGAGGACGTATTTTTTTCTATTTAAATCGAAGAGTTGAAACTTTTCAAATAGGTAGGGAGTCGAACGAGCCATGAGCTGTAGTTTTTTCAAAATATTTAAAACACCCCTCCGGAACGGGGTCGAATTTTTAAACGACGAAAAAACGCGACGGAGGAGAAGTTTTTTGGCGGCCGAGCGGAAGTGCGACGACATTTTTTTTTAGACTTTAAAAAATATTTCAAAGAGACTCTCTGTCTTCTTCTTTTAATTTTTGAGTTTTTCCCCAAAAATGTTACCACCCCCGTCGATCAAAAATTGTCACCCTTCTCGCCCTCCAACGCATCCCCAGCAAGTTTCACTGGCGCATATAGACCGGTTTCAGAGTAATTGGACGAGACGTAAAAATCACCCCCTGGAGGCGGAAGCAATTTTTTTGGAAATTTTTCAGACACTGATTTTTTTCGATGCACCCCAGAGAGCTCTATCGATCCCTCCGGGTGCCGCCCCTCTGACTCTACCCCACAACCACCGTGAAGAAAAACCGAAAAAAAAAACAAGTGTCAAAACTCAAAACGTTTAGTCTGATTTCAATTAAATTTTTTCCAGTTATTCCCCCCGGCAAAACAAAAAACATCCCTGGCAATTTCAACAAAAATCGTTGAAGCCGTTCTGGAGCCGCGGCCTTATATTTGAAATTTCAGGCGTTCGCCAAAACGCTGCCACTAACTCTTTACAACGGTATCTCTTTACAACGCATCCGCCTACATTATTTATATCCAAAAACTTTTTGATTTGTTGTCCCCTTAACGAGATACGATTTTTCAAAAAGCTTCCTTTTCACCCTCTTTTTCGGGGTCGTATTTTTTTCTCAGCTCAAATGTCAATTTTTGTAATAATTATTGAAACCAAATCGAAAACATATACAAAATTCTTACATAAAGTGCATATTTATTAAAATATCGATTTTCTCCAATTTCAATCAAAACTGCCCAAAACGATTAAAAATCGTCTTTTATTGTTTTTACCCTCTTTAGTACTGCCGATGGAGATGACCTATTTGGGCAACATGGCAGCTATTAAGAGGTATATATTCAGCAAATTTGATCGTCCCAATAATCCTCCCTGAGGCATTCAGGCCCTTCTTTCTAAATTATAGAACAAATTCGTAAAGCCTTCCCTGCACATCCTGGACTATTTAAAACCACTATTTGCTCTTCATCGAAGACAGCTCTATAACATTTATTCTTTGATTTTTTTCGATTTTTTTAATCGTTCGCGAGTTATGAATTTTTTTAAAGTTTTGGGCACTATATTTTTCATTTTTCATGAGTAAACCCATCGGAAATTTGAGTGAAAATCGCATGACATGGATTCGGCTGAAATTTTCACCAAAAATACCTCTTACCGGCAGGGTTGAAACGTGACGTTTATATGGGGGTGGGGGGAGGGGGTCAGCCTTTAAAGTGAGCGATTCAAGATTATTTTTCGGGAGTCTTGCTGCCTTCAGTTTTGACTTTGAAGAGTCTGTCAAAGCTCCGTTATATTCATAAAGCATTCCCTACAATATTTATATACGAACATTTTTAATTTGTTGTTCCCTTAAGAAGATATGATTTTTTTAAATTGGACCAAAATAATTACACAAATTTTGATGTTTTTTTCAAGGACGTATTTTTGCATTTAAAGAGGAAGAGTTGAAATGATTAAGGTCAGTAGAGGGTACGACTGACTTGCTTTCATCAATAATTTTTTTCAAATTTTTTGGAACAATCGAAATCAAAATTTTAGATCGTAAATTTTGAAACCTCGAAAACGGGACTGTAAAGTGTATATATTTCTCAGACGCTCACCAAATAATTTTCAAAGGATCAAAATTAATGAAAGAAAATAAGCATTTTACTGTTAACGTCCGAATGCTTTCTAAGCTGCAAATTAAGAAATACATTGATAGTGCGTCACATTTAACAGGTTATGACAGATTCACAAAGTGAGGTTAGCAATGCATGCAGACTTCTTGCATGTGAATATAACATATAAGCGGAGCCCGGTCGACGGCGCAGCGCAGGGGAGCCGTCGTTCGTCACAAGTAACTTTGCTCAATTTTACCATGCTACGCACGGACGACGCGCAGCGCAGCGGAGCCGTCGTTCGTCACCAGTTACTTTGTTCAATTTTAATGCGATACGTACCAATTAAAAAATTAAAAAAATAAAAATTAAAAAAAATAAAAAATTGAAAAAATAAATAAAAAAAATTAAAAAATTAAAAAAAATTAGGGGGCCGCGGTTCCCACTATCATCCGAACTTCCTTAACCCGAAAAGATTTTAAAAAAATTTCAAATTAAAGAAAACAATTTTACCTAATTTTACTTTAGCCAAGAAAAATAAGAAATTTAAAAAAATTATAATTTTTTTTTATTATTAAAAAATTTTAAAGAATTTTTTTAATAGCTCTTCCTATTTCTCCAATAGGGTATACCTCCATACAGATAAGCAGTCCCGTCAAAAATCTTTCCATTTGATGTGATGTATGTAAGTGCTCCACCCCGAGTATCGTGTAGTTTTGTTGGAAAATATTTACAAAGAACGATCATATTTTCATTATGAAACCGTCGGAGTTGCTTGCAACGACCAGGACGTATACTGCGGCAATTTCTCTAATTTTTTGTAGGGCGAAAATTCGTGAAAGCATCCATTATTACTATTACTTTCGGACAAGAGGACTCATTTAATAAAGCTTGCTCAGTTGCGACTGTTTACTTCCAAACAATAGCATATAATCCTTTTTATTTATAGCATTTTAAATATTGTAAGGCTTACTTAAAACAAATTACTTTATCACAAGTATTTACTTTAACCCTTAGCAGCCACATGGGGTCCCTAGGCATCCCTGGCATAAAAAACGTAATTCTAAATATGTAAAACCGAAATAATCCATAAGCGCGCGTCATTTCCGATAATCGAGCGTTACAACTTACTTTCCTGATAAATGTATAGAATACATAGGCGCCGACGGCGCCTCCACCCGCTATTTTCGCAGCGTGGGGTCCACAAGAACCCCAATATGGCCGCAACCGCTCATTTTGTTTTCGAGAGAATTTTCTTTTCGTTCTTTGCTTACGTTCGCCAAATGTTTTTAATTTTCTTAAAACCCCCCTGACGAATTTTAATAAATTTTCTGATGAATTTTAATAAATTTTCCTGACGAATTTTAATAAATTTTCCGGGAAATGTTCCAGACATATGTAGCTGTAAAATAAAGGAAAAATCTAAAGAGACGTTATCTCCAGTTTCTCGGGAATTTTTTTTTGTCAAAATTTCTGCATTGAAAAATGCAACCATTCGCTTACTTTTTTTTAATTTTCTCAAAAATCCCTTAATGAATTTGAATAAATTTTTTAGGAAATTTTCCAGACAAATGTAGCTATAAGACAAAAGGAAAATCCAAAAAGATGTCATCACTCGTTTTTCCGGAATTTTTCATTAAAATCGCTGCATTGAAAAACGCAAACGTTCAATTAGATTTTGTCCATTTTCTCAAAAACCCTACAATGAAATTTAATATTTTCTTACTCATTGTCTATTCACTTCACTTTTGCAAAACAAAAACGGGCACCTGCTGCAAACACAGCAGAATGACGGGCTTTTCTGAAAAATCAAAATATGTGAGCGAAAGAGAAATGGGTAGGATAGGTAGAGGGAAGGAAAGCGATACTATCGTAAACGCATCGCGGAAAAACCCGTGCTTCCTTCGTATAACTGAATAACATGTAAGTTGGGGGACCGATCATCCCTTCATATTCAGCACAACTTTTGTATAAAATAGTTTTCGAAATTTTGACAAATAAACACGTGATTGACCGTTCCCAGAGCTCCGAAACACCCCGAATAGTTTCGATGCTGCACGCCCCAGTTTAGACAAAGCTAATTTGAGCGCTTTTCCACGAATTAAAAAATATTTGTTGAATTTGGTTCTCGTTCAACAGGCGGTGAAACATATTTAATATTTAGGATTGTAAAAATGAAGCACTTGGTTGGTTTCACAATTTTTATATTTTTCATTCCGACTAGTTTCGATTTTTAAATCATTATCTAGGAACGGTACAGAAGAACAATGTTTTTGCTAATAAAAATAAATTGTATATTCAGGTAATTAGGGCGGTTCAAACATATCATAATCCCGTCAATTAGGCACGAGTTATTGTTCAAGTTCCTGTTGCAGTTGAACCTCACTTACACGAAGTCCACTTATACGAAACACTCAGTTAAACGAATACTTCTCTTTCCCCGGCGATACTCTCATAAGGCATGGGTACTTAATTATTCACTTATACGACATTAACTTATACGAAAAATTCACTTATAAAGGCGCGCCGAATTACCAAGTCCGTTGTGGTCGTAAAAGGGAAGGCCGCCCCCAAACACAGGGCGGACCCGTCGCACGGTTGTGAATGCCAGTGGTTCCCAATAAAATACCCATTCAAAGCAATAAAAACATTATTTTGTTTGTGATTGAATTGTTTTAGATATACATAAGACATTAAACAATGTTTTTATAGCAATCGTTTGGAATCATTAACTTTACTGTGAACACAGAAAATGTGGACGATGAATCCGATCTCTTAAGTACATATTAATGACTTTTAAAGGTTGACAAATGTTATCACAATCCAATTTGTTTTAAAACTGCTTTCTGCATGGGCATCGTTAAAATTAAGGCGATTAGTTAAGTAAATTCAAAACAATTTGAACATTTTCAATACATTTATGACTTTTTAATTACAGTCCTAATTGAACATTGTGGATATTTAAATATAATTCGTAAAGATTACAGATTCAGTCTCAGTTTTTATGTTGAAGTGATATAACAATGGCCTCGAGAAAAGTTTTGAGCGAAGAAGGGCGGATGATATTATTAAATGTGTTAGACTATTTTTGTGCTGAACGTGAAAATGGTGGACCACTGACGTCGATAAATAATGTATATGAAAGAACCGCGAGTGCAATGCAAGTTTCAACAAAGACAGTTCAAAGAGTTTGTGCACAACGCAAAAGTGGTGAATGCCTCACAATTAAAAGGAGGAATAGATCAGCACCTAAAGTGGAAAATATGCCTGATGTGGTAAAAGGAGAAACCAGAAAAATCGTGTACGAAATGTATACTCAGAAAAAGTTTGTGACGGTTGATGGAATTCTTGATGAAATCATACGAAAGGAATTATGCGAAATTGGAAGAACTTCGTTGAAATCGTTGCTTCACTTAATGGGATTTAGATTTAAAAAAACATAATAATAGACATATTTTATGCGAACAAGCACATATTATTTCAAAAAGGATGTACTTCTTAAGATCATTTACATATAATCCATATCCCAGCAATGTTGTCTTTTTGGACGAAAGACCGTGAAGAAGACCTGGAGTGATGGAAGTATTCAGGCTGCCAATAAATCTGTGAATCCATTATCACTAGGAAAACGGTTCATTATTTTGAATGCAGGGAACTCACAGGGGTTTATTCCTAACTGTTGCTTGGTATTTCCTTCAAGCAATTCATCCAGTGACTACCACAAATCAATGAATTCCACATTGTTCGAAGAGTGGTTTGAAGAGTCACTTCTAAAAAGTTTGGAGGAACTTTCCATCATCGTGATGGATAACGCCTCGTACCATTCAAGACAATTAAACAGGTGTCCGACAAGTGCGTCAAAAAAAAATGATATTATTGAGTGGCTTAGGGAACGCAACATACATTTAGAGCCATATATGACGAAAAGTGAGCTGTTACCGATACTTAAAATAAATAAACCCCGTGTTCCAACGTATGCAGTCGACATTCTGGCTAAAAGATATGGACATTCAATTTTACGATTACCGCCATATCATTGTCAGTACAATGCTATTGAGAAGGTGTGGGGGATTGCAAAAAATCATTATGATAAAATTATAATAGCAACCTCAGGAAATGATAATGACGTTCAGCATTGTTGGAAAGCATCCCTCGACCAAGTTACTCCGCAAATTTGGAGCAGCTGCATCCAAAGCACAAATAAAATTATTAATGATGACTTTGTAAAACAGTGTGTAATGGACGACGTATTACCACTAGTAATATCATTAAATAGTGATGATTCGTCCTCGGATCTGACAGAGTCAAATACTGACTGTGCTAGTGATTCGGATTAAAAAACATTAGGAATTAAGTATAAAATTGTTTACGTTTTGTAAATATTATTGTATTGTTTTTTTTATTTGTAAGTAATTTAAAACTAACATTTTAATATTTTGTTTTTGTAATTAGCCGCTGTTTTATTTTGCTTTCGTTGTACATAAATTGCGTAACATTTTAATTTTGCTTTTATTTTCAACCCATTTTGAATCATTTGAAATAACGTTTTCATTCACGACAATACATTTTGGGATAATTACAACATTATTTACCATTCTTGGTTAAATAGACACGCGGAATTAGTCGATGGTACTTTTAAAAACCTTTTGAGAGCCACTCATTAAAATATCGAAGCGGACGTTGCAACAAGCAACACCAATGGGTGACAGGCCGAGTTGTAAATATTATTGCATGCAATATATCGGAATACCAATGAACTCGGTTTGGGGGTAGGACCTACCAGCTTTCGTTTATTACCTCAACGGACTTGCTAAATCGGCGCGATTATAACCATACAATAACCACATTGTAAAAATCACAGACCAAACGTACAATTGGTTCAGTCATAAATCGCATATTCAGATTCATGGAGTGCATCGGCCTGCAGTTCAACTTTTATTTTATTCGTTTTTTTTTTTCATTTTTGTCGTGGATTAGTGTTAGTCATTGATCTCAAATCAATTTATAAATAGCACTTAATATTATTCGATTCCCCGAGCACTAATAATTTTAATAATATTATATACCAGATAGCAGGAAAATTCTTATTTAATTTCCATTTTTTCCTCTATATTCTTTTGTTATTCCATCCGTGGTCTACTATCCCCTGTTTTTACAATTTAAGTCGCTAAGATAGACCGCGTAGCGTGAAAATTTGTATTTTGTTTGAATCCCTTACTCAATATCCCAGTATTTTAAACATTTTTCCCGATTTTTGTACGCATTTTTCTTGCAGTGTCGGTTGAAAACTCACCATTTTGGAAGTAAGTATTCAATATTTCCCAATTTTATTTATTTATTTATTTATTTATTAAATAAACGGTACAACACCTTTTTACAAAATAATCAATTGTTGTAATAATTCAAGTAACATTAAATTCATATATAAAACCATGTCTTAATAACTAACTAAAGTAACTGCGAAAATATGTATAATTATTGAAATATTTACATTTGAGTAGCGAATATGCCGGTTAGTTTGCGCCTTAGCTGGTTTAGGTTAACATTAAACATATCTATTTTTCCGTTAGAGCAATATTCGTTCCAGAGGGACATTAGACGTGACAACGAGTTTTGGAAACAAAGGGACGTTTTATGTGTATCTAAGTAAAATAGCTGATTTTGGCGAGTTCTTCTACTAGGTACGGAAAATGATAAATCTCCAAGTAGTAAGGGTGAATTCAAGGACGCATTTATAATTCCATGGAGAGTGCATAAATCAGCTATTTTTCGACGATTCTCCAGAGATATTATATTAAGATCCTGCATAATTGTGTCATAATTTCCCTTATCGTGTCGCACACCTTGTTTAAATTCCATGCATCGAAGAAATTTTTTCTGAACTGATTCAATTGAATTTATATTAGTTGCTGTTGATGGTGTCCAAATACAAGAACCAAATTCAAGGTGGCAACGCACTAACGAACAGTACAATGTTTTCAAGCATTCAATGTCCAAATCTTTGCCACTACGCCATACAAAACCCCACATTTTTAACGCCTTATTAGTTATTGTAGTAATATGAGAGGTGAAAGATAGTTTGGTATCAAAAGTGATCCCTAAATCTTTCATTGTGTCAACACGATTGATTGAAGAGTTACCAATTCTGTAGTCGAAATCTACTTTCGATCGACGTGTAGTGGTGGACATCGAATAACATTTTTGAACATTTAGATATAAATTGTTTTTTGAACACCATTCATTGAGCCGGTTCAAATCTTCCTGAATCAATTGGCAGTCACTGGCACTATTAACAATTTTAAATAATTTCAAATCATCAGCGTACATTAGAAAATTACAATGCTTGAGAGTGTCATGTATATCATTAATAAACAGAATGAATAGTATGGGTCCACAGTGGGACCCTTGTGGAACACCAGAAGTAACATTTATTGCTTTTGATTTGAAATTATTTATTCGAACATATTGCACCCTGTCTGACAAAAAAGAAGACAGCCATTTTATAGTGCCATGATTAAAGCCAATAACCTTCAATTTGTCCAACAGAAGATTACAGTCAACTCGATCAAAGGCCTTGGAAAAATCAGTGTAAATTGTATCCACTTGCGATTGTAATTCCAAGGCACTCGATATAAACTGTTTGTATTCAAGAAGATTTGAAGTAATGGAACGGTTAGCCATAAACCCATGTTGTTTATTAATTATGATTTGACGGGAATGCCATTGTAATTGACACGCCACCAATTCGTCAAGAAGTTTAGGTATTACGGACTGGATGGCCACCCCTCTGTAATTATCAATGACATTCTTTGGACCTTTTTTGTGGATAGGTACAACATAGCTAGATTTCCAGTTTAGTGGTATAATGCCAGACTTAAGTGATTTAACGAATAATGAGTGAATAGGGCGACATAATGAATATATGCAATTTTGAAGGAAATAGCTAGATATACCGTCAGGACCATGGTTGTGTGATGGCTTAAGTTTTAAAATAGAGTTGAAAACTTCCTCGATGCTAACTGTTAATATATCGTCTTCAACTGGATATTCAAAAGTGCATGCCTCATTCGAGTAGGAATTGTAATCTAAGTTGGTGTAAACTGACGAAAAATAATCCGAAAATAAGTCAACAATATCGGCACCTGTATTCGCACTAATATTATTATACAACATTTCGGCAGGATAACCGTCTTCTTTTTTAAGATCTTTTATATATCTCCAGAAAAACTTCGGATTCAATTTAAGGGAACAATTAACCTGTGATACGTAATTACTATAATTCAAACTAGATAAGCTTTTGCATTGTTTACGAATATTAGAAAAATGATAATAATCAGTCTGCAAACCACTAGATTTAAAATTCGCGTGAGCTAATTTCTTCTCCTTTATCAAAGATTTCAGTTCATTCGTCATCCAACGGGGATACGTGTTATTATTATTGGTACATACAAATTTAAAAGGAATAAACTCTTCCATAACAGTGTGGATGATCGAATAAAATGAGTCCACATCGTGATTAATATCATCATTTGATAAAACAAGATCCCAGTTAACAGCGTTCAGGTATGAGTTGATAATATCATAATTAGCTAAATGAAACATATATTTTTTTTCAAAAGTAGAAATGGTTTTTAAGCAAGTAAGCGAAAACATAATAACATATGAACAGTGATGCACGCTAGTTGACAAAAGCGGATCATCATTAATAGAAATAGATGCATTAGTTATAGTGGTAAAACATAAATCCAAAAAAACGCCGCGTGAATTAGGAATAGTGTTAATCTGATGAGCATTTAAAAAATTATAACAGTTAAGCAGAACATTGGTGATAGCGCATGGGGTTACATTAGTCATATTGTCCCATTTTATGTGAGGTAAATTATAATCACCACAAATTAAGAGATTGCTACAATTATAATGCTCGCATAGATCTTCTAACTGATTACAATGACGTTGGTATTTATCAAATGACGAAGCTGGAGGAATATAAACACCGCCCACAATGTATAAAATATTATTAAGTTTTAACGAAACAAACAAGTTTTCAATAGTATTATCAGATGAAATAAGAGAAGATGTAAAGCATTTTTTAATTGCAATCAAGATTCCACCACCTCTGATATCGCCGCTTATGGAACGTTCGCATCTATAAATGTTATAATTAGAAAGTTGAAGTTGACTATTTAAGATATTTTCGTACAGCCATGTTTCAATAATAATAATTAAATCGTAGTCTGAAGTATTAACATTATTTACAAATTCTTTTAATTTAGTTCTAATACCGCTGCAGTTCTGAAAGTAAATGCTCAGTTTTTTTGGAGTTGATTAGAGTTGCTGGTTACAGTTATATAAGGTGCTCCGTTGCGATATGCAATTCGCAAATTAGTTTCTCCTTCGCTCTTCCTTCTATCCAGTTCACTTTTGAGATTTTTGTAGTATTCCACCTGTTTTTTAGTGCGATCAGATTGAAATAAGTAACGGTCCTCGGGTCCTTTAGTAGAGTTGCTTCTAAGAACTTCCTTCGCTTCCTCTTGCGAATTAAAGATGATTTTTAATGGCCTAGGACTCTTAACATTTAACTTTTTCCCTAATCTGATCATTTTAATCGGTTTAGTGTCTATATTGCGCGACACAAGTATGTTGCTGACTGCCTTAAAATCGTGATTAATGCATTCGTGTTTATCTGAAGACGAAGATTCAACAAGATCAAAGAGGATAGTATTAAACAATCTGATACGCCTATCTTCTAATTCCGCCAAAATGTCTTCGTGATTCTCCACGGGCCCACTTTTTATTGCAGATAACTGCGATTCATAATCAGTATGCCTGCTTTCGAGGACTATTAGACGCGATTCGATGTTATCAAATCTGCTTGTGATGGATATTTTTAATTCATTTAATTCAGCTCTAAATATATTAAATTGATCAGTTATTAACTTATACAAAGAATCAATCGATACGGACGGCTCGGCCGTTGAGCCCGGAGTACATTTTTTGCAACACCATTTAGATTTGGAAAAAATAATATTGGAGAATTCCGATGCGCTCAACTCGGTGCATTTACTATGAATATGTTTGCAACATACACCGTTACATTTAATGTATGGTGTGTTAGGAGTGACCGCTTTATCACAAATTCCGCACAAATTAACCATTTTGGTTATTTAATTTAGTATATTAAAAAAAAAAAATTTACTAAATATATGTAATTATAATAACAATGGGGAAATGATTGCACAGGGATACACTCTTCACACCCACGCGGTCTTTCGTGGTGACTAATAAAGAGACGAACAGGGAAGAATAGACCACGGAAAGGTGACAAGAAATGTAAACAAAGGTGAAGACAATTAAAAATTCCTCGTGCGATTAACCTCTAAATCAAATAGGTGCGGGTAATCTATTTGAGGTTAATAGTGAATTATTTTAAATAGAGTATAATTACTTACTATTTATATGTACTGATATACGAAGTAGTCACTACAGTTACTATAGCAGAGGTTATTAAGCAATGATGCAATTATTCACCGAGATCCAACACTTTAGATTGTTTATGACCTGTTCACGGTGAGTTCACTCGAATTTTCTTCGAGCGTAAACTTTACCATTTCGTAAACCGCAAACCTTTTACTAAATATTAAACACATTGGCAAAGTCATTCGAGCTGTCAAAGCCGAAATAATCGATAGTTCAAGAAGCAACCGATGGATATCGATATATGAAATTGTTTGGTGTATTTTATTTTAATAAACTTATTATTATTATTATTATTATTTGATGTGTTCTTCACATCACTTTTTTCTGTTGTTTTTGACGTCGACTGCGAGGTCATCAGCCACCATCGTTTGTGTTATTCTTCACATCACGATTATTAAGAATTGGGGGATTTAATTATTAATTATTTTCTTCCTTTCTTTCCGTACGTTAAATATGAATTGATTTTAAAAGAATCATTTCTTTCTTTGCTGCCACCTCTGCATACACCGAGACTCGTTTGTTTTTTCTTTTATTGACGCCGCTTCGTGTTCGCAGTCTTTCCTTCGTGAGCAGTGCTGGTAACATTTGTCGTTATTACTTAGAACATTGATTTTGTCTTCTAGTGAAGCTACTTTTTCCAAGACTAACACATTAATTAATCAAAGAGAATTGTTTAATTCCCTCATTTCACTTATTAAACTGTCTTTTAGTATGTCTTCTTTGCTACCATACTAAACCCCAGAATTTGACCTCGGTCTGCCCGAATACTAGTGTCTTTTTTTTAACACACGATGGGTGGCATAACTCTAGACATGTAGAACACTCCGTTCTTTTACCACAAGCACTGTACGCACACAAATCACTACTATTCGATTCACTCGAACGTTGCTCCACGCCCGCCATCTTGCTTCTTCAAGAAGATTTAAATAATTTATTTACATGATAATCTACCTTTAAATATTAGTAAATGCAAGTATTTGAACTTTTCCCGATTGCTTGATGGAAACATTGATGCTTCATATATTTAACATGGTGTTGAGTTGGATAAAGTAATCGAAATCAAGGATTTCAGCGTGGTTTTTGATTGCAAACTAATTTTTTTCCATATAAAAATCATAACAAATAAAAGTCTAAAGCTGTTAGATTTCATTTCTAGATTTGGTGTAGATTTCAGTGTTGATATATGTCTATATGTTTCTTTTCTTCGTCATTTGGTTATGTTATGAAACCTGCATTCAAAATACTCAACAAAGCATTTCAATCACGTTCAGAATAAATGTTTAGACTTCATATACCAGTTGTATCTCTTAATTACAATGATCTTTCAATACATCTACACATTCCAATACTGAAAAACATAAGAATTGTAGCTAGCTTAAAAATTTTATTTAAACACATTAATGTGGACTGTCCTCAATTATTAAGCTGTATTGACTTTTGATATCTAAAAAGAGAAAAAAAAAATTCATACCACCAACTATGGCTATAATGCTGACAAGAGTTATAAGGTTATTAAGGTTAAGTAAATACAGATTTTATTTATTTTCTACAAGTTTACAATAATTTAAGCGTACATTAAATATGTTAGATTTATCAAAATTTCATATTTAAATATTCTTGTCTTAAGTTAATTTGTAATTGTTTCAACTTATTATAATTTTTCTTAAGTATTCATGGGGATGTCCTGTAATCAGGAGCGGCTCGATGAATAGCCGAGGAGCCATGGCACTACCACTAATTTCAAGCTCAGCAAGGATTTTTAAATCATTCTAAACACTTTTCGACTTTATTTGATTTATTTAATGCTTTTGTAAAGGATTTCTATTTCTATTATGGTTCGTTTTTTCCTCAAAAAGAAAGCATATATTGTGGGCTAAGTGGCTCTACCGTCAAAAAGTTCCACCAGCCGCCACTGTCTGTAATAAACTACATTATCGTGGTCGTGTGTCTGAGGTTTGACCATTGTATAATTGACGATAGACGCTAATTCACAATAATACATTACATACCGAGGTGGAAAGTGTTTCATTACCGTCAAGCGATTAGGAAGTTAAGCGAAAAGCGAAGCGTCGAGATTATCTCGTGACGGAAATGGAACATTTCACCGAGGTTTATATACTATTGTATCCAGAACCATACCACTCGTTTTAATAACAAAGCACAATTTGTTGAGGGCAATAACAGAAGAGGTTAGAATTTGGCGTAATAAATTTATTTGGCACGAATCATTGAATCGATACAAATTTCGAGAATGAATTGAGATGGAAAAATCCACGAACGCGTTGGCACGAGTGGATTTTGCCTAATCGCATCATCGTAGCGATAGAAGTCAATCACAATCATGTTGAGTGAAGATAATGGCAGATAAAACATACAATAAATAACTTTTCTCGTACAAGAAAATAATCTGTACATAAAATATCAAGTAGTTGAAACCATAGCATTTTAGATTTCTTAACCTTCGAGAGATAACGTGTGGAGCCCTGACAAGAAGGATAACGTGCGGAGTGATACTCCGCACTTGCATTCTCTTCAAATTAGAAAAGAATACTCGGTAAAACTATGTAAATTTTGTGAAATATTTTGAGACACGCTATTGAACACGATTTTATTTATTTATTAATTATATGAACAACACAAATATTGAGTATAAAACAAATCATTACATTCTTTCTAAAAATACAAAACAGTGTATCAAATAAACTTTTTTCTAGTGGTAGCACTATACTACGTAAGTATAAAATGAGTTCTCAGAAGTAGAACACTAGTCCTCACAATATTCAGTTTCATTTGCGCAGTGGTGGCAAATATATTTGGAATGTTCTAAACAAATAAATTTTTGGCAGTTCGAGCATTTGAACCGGGTGGGCCTATTTTTTTTTCTGTCGCACTGGAAACATCTGCCTTTCTGAACTTCAGGATTATGTGTTTGCCCATCCTGCTGATCATTTATACCCAATATTTCCTCTTAAGACGAATTCTAATGGTTCTTGGAATCCGTTCATTCAACACTCGTCGTCGTAAATGTGTATCAAGAAGTTCCATGCCAAAGGACTCTAGAAATAATCTTCGAGGTGTCTTATCCATGTACCCTGCATTATTTTTGTAAATAATAAATGAGTTGATGCCAGCTATATTCAAACAAGAATAGAATATGACCATGGGCCATCGACGGGTAGCTCTGGCACAATTATAAGCCTCACACATCTTATCTACTGTGTCAACTCCGCCTTTTGTTCTGTTATAGTCTAAGATGATTTCTGGTTTTCCAGTTTCCTCATCAATAGTATCTTCTTCGAAATGCATAGTAGATAACAAAAGGACGTTTTTATGTTTTCTGGGAATATAAGAGCAAATTGTTGCTTTGTCCTGAAACCCAAACATGCTGGTTTTCTCAGGCCGAGTAATAGGCTGAGTGAATTCCAAAGGCAATTCTTTTCTATTCTTCCTTATGGTCCCAAGAATTGTCAGTTTATGATCATTGGACAGTTTATTTGTAACAGCCATACTGGTGAAGAAATTGTCCATTGTCACGTTTCTTCTGCTCCCCGAAATTGGTTGACAAAGACGAAAAAGAAGAGAGACATTGTCTGTTTCAACTTTGAAGGGTCCAGGGTGTTGCTGTCCGACATAAATTTCTAATTTCGCTGTATAAAACATTTTTGCATCAACTAAAGAGTATATTTTGATACCGTATCGATTTGGCTTATTGGGCACATAAACTCGAAATCCACATTTTCCACGAAATGATATCAACATTTCGTCCACTGCCGTATATTCTGACAGGCAAAAGTATTTAGATAAGTTGGAAATGAAGGCGTCGAATACTTGTCATGCTTTTGTCATTCCTCGCGGGTAGTTTTGTTGTCAAATCGGATATGACGTAATAGAAATTTGAACCTTTGAAGAGACATTGTCAAGCGGAAAATCTCCATAGACGTTCCATTTGTTCTGAACAAATCAGCAGCATTGACACGATTATTCTTTGACATCGCTGAAATATTTAGCAACCCAAGAAGTGCCTTCAATTCAATGATGTCGGTTGGCTTTGCTGTTCGATTGGAGGGATTAAAGTTGCCCAAGCCAATATAAATATTTGTGTTCTCAACAATGACTCCTAGAATGTCATCGGTAAAAAATAGACCCCATATATCTATGATACTTTTTTTTTCTCCTGCGCTCGCTTTTACCCCAGGAAGAAACTTGATTATGTTTTCTGCACGAGTTCTCATTTGCCTATTTCTAGGATGCTTTCTCCAGTTTGTCTTGCCGTCTTTTCCTATATAATATGGAGCGAATTGTTGTCCCGTTTCATGTTCTGCCAGCGGAACATGCAAATTTATATCGATAGTCTCAATTGTCTGTTCGTCATCAGTGTCATGATCTTGAATTTCTTCACCTTCGCTTGTCAAACTTATATCATCGTCATCAGGCTCAATGTCGGTCTCAACCTCGTCGTGGAGCCGTTGAAGATATTCACATTCCTTTTCATAATTCATAGCGCGCTCTGCAACCACATTATTATCCATAGTGATTATAAAATTAATAATAAACAGAATCACTCACGTCTAAAAATATATCGCAAGAAGGATAACGTGCGGAGTGTCACTCCGCAAGAGGCCGAAAAACCAGAATCAAGCACTCTCCCGAACTCACTATTTAACACTAATTTCACCACCCCAAATGTAACAGCTACTGTGCCGCAGAGCGGTGTAGTCGGAATAATTCGTTAAATATCGAGTAAATTCGGAGCGTGCGGAGTCTCGCTCCGCACGTTATCTGTCGAAGGTTAAGATAATGCGCAATGAATGCTAAACAATAATTTTTAAAATAATGAGTCGTTTAGAAGTTGTAAAGAAAAATAATTCCTCCTAATATGAATTACAGATTGAATTAGATTTTCAATTTAGTTTCTAATTTAATATTATTACTGCGATCTGCTAGTTACAGCATATTGTTAAATGAACTGCAAACTCCAAGTTAAATTAGTGCAGCGAGTAGGGTTCATGTAGGTCAACGCGCTCATAACACGATTAATATGGCTTTGGGAATGTGGGTCCCTTGATTAGAAGGGTTAACTCTATTGGGAATATAAGATTAAAGTATTCGACTAGCTAGAAAAATATAATTGGGCTTTCGGAATTTGTTGCGTAGGATTGCGATAGAACGTTGAGTGTAGAATGTTTCATTTGCAACTTGTTATTTAAAATCAATGAAATGAGCATTATCATAAATCCACATTAAAGATGTAACACCCAGTAATGGTAATGATGTCTGGCATTAATCATTTGCGTTTGGTAGTAATTAGCGATTTTCAAGCCTAAACAGATATGCACACCATAAATTAAGACACAATGTGTCCGATGTCCGGATACGACTCTCGGATTATAAATGGTAAGCATATGGCAATTATACTGATACTGTTGCTTTGTACGAAATATATTTCAATTTCTAATCAACATGTTGCAGTTGTGTTGTGATGATACGATAGTCTCTGTACAGTACGGGCGCTAGGGTTTACGCCGCTCACAGTGGTCTAGAATGCGATCGTAGCGCCATTTGCATTGCGATAAAAAATAAAACACAATATATATATACCGGGTGACCCAGGGTTCTGTAAAAGCCCCATAACTTATTTGCTATTTGAGATATCGACTTGTAGTTTTCTTGAACTGGTACTCACACTTATTCTACATATTTTAAAAATATGTATGTTTTGTACAGGGTGTTCCAATATACATAACAGAACAAAGTTATGTTTTTTTTAAATGGAACACCCTATATTTTATACTTTATTTTCAATCCTCTTGAGAAGCTGATAAAAATAGTATATAGTACTATGGGTCTATTATGGACCATTGGTTAGTTATGGGCAAATTTATGGCAAAAACAAGGACACATTGAAAAAATTGCAGAAGCGTTCCTGGTAAAGCTAGCGTCATTTTTTATACACTAAAGAATTTTCCACATCATGAAGAATAATACAAATCGGCTTTGGTCCTTTTTTGTTCATACTGCTATACAGGGTGTCAACATACGCAAAATATTGGATAACTATTTTTTTTCAACACCCTATATATCTTGCAACCAATGCATAGAATTTTTAATAAGCTTTCCAATGATGTACAATTTGTATGATGAAATATTAAGGATTCTTGAGATTTATCCATAAAAACATTTTTCTTATGTCACCTCCTGCTCATTTTTGGATTTTCAGCCAAAACTATGCATTTTCTGAAAAAAGTAATAAGAGACCAAAGTTGTAAAGCGGAAAATTCTCGATCGATATAGGTCTCTCAACTTTTCCAATAATGCGTGCATTGCCCGCCAGAGTGCTCAAAATCGTGATCGTATATGCATTTTAGCGTTTTTCTCAATTTTTGTGTTAATTAATTGCACTATACTTTATTTTCCACGTCCTCTAGCAGAAAAACGAGTAATTATAGAATTATTCAAATGACCTACATCGATTGAAAATATTCCGCTCTACAACTTTTAAAAGAAGCATTTTTTGCCTAAAATGCATAGTTTTCGCTAAAAGTGCAAAAAAACATTGAAAAACGCAAAAATGGATACATACATTTTTAATTTGCATTTTTAGAGAAAACTATGCATTTTTGGCAAAAATTGCTTTTATTAAGAGTTGTAGAGCGGAACATTTTCAATCGATATGGGCCATTTTAATTTCCCTATAATTTCCTGTTTTTCCGCTAGAGGGAGCAAAAAGTAAAGTGTAGTGCAATTTATTGATCAAAAATCTGAAAAGAAAACGCTAAAATGCATATACGGTCACGATTTTGCGCGTTCTGGCGGGCAATGAACGCATTATCTCAAAAGTTGAAAGACCAATATCGATCGAAAATTTTTCGCTCTACAACTTTGGTCTCTTATAATTTTTCCCGAAAATGCATAGTTTTGGCTGAAAATCCAAAAATCAGCAGAAGGTGGCAAAAAAAAATATGTTTTTATTGATAAATCTCAAGAATCCTTAATATTTTGTTATACAAACTGTATATCATTGGAAAGCTTATTAAAAATGCCATAGATTGGCGGCAACTTATATAGGGTGTTCGATTTGAAAAATGTTCGATTTGAAAAAAAAATAGTTATCCATTGTTTTGCGTATGTTGACACCCTGTATAGCACTATGAATAATAATAATAATAATAATAATATTTATTACCCAACAGGCAAAAGCCCAATTACAGAGTAAATACAGTGAGAAAAAAAAACAAAATGATTACAAATTAAATAAACCTAAGGAATTCAACTAAAAATAATAAGTATGCTTGCATATATGTACATATATATTCAAGAACCAAAACCAAAGCCGATGTGTATTATTCTTTATGATGTGGGAAATTTTCTAATGTATAAATAATGATGCTATCTTTGCTAGGAACGCTTCTGCAATGTTTTCAATGTGTACATGTTTTTGCCACAAATTTGCCCATAACTAACCAACCGTCCATAATAGACCCATAGCATCTGATACTATATTTATCAGCTTCTCAAGAGGGTTGAAAATAAAATATAAAATATAGGGTGTTCCATTTAAAAAACCATAACTTTGTTCTGTTATGTATATTGGGACACCCTGTACAAAAATATACATATTTTTAAAATATGTAGAATAAGTGAGGGTACCAGTTCAAGAAAACTAGAAGTCGATATCTCAAATAGCAAATAAGTTATGGGGCTTTTACAGATCCCTGGGTCACCCGGTATATAGGTAGGTATATGCTTAAATGAATTTTAACTATATTTGTCGAGGTCAAAAGCGAATTGATAGATAAAATAACGTTGCAAAAACATTAGACAAATACCTTTACAAAATCATTTATAATAATGTCATATGAATACCAATAAATGCATGTCTTTCTTAATATAAGGGAAGAAAAGAATTGTTAAGATCCACCCCCAAAATATTCAACATTAATCATAAAACTAACTTTACAAAAACATTTTTTAACCAACTATACAGTAACCAAAAATAAATAAGATGGTATCGCAAAAACATGGATCGCAAAAACATTTAAACTAAAACTTAATTACCTTAATTTCCCTCTGTCCGGAAATATGGTACACATTTCAAAAAAAATCATAGATTATCGTGAATATAGAAAACAAATGACAACTTTCATTATATTATTATATTATATATTAATGGTAACATAACCTAATATAATTGACATGTGTCATGTTCTTCTTGGTATAGAACTTAACGATCAAAGATCGGTTTTTTTAAGATAAATAAAATTGGTACCGCTGCAAAACGAATATGGAAAATTCGGAAAAAGAATTGATAAACTTAGAAAGAAGAGATTCCAGATATAAACAATTGACCACAGAACAAAAAAAGAAAAAAAAAACGGATAAAAGCATTATTTTGATTGTAAAATTGGAATATGGCCATTTGTATATCAAGAACCGGCTCAAAGAAATTCCAAGAACAGAGCTAAAGGGACAATAATAACAAAAAATGTGGAATCTGTTACAGCAGTACATTGTAAAAATATGATCAAATTTCCGCCAACATATAAAAAGAAAACAATTTACAGCAAGATAATGTAAAACCGCATTTTTCTGATAACGATGCAGATATTGTCGCTCTAGGTTCTGCTGATGGCTGGAATATTAAATTTAAGGCACAACCGACAAAAGGCCCCGATTTAAACGTTCTTGATTTACGTTTTATTTAACTCCATACAATCGCTGCAACATGAAGCTTGGCCAGACACAATTGATGAATTAATAGATTGTGTTCAACATGCATTTAATAAATTAGAAGCAAATACCCTTAATAACGTTTTTACCACATTATAAACATGTATGGAATCAATCATGTTAACAGGTGAAGGAAATTTCTATAAAATTACTCATTTAAATAAAGCAAAACTTCGTCGCGAGGATTAACTGAAAAATATTTATGTTTCAAAGAAGTGAACAATAAGGCTAAATAATATTTTAATTAAAATTATTCTTATGTAATTTAAGTTTTCCTAAAAAAGTTAATACAATATACTTTTCATATAAATTTTTAGTTTTATTGTATTTTTTACGCAAATGTATACTATATTTCCGGACAACAAAAATCGCGAAATATATACCATATTTCCGGACGGAGGGTAATAATTAATCTACAATAGGCGCCATCCTAAGATTTACCAATAGCACATTAGACAGTTTTGAAAATGGATTAGAAATAACAACAACTTTCCTTGATTTGTTAAAAGCATTTGACTGCGTGTCTCATCCCATTCTTATCAGAAAATTGTACTGGTATAATTTACATCCGGAAAGCATTAGAATGATATCATCCTATTTAGCGGGTCGAAATCAATGCACCATGTACAATTCTACAATATCATCTCCCATCAAAATCACAACGGGTGCCCCACAGGGATCGATCCTTGGACCACTACTATTTTTATTATTTATCAATGATTTCCCAGATTGCATTCCTTCATCGGAAGTGATTCTTTTCGCCGATGATACGACTATTTCTAACGTAAATCAAATGTCAACTATTGCTCAAAGTACGATATTGCCATCTGAATGGTTTGAGAGTAACCGTTTAAAATTAAACACAGAGAAAACAACGCAACTTGTATTTACCTCAAATCCACGAAGGTTGGTACTACCAAATTTCTAGGCGTACATCTAGATACGCACCTGAATTGGTCATGTCAAGGTGATCAGGTTTCAAACAAATTAGCGAAAAACATATTTGCATTGAGAAACATTGCAACACAAGTACCAAATGAAGCACTTCGACAGTACTCACACATCCAAAGCCACCTACAATATAGTTTACTTGCCTGGGGTTACTCGGCCATTAGGCATCGAATTTTTGGCCTTCGGCGCCGTGCAATACGAATTCTAAGTGGGTGCGGATATAGGGATGACTGTAGAAATAAATTCAAAGAATATAATATAATAACACTACAATGCCTCTACATATTTGCATGCTCTTCAAATGTATATACAGGAACACCAATACATTTATGTAACCCATGCAAATTGTCACAGTTATACGACCAGATATAGAAATAATATTAAACCGAATAATATCCGTCTGTCTACATCTCAAACTGGAACTAGATACTACGCCATTAAATTTCATTCACTTCCACCATCTATTCGCCAGCTGCCCTCGTCCGCATTTCGGGAAAGATTGCATAGTTATCTCGTTCAAAAGGCATATTGTAATTGGAATGACTATCTGGAATCAAGTCATTTGAACATTTAGTGTGTTATATTTTCCAAACTGTATTGTGCAATTTTATGTATCAACTTTATATATTTTATGATATGGTATTCATGTTTTAATTATTTATATATTTTAATTTTATTTGTATAACGGCTTTTATTATATGACCTAGATTCTAAGTTTTTATCTATTTCGATTATAAGTTTTTATTTTATTTATATTTTTAAATTGTATCTCTTTGTCTTTTATGTATACACGCGTTTTTCCAAGATTGTCTTTTATCAGTAATTTCTATTTAATATAATTAACTGTTCTAGAATTAATTATTATATTGACAAGTGTAAGGCTGCCAAGCTAGTAACACAATAAAGATTATTATTATTATTAATAATTCACTTTACAATAACATATATGTAGTTGTTAATTAACTTGGATTCTACGTTCATATCAAATGGATTTTCTGTGTCAATATGACCAGACATTATTTCAAATGGTTTTAATTTTGTGACACTATGTATTGAATTGTTATAAGCTAAAATAGCATAATTAATTTTTATTTCAATCGGTTCCTTCTTAAATAACTCTTAATTATTTAACAACTCAATTATAGTGGAATGGACTCTTTCCAAAATTCCGTTGGATTCCAGATGTTGTGAGCTAATAAAGTGAAGTTTAATATTATGGAGTTCTAGTAACTCTTTGATAACTGAATTTTTAAATTCTAAATATGCATGTTTTTGCATATTTTGCAAATTTACCCATAGAATGCATATTTCGCCTTATAATGCATATTTTAACATAGAATGGAATATTTAACATTTTGTCGCACGGTACATTGCAACACCTGCAATTTTCTATTTCGGGCATGAACCAAAACATGTTGTCATTCAAGGAAATGCCAGCCAAATTTATCGAATTAATTGCCAATTTGTCTCGCGATAAACAGTAATTTATGTGTTTTTATGTTTGTGTCGGTTTACTTTGAAATATGTGTAATGCGGCATTGGATCAAGCGGTGGAACGAGAAAGAAATAGAAAATATTAAACATATGTTTAGAAAGAAATAGTTTAGGGCGTAAGGGATTTCCCATATTTATTTAGAAACGAGCCCGCCGTTTTAGTGAATGATTGCAATTACCAAATTTATTTTAAAAAATAGCTCCCCTGTACAGTATTCATTTAGAAATCTTCTAGTGAATAAGAAGTACATATAGCAATTGTTGAAATTAGTTCACTAACATTAAGATGCCGAAACAAAAAAATAATTTAGTTCCGGTATGGATCAAAAATATACCCGAGCATGTGGAAAAATAGTAAGTTACTTTAATTATTAATTGACCGTTCATTGAGTAAGCATTTAAATTTCAGGTCTAGTTATTAATAAAAATTGTAATCATGTTTTCAATTAACCAATAATGGTTTGAAAGTTCATAAATTTCACATGTTAAGTCGATATAACTTTTAAGCAAAGACGTGGAAAGCATTTGAATGGATGTACACCTAAAGTCTAAATGCTCGCACGATGTGTTAATTTAGACTATAGTATTAGACTTGTATGTATCTTATAAATTGTGGTTGTTCGATTATTTCGTCCGACATAAAATACACTTATTTCATTGGTTCAAATATGTGTATTCATGACTGATAACTCTATATTTTCGATTTCGTGCTTCGGCTCTTTATTGGTTTATTAGGTCCTGTGTTTTCGTTTTTGTATTTCACTTGGCTATTGGCTGTTTCAGTCAATGTGGAAGCATCGCATGTAGCTTTGATCTTACGAAATGTCAATGTCATCAATAACATAAACGTGTAAAAGTGTTTTAAAAAAATCCAAAACGATTTGGAGAATTTAGTTTAAGTGAAATAAAAAACAATGTGGCAGCACATACGCCCCAAAATACCGTGCGGTCAAAAAAATACGTCTGGAAACAGTTCTCTGAATTTTGCAAAGAACGTAATCACTGCCTTGAAGAAAATACATAAAATGAACAACTTGCTGATATACTCACTGATTGGGCTTCTATCAATATATTGCTCTCTTGTTAGATCAATTTTAGAATATAACTCACCCATTTGGACTCCATTTACTACCACCAATATTATGCGACTTGAACTTGTCCAAAAGAAATACCTAAGAAGCATGGAGTTCAAACTAGGTCGTCATCATATTCGAGGTGATTACCAGGCAATATTGGACGTCCTAAGCATGAAGACACTGGCGGATCGTCGCATTGACGCGGAATTATGCTTACTACACCGTTTGGTTCACGGAAAGATCGACTCCCCAAATATTTTAAAAATGTTTTTGTTTCATACTCCTAATAGAAGGACTCGATCAACTACTCTTTTCTACCAAAACACCCACAATACTGTATCTGGTCACAACAATTCGATTTCTCGGCTAACTACACTTGGAAATGAATTTAATTGCCATGACTGGTAAAAACTTGAAATTTAGATAATGAAATTTGTATTTATTTTTGGTATTCTTTACTTTCACGATTTTAATATTATATAACTTAAGCATTATATAACTTTTATGTCAATTTTGATCTCTACCATTTATATGTTGTTTCTTTGTAATGGATGTACTCATTAAGTTGAAATGTTTCACATACTTTATTTTGTTATTATATATTTTGTATTTTATGTATACAAAGGTGGTTACCGTAAATAAACATTATTATTATTATTATTATTAATATGCGAAAAATGGATGGAAGTAACTACAAGGAAATGGTAATCAAAACGATTTGGAATAATACAACAACAAAAAAATAATAACAAATTATTAAGATGAATGTATATTTCTTACGAAATAATCTTAACAAATACTACTCGTGGAAATACCGATTGTCGCAAATTCGTTGTCTTTTTTGAAATAAAATATGTTGCTTTAGGAAACCAAGCAACATAATTTATTTCTCAAAATCGAATGAATTTGTGTTTCGACAATCATTAATACACTCGTTGTATTACTTGCGAAAATAAGATGTTATAAACAGCATGGGAAATCTTCAAAGTCTAAGACGAAATCTATTACAAACAGTATTTTTGAATTTGGATCCAATTTTAATATTGATGCGTTTTTTAGTTCACATCAGAAAGAAAATCACAAATTACTCAGCACATAGAAACCCCTCTCCATAAAAAAAATTTGAAGAAATGAAGAGAACTAAATTTTCGCAAACACTTTTACGAGAATCTTTGCTTGGGGAAAAATCGAAAAGGAATGAGCAAGAGGAAATCAATTTTGCATTATGCAATGCTCTGGTTAAGGCAAACATTCCATTAAAAAACTTAATAATCCTAGTTTTAAGTCATTTTTGCAAAAAATAGCAACAAACAAGTGCCTGATGAAAGCACACTTCGAAAAAGGTATTTCAATGACGTCTATCTCGAAACAATAGGACATATTAAAGTAATCGTAAAAAATAAATATCTCTATTTCGTTGTGGACGGAACTACAGATTGTTGTGGACGGTATGTTGCCAATTGAATGATAGGGTGCTTAGGTGAAAAATTGCCTAGTACATCATATCTAATTGCATGCAAAGTCCTTAATAAAACAAATCACTTAACAATAAGGCGATTCATTAACGAGACATTTATGCAATTTTTTCTTCCGGATATTGTTCCCACAAATAACATTATTTTGATGCTGTCCGATGCTGCACTTTATATGGTAAAAGCGGGTACACAATTAAAAATATTATATGCAATTTTAATACACGTAACATGTTTGGCTCATGGTATAAATAGAGTCGCAGAGGCAATTCGCAATGAATTTCCGATTGTTAATACTTTAATAAGTAGAATAAAGAAAGTGTTTGTAAAGGCCCCGTTACGCATTCACCTATACAAAGAAAAACTTCCTAATATCCCTCTACCGCCTGAACCTGTTATTACGCGATGGGGAACGTGGCTCAGTGCAGCACTTTTTTTATGCAGAACATTTCGAAATAATTAAAGAGTTGGTTTTAGAGTTTTCTGGTAATTCCAATAGATACATTAAGAATGTAAATCTGTTTTAAAGAAAACGGAACTGTGCAATCAGTTAGCCTTCATAAAAACGTATTATTATTTTGTAAGCACAACTATTTCCAAATTGGAGACAGAAGCATTATAGCTAAACGAATCCGTAAAAGTAATGACTAAATTTTAGCAGCTAATTTCTGGTATTCCTGGTAATATTGGTCCAACTATTTCAAATAAATTTAATGAAGTATTACATAAGAACTACGGATATCAGCTGTTAAATAAAATTAATAACACTTTGACACTAAACGAAAACTCCGGAGGCATTCATATAAATTTTGACGGGTCTATATTAGCCGCTTTAAAAAAATCACCAATAACATCTGTGGATGTGGAAAGAAGTTTTTCGTCATATAAGCACATACTGTCTGACAGACGTCAAAATTTTCTTCCTGAAAATTTAGAAAAACATTTAGTTATAAGTTGTTATGCCAATCAAACTAACCATAATCAATAATTTTAAGTAAGGTACATGCTGTAGTACCTATACTTTATATTATGCCATAATTATTAACTTAAACATGACCAATTAAATAATATTAATAAATTAATTAAAATAGGAAACTTTTTGTAAATCTACATTTAAGAGTCTTGCATATTTGAGACTTTTGTAAAACTACTTTCCTGGCTAGTACCGCTACGAATATTGAATTATACAAAAGGATGATTTGCGATTTTTGTGTAATTGAATATTCGTCGTGATATTAGCTAAGAAAGTTGTTGTTTCAAAAAGTAATTTAGTAATTGTAGTATTATTAATAAGACTAATTATGTACAAGTAAGGTATTTTTCGTTTCTTCGTATTAACAGTAATAAATGTATGTGACTTTATTTTTTTTTTATTAAAAATGTGTATAAACAAACTTATGTATTTTTTTTTATTGACATATTTCAATTTATTACCTGCATATTTTAAATTAACAATGGATATTTTCGGGTTTTTAAGTGCTTATATATGCACATATTTCACCATTTTATAATGCATAAAATCCTCTCTCTAGTTATCAGCTATTATTTGTTTAGACATTTCGTAATGCCTGAAGAATTTAATAAGATTATTCGCAACCTCTCTGGCTTGACACGAATTTCATTTGACCATTTGAGTGTATTTTGAAAACGAATCAATTATTGTTAATGATTGATTGTTGAGGCAGTCAGGAGTTGAAAATCCATATTTAATTTTGCGGTAAACACGTTTGTTTGATTTTCAAAATGTAATTTATTTAAACCACTACATATATATATATATATATATATATATATATATATATATATATACATATATATATATATATAAACCACTACATATGTTTCGTGGCGAAACATATGTAGTGGTTTAAATAAATTACATTTTGAAAATCAAACAAACGTGTTTACCGCAAAATTAATTATTGTTAAGAATTTTGAATTTTCTGAAGCGATACTATCAATGTGTATAATATCGAATGGTTTAGTAGATGTTGGAGTTAAATTAAATTTTAATTTTAAAGGATGCCTGTCATACTTACTAAACAGGTTTCACATTCGTTAATATATTTTTGAATCGTGTTTCGCATATTAGGCCAATAATATTGACGACGAATTTCCGTTTCATCGATACCCCGATGAATTATTTATACCATAATGTAACTTTTTATTATCTCCTGAATAATATTTTCATTTTGTATATCTTTTAATATTGAGGTACATTTTACAAAATTAATTTGACGATCTTTAAAACATTTCTGAAGTGTTACACAGAACTTTTCATAAATAGATTATATTTTATTTTTGGAACTATATATTCCTTAACGAATTTAATAACATCTTGTTCAAAATTGTCCTTTGAAAATTGAACAATTAAACTCATTTTTTTTAATCAAACAATGGTTGAGAAGGATTATAATTCACCTCGGAAATTATAATTTGATTATTACTTGTATTAATAGGTCTATCGACAATAGGAATCTCAAATATAGGATTCTCAATTTTAGAGTGTACTGTTACACCGTCATCATTTACTTCATTTAATTCATTTCTATATTCTGAGTCTGGTGACTCTATATTTAATGATAGATTATCATCTTCATCAATAATTAAAATTCTTAATAAAATAATCACACATATCATCATATTCATCTACTATATCTAGTTCTATCTTTGAAAGAGCATCCGCATATTCCATAATAATCTTATTGATAGCATTTTTTTTTCTCAACGTTCATATGCTCTGGCCGTATTTTGGACATATCAAATTTTATTTTGTTTGTATTTAATAAATTAATGTTTGAAAAATCTCCATCATCGTATTAATCGATCACTTCGACAATAAATGGTCTTAATAATTTGACCGTTTCAGCTAGGCTTGCCAGACGTACCCCTTTTAGGGGTACAATACCCTTTTCCCTGTATGGAATTTTAGAAATACCCTTTTTCAAAAAATCCGAAAGGGGTACCAAAAATACCCCATTCCATCAAAGCGTTCAAGAAGCGCGTATATAAAAAAAAAACAATTTTTAAACGCCCTACTACGATAAGTATGAAATTGAGGATTAAACAAGCTACGCGTGCCTTTAGGCTTTATTCCTTTTATGGAACATGTTTCGCTCCTAAATAAGTTATACAAAAAATTTCAGCTTTCTCACGCCCCTTTTTAAAAAAAAAAAGTCGCCTGTGGCGCTGTAAAGACCTGTACATTTTCATTTTATTTATTTGTTCGTCGAAAACCGATATTACGAAAATATATACCCCTTTTTCGAAATTTATATCTGGCAAGCCTAGTTTCAGCTGTTTCTACTGAATTAATAATAGATCATAATGCTTCATTGTGCGTCGCACACTTAGGAATTTCTATGTGTTTTATTTCATATGAGGAATGATTACATTACCATTCTTAACATTATCTATTTTAACCTTAATAATTTGTTCTGATCTAGCAGGTACTACTATGCAATTCGTACTCACTGCCTCAGTTACATTATCTCCATATTTTATTCATTTTTTTTCATTCCTGATAATATCAATACTTACTTTTAAATTAACTAGATTATCTAGTCCTATCAATAAATCAAAATTTGATTAAAAATCAAATAATGAAAACTTCAAATTGGTAGCAAAATTAGAATTGAATAATTTGAAATTTTCGTACTATAATTACCGTGTGTTGTTGCATCATGTACGCTGGCGACACTAAACGGATCATTAATTATTTGTTTTTTAAATAATTTATTTGCAACCTCTGGGTTGACAAATGATTGTGAGATACCAGATACCCCATTAATTATAGTTTTTTCTGTCATCGTACCTATTATTATTAGGTAAATTATCGTTAATTAATTATATTCAGGTATATTAAATCAAAGATACCTGATTACCACTAGATATCTTTGGCTTTAACGGCTCACTAAGCGGAATATGTACTGTATACACATAGAAGTCAAAATAGCAACGTAGGCATGTGTAATCGGCAGAGAAAAATTAAGTTCTTGCAAACAAAAGGGGTGCCAACGAGATAACGACGTGAAATATTGGTTTTAGCTGCGATGTGGCCCGCACTTTTAATTGCTGAAAGGGCCGCGTTTGCATTTAAAAATGTTATATTTCATGTGGAAACGTCGTAGTAAATTTATTTAGCGTTGAAACGCACAAAAAGGAGAGGGACATCAAAAAGGGCTTCCGTTCCGCAACATAAAGGTATTTTGCATATGCAAAGAATACAACAATGTACCCATCGCGATTTGTCCATTCTACGTGAGGCTTTTATTATTAATTCATGTGAAAAATTACTGGCGGGCACTCTTTCGGCCCGATTAAAAATAGTGCTTTCCGCACATCAAGTCGTTCTCATTTGCAAGGGTCATAAAACTAAATAAATAAAGCTCAAGCTAAACAACTTACAATGGCCGTTAAGTGGCTCGGCTTTTATTAATCCTAATGAATACTTTCTGTGGTGTATTATGTTTATTTTTATGAAACCGTATAAATTACACGTCATATATATTCCCTGCGTTCACACCGACAAGTCGTTTTAAAACTTAATCGTCCGATTGTTCGGCCATATAAAGGAGTTTTACAACTCATAAACTTTTATATGAAAGTGACTTTTAAATAGTCCAAACGATTTGCTTAACAAGCCATTTGGAAAACTGCGCTCTTCAGTGCGTTCAGCATTTATTTTAATTCAAGCTCGTTATTACTTTAAATGGAAAACAGCATATCCATAGTATTGATCATCAACCCAAACCCAAACTAACCGAACCTAACCAGCGATGAGCGTTATTTTCACTAACTGCTACTTTGTAACCGTTATTATAAAATAATAACAGTAATCGTTATTAAAAAATCCCACTAACGGTAATTTTCTCAAAGGTTATTTTATAAAAGGAGAGCGATTAAATAACGAATCACTTTTTAGAAATAGTAACTCATAACCGATTCAATAACGAATCACTTCTTAGTAACAGGAATCGACACAATAGCGAATCACGTCTAAAAAAGTCGAACGAATATTGAAAATAATTTAATGGAAAATTAACAAACACAAAATAGGCATTTATTTATTTTCGTAAAGGCCAAGACAAACGACTAAAAATCTAGACTCAGCGGGTCAATTGCCCCTTCACTGGGCGCGCAAGTGATTTCACGAGAAAATGTCGATCCGTTTCAAAATTACATGAAATTCCCCAAATTTGACATTAAAATTATCAAAACTGAACAACCTAGAGATGTGCTATTTCAAAAATTTAAGTCGCGGTTTTAAAATCTTGGAAGTTTAAAAACTACAATTTTTGCAATAATCTATAGAAATTAATTTCTTAATCCGTTTTAAAATTACATTAAACTCCCCATATTTTGACATTTGTTTCATCAAAATCGGACAACGCTTCTAGCATTTTAAATTTGTAATTTGGCGTTTTGCGTTATTTCTGATATTTTCGAAACGTTTGCGATCACCGACAAAAAATTCTAGACTCAAAGGACAGATCATTTGCCCCTCCCTAGGATTCGCCAATGATTTCACGAGAAGATATCGAAAATCGTTTTGAATAATATTTAATTCGCCATACGTTGACGTTTAAATTATCAAAATCGAACAAATAATTCAGCAGTTTGCAGTTTTTGCATTTTGTGTTAATATGAAGAGTCAATTTCGTAAATCGTTTTGTAGTTTGATGACGCAAAATCAAACAATGCATTCGGCAGTTGTGCAATTTCATAAATCAAAATCGCGATTTTAAAATATCTGAACTTAAAAAGTGAGATCTTTGCATTTTGTGTTAATTTCACGAAAACATTGCATAACCCGTTTTAAAATTTCATTAAATTTTTCGTATGTAACGTTTGAGTCATCAATATCGAACAATACATTCGGCATTTGTATCATTTCAAGAATCAATATCGTGATTTTCTATTTTCGAAATGTGGAAACGTACGATTTTGGCATTTTGCGTTGATTTCATGAAAAAGTAAAATAAAACCGGATTGTAAATTGCATTAAATTTGCCACAATTTTGACCTTCGGACGTGTTTGGCACTTTCAAAATCACTATTTTAAAATCTAGGAACTTTAAATGTGCAATTTTTGCAT
This sequence comes from Ocypus olens, assembly GCA_910593695.2. NCBI lineage: Eukaryota > Metazoa > Arthropoda > Insecta > Coleoptera > Staphylinidae > Ocypus > Ocypus olens. Next base: position 51,480,796 of record OU343059.1, on the reverse strand, counting down.
TTTGTCTTAATTTCATGCGGGGGCGGATCCGGAGGGTTTCTACGAGGGCACTCGAAACAATATTGAAAAGAATTAAACGAAAAACTAAATTACACAAAATCAATTTTTTCATACCTCTGGCTTTTCGTAATGTTCGCGACAAACAACAAAAAAATGGTGATGTGGCCATCATGTTACTTTCTCCGACTTGATGGTATCATTTATATTTATGCTTTCATGGTTTGTTTTCAATTTAAATCATATTTTAAATGTACATCGACCGTTGTGTAAACTCGGGTGAAACTGACGTTTTAAACGTCAAAATTATAAAAGATGGAAAAATTATACTTACAAATTCAAAAACTCAGTTTACTCAAAAACTAAAGGGATTTCGAAAAAAACTTATTCTTTATAAGTTGTTCACTTTAGCATTCTCTATAATTATTATTAATATAAATTTGCTGTAACTATTATGGTTTTATAATTATAAACCAAAAATGAAAAAAATAATAATAAATTTTTTTCTCGAATAAAAATGATTTTATGAAAAATGTTTTCAAGCAAAAGATGTTCATTTCTTTGTTGTCTTTAAAGGTTGTTTAAATGTTTTTGTGATATTTTTCATATCTAAGAAAATATTGGCAAAAAACAAAAAACAGTTAAGGTAAACGCCCACTTCCGGTGTACGAAATTTTACCAAAAGCTTTTCAGTTCTTCGGATTATCAAATAAGACGTATGTTCAAAGTTTCATATCAATTGCTCTATTAGTTTTTGAGATACAGCGCGCACAGACACACACACACACACACACACACACACACACACACACACACACACACACACAGACACACACACACACACACACATACAGACACAAAAAAAAAATTTCCTGAAATTGTTGAAATGGCATCTAGGGACCCCAAAACGGATATTTCCGTAAAAAAAATTTTTGAAAAAAAAATCACGATCACAATACTTTCTCGTACTTCGTAACGGAGAAAGTAAAAATCTTGGCTCAAGGGGCGAGCAAATGATTCACTTTGTTACAAACTGTTACCGAGTAAAGATATTTTAAATAACAGTTTAACTAACTAGTTATGTTGTAACAGTAACTATTATAACAGTTTCTGGAAAATAACCGTTTATATCATCACTAAACCTAACCCAACCCAATCCAACCTAACCCAACCTAACCCAACCTAACCCAACCTAACCCAACCTAACCCAACCTAACCCAACCTAACCCAACCTAACCCAAACTTTTTTTCTTTTTTTTTGGAGTGGAGGAAAGGCGTTTATGCCCTACCATTCTACATGGGGAGTGTGGGACTCCTCTACTTTCTGTAGGGGCTATACCCACTAAAACCTCCGCTCGTTTCTCTGACAGGTAGCCTGGCATTACCTTCCGGCTTTCATCGTGTTTCCTGCTCGTCTTTTAGTTGACCCTGTCGTTGCTGTTCGCATCCTCTTTCTTTTTTTCCTTCTGAATGAGCCTCTCCTCCCTCTCTTTAGTATCTATAATGCGAGTGAGCGTCAAGGACATGACAGTTCTCCTGGCTGTCCAACATCTGCGGCACCAAATTGTCGGGGGTGACTCTTACGCCGACTACTTCCTCCATTTTTCTTCTCTCCGCTTCCCACTTAGAGCACACTGAGAGTGTGTGCTCCGGCATCACAGAAATAGCACATGCTATTTTCCTTTAACTTAAACCTATGGAGGTAGGCCGCGAAGCACCCATGCCCCGTGAGGAATTGAGTGAAGTGGTATCCTACCTCCCCCAGTCTGCATTCTGTCCACTGTTTAACGTTTCCGATGAGGCGTTTAGTCCACTGAGAGGTCTTTGTTTCAGCTTCTCACTTATGCTGCCATTTCGCTAGGATAAGCTCCCTTGCGACTGTCCACGTGATGCCTTGCCTTCTCAGGCTGGCTCTCTCCTGGACAAGAATATGTATCGGAATGGAGCCGCTGATTACCTGCAGTGCCTTGGATGGGGCGGTGCAGTAGGCCGATGTAATGCGGGTTATCACCCTCCTTTGCGCCTTGTTCAGAATCCTCTTGTATATTTCCACCCACGTCCACTCCGCTCAGATGGGGGCTGTATAGAGGATGATGTTGTACACCGTACACCCGATGATGTGTCACTGGCTCTGGGCCCTCCTATATTAGGCATGATCCTCTCCAGCTTCGAGGATGCCTTTTCGGCCTTCCTTGCTGTGTTGATGATATGGTGACCCAGGTTCAGGTTCTGCCCGATCGTCACCCCTAGGTATTTCGTCTTAGTTTTACTGCAGATCGCTCTACCATTAATGGTAACCATTATTTCCCTAGTTTTTCTACCCGCTAGTACTACCATGTTCGTTTTGTGGATGGCTAGTTCGAGCTTCTTTGCCCTCATGGACCTAACTATACGGCCTCAGGTTTCCTCCAAGTCGCATACCACATCCTGCTGGGACTTCCCCGTCACCACCATGGCTGGCTTATCCTGATAACCCTGTCTTTAAAGTAACTGCATACAACATTGCGCAGATAGGCCGGGATCTTTCTTCTATCCAGTTCATCGAGGATTTTCTTCCAGGGGCGATGTTGGAAGCGTTTTTAACGTCGAACGTCACCAGGGCCGCTATCTTGTTCTCCTTTCCTCTCCCTTTGACTGTACTCAGAACGGCCTCAATGGCGTCCTCGGTGCTTTTTCCCTTTCTTAATCTGTATTGCCTTGGGGAAATGTCCTCCGTTTGACAAGGGCAGACCCGGATCCACATTTCACTTAGGTAGCTTTCTACTATTAGCCTAATGTGGGGCTCGACTCCTCTTCAGTTCCCCTAGAATGCACTGCCACCTGGCCGTATTGAAGGCGTTGCAGACGTCAAGTGTAATGAGGGCGCACCAGCGCCTAGTCCTCCATGTCCCACTCCTAGCTTCTTGTGCCGTCCTGGTTATAGCTGAGAGGGCATCCACCGTGGAGCGACCGGCCCGGAAGCCGTATTGGTTGTCTGCCAATTCCCCGGTTCTTTCCACCTCTGACGCCAGCCTTTTCAGAAGGACCCTCTCCATTCGTTTCCCTGCATGGTCAACGAGGCAGATGGGCCTGAGGTCTGCCGGCTGTCCCTCCTTCCCTATGAGGACCAGTTCCGCCTGCTTCCACTGGTTAGGGAACTCCCCTCTTAACATTTATATTAAATCGCATTAAGGTCTCTCCGTTCTTACTAGTGCAGAAGCCAATAATAATAATAATAATAATAATAATAATAAAGCTCTTTATTGCCCAACAGGAAACCCCATTTACAAGACAATAACAATAATATATATACAATATAAAACAATTGAACAATACAGTAGTATTTCATTATTTAAAACTATATTAACAAAAATAAACATTGAAATTACAAGACAACATCACTATAAGTGATCAAAAAAAATATCGTCATAGTGAGTCATCGCATTCCGACACATAACCTGAACTGGTGCTCGCCGTAGACAATTGGTACGGGCTCCTGGAATGTAGAAAGTGCTGATATGCCTTGAGCTTGACCTAGGGACGTGGAAGTCTAGTTTCGACAAAAGAAATGGAGCATCCACTCTATTGTGAATGATCTTCCAAAGAAACTTGGCAGTGAGCTCTTTTCTTCTAGCGGCTAGTGAAGTCATACCATGTCTTTCTAGTAGCAAATCTTGATCAACACCTCGTTCGGGATAGACGCCATCCACTTTATATGATAAATACTTTAAAAATCGACGATGAACACGGTCCATCGGCATGCTCTGATTCATATAAAATGGATACCAAATAAGACACCCATACTCAAATTTGCTGATGACATATGCATAATATAGACATTTTATTAGGTCAATGTCACTGAAAGGCGCACAAATACGCATAATAAACCCTAACATTCTCGATGCCGATATTGCAGTGTTACTAATATGCCTAGTAAAATTTAAATCACTGGTGAATAAAATGCCTAGATCTTTTATTTCGGCATAAGTGGTAAGTTGTAACTCATTAATTGCGTATGTCGTTGGAAGTACATTGGATTTTCGTGAAAATGACATAGTGCAGCATTTATGAACATTGAGAATTAGTTTGTGGTTTTCACACCAGGATACTAGTTTATTAATATTATTCTGTAGAGACACAACATCATTTGGCGAGGTAATGTTACTAAAAAGTTTGATGTCATCTGCATAGGCCAATACGTGACAATTTAGCGAATCTAGCAGGGAATTAATAAAAATAATAAAAAGTAGCGGTCCCAGATTCGAACCCTGCGGGACACCAGAATTAATTGAAAATTTGTAGGAGTGGTAACCATTAAAGGCGACATATGCTAAACGATTAGATAAGTAAGATTTCATAAGTTGTAGAAGACTCGGAGCGGCTCCAAGGTCAGCAAGTTTCACTAGGATTATGTCGTGGTCCAGGGTGTCAAAGGCTCGTGAAAAGTCCGTGTACACTACATCAACTTGGCCTCTCTGATCTATCACTTCAGAAACATATTGAGCAAATGAAGCCAGATTGGTTGTTGTGGATCTACCCGGCATGAATCCATGTTGGTTGGAGGATATGAATGAGGATACATTCCTAAAAATAGTAGAGTAGATTACCTGTTCAAATATTTTTGAAAAATTACTTAGTAATGCAATCGGACGATAATTTTCTAGAAAATGTTTCTCTCCCTTTTTATAAACGGGACTAATTTTTGCCAATTTCCACCTTGAGGGAAATGTACACGTACTGATAGCGAGGTTTATAATAATCTGCAGCGGCTTAGCAAAAACAAATCTACAATCTTTGATTAAGAAGGAAGGAACAGAGTCATCCCCAGAAGATGCTTTATTGGGTAATAGGGCCATGATGCTTATTAAATCGCTTTCGGAAATTGGATTTATGATAAATGATGGACAATTACTATGGGTTTCAGGCAGAGTGGTATTGTTCGCAGGTTTAAAACTTTTAGAAAATAATGAGGCAAAACCGTCAACTATATCGTTAGGAGTAGAGTACTCCTCGCTTTCATGAGTTAATCTGCTTGGTATTCTAGTAGTGCCCTGTTTCATGTGAGCATAATTCCATAATTCAGCAGGATTTGATTTCATATTATTTTCAACCGCTTCCAGATACACTCTATATGATTCCGTTATTTGCTGTTTGGTGAGCGACCTCAGCCTTTTAAATTCATCTTTATAGATTGGATTCTTACTTGATCGCCACTTTCGTCTATAATATGCCTTTGTTTGCATGTTCCTTTTTATTTCAGGAGTAAACCATGGAGGAAATGTCGATCGGGGGGTTTGGCATAAGGGAACCGACTTATTAAATATCTTATATAGATTCGTGTAGAACATATCCAAAGCCTCGTTCACATCAGTACAGTTATTTAAATATGTCCAATCAGTATTACTCAGATCCTTGTATAAGTTAACAAAATCAGCCCTTTTAAAGTTATAGCGGGCATTAGTATTAGATGGAAACCTAGTATTATCCGAGATTGTGCTGAGTTCCAATGTAATGGATAATGATGGATGGTGTAAATCTTCAGTCACCATAGGAGTGTCGGCACGCTCAACTAGTATGGGAGAGTTTAAGTTTGATACGACGAGATCTAGAAGTTTGTTATTTATGTTTGGACAGGCGTTATACTGCGTGAGACCGAGTATGTTACAAAAACATTGAAACGAGAAACATTTTGAACAAGAAATATTTGAATTAACGAGATTTGGTAAATTAAAGTCACCAACAAATACAACGGGCTGATCAATTATTAACTGTTCCAGGAAATTGAAAAATAATTCCAGGTCATCTAGCATAGTATCTGGGGGAATATAGATTGTACAGATAGTACAGACAACGCCTTTGAGAATGCATTTACATAACAGAACATCAATCAGTGGAACAAGATTAGTTAGCGAAGTCGTATCTAGTACTTCATATTGAATATTGTTATCAATCGCAATCAATACCCCTCCCCCTTTGGAGCGCCCCACAGAATTAAATTTCCTGTCACTACGAATAATATTATAGTTAGGAGTGAAGAGTTCAGAGTTTTGAATTGAGCTGTTTAACCAGGTTTCCGATAAACAAATAATTTCCGAAGATAAGTTGCAGCAGTTGACATAAAATTCACGCGTTTTGGAACACAATCCTCTAGTATTCTGATAGAAAATATTTAATGAAATGGGGGAACGGCTGGGCTTAACTAGTTTAAACTTTCAGTGACATTAGGAATCCCATTAATGAATTTTATACGCAAATTATTTTCTCCGTTCGCCAGGCGGTTATTTAATTCTTCTTTTGCCGCTCGGTACAAATCTCTCTGGATGGGTGTACGATCTCTAGAGAGATGAACGCCTTTCCATTTGCTAAGAGTTTTTAATTTGGTTAGATTACTCATAACTAGAGCCATAGTTTCCTGGGAGGGAACTTTAAATTTTATCGGGCGAGATTGTAATTTGGACGGATCGTATTTACCCAAACGCTGGGTTTGAATGTTAGTAAGATTAACACCAATATCGCCTAACACCTTTTCTGCGATCGATGAGTCGGACATCATTTGCTGTTGCTTAGATCCAGTATTGTCTTCTTTAATCCCAAATATAATCAAATTTCCAGACCTTTTCTCTCTTTCCGATATTTCATAAATAATGTTTTCCATGACAACTGGCATTGAGGGTAATTTATTAGAGTCTTCAACAGGTTTGGAATTTTTAAGGGCGGAAATTTCGTTTTGTAAATTAATAATTGCAGCTTTGAGTGAAATTAAGTCACTGCCAATCTTGTCACAATCGCGGCAATTCCATTTAAGTCCCGATTTTAAATGAATCTTTCGAGCCTCAGAGGTAGTAATGTCAGCACAATTAATATTATATGACTTATTACAAACATAGCATTTAACGAGTTAATGTGCCTCAGACTCTTTATTGCAACAGGCACAGAGAGTCATGATTACAAATAATGTTAGTTTACACTGATAGGAAAATGACAGGGACACAGTTTTTCACACCCAGGGGTCTATCAGGGTGACTAACGGTAACTCAAAATACAGGCAGACCACGGAAAATATAACAATAGAGAACAGAGGAGAGACAATTTACAAATAAACTAACGGCGAAATAATTAAATAAAGAGCGCGTCCAATACGCCGTTTAACGTGAGTCACGAATTTTGCGAGGACCGTGCAGCAAAAAAGTTATCGTCTGCCAGCTGAGTAGATAGTATATTTGTGAATTTAGATTTATATACTTGGACACAGTTTTACGCTAAGTAACAATTGGTAATTCTAAAATTATTTAATTATTGCATACACTAACCTTATACCTATCACCAGGGCAATTTTGATATATTAAAACCACTTAAACACTTGCAAAAACTCAATTTAATATGGACCTGACATCAACACAACGTGACAGTCAATAGCTTCAATTACGTTGTAAGTAGTGTAATAATTTGCTTTTTCACTTTTGTAATGCCATGCACCTTCCGTTTTTACTTTTAACATAAGATAATTTTTTCATTAAACTTAATAAACCTGGTACTTACTTTTCGCCACTCCTTCCACGACTTATTAGCCCCGTTACAGCTATTGAGGATTTCTGTGACTTCTAACCAGAGTTGTTTGGCGTCACTGTTTTTAAACTCCTCGCTGAATTTGCAGTTGATCAACTTGTCGTGTGCCCTTATGTATTCCACCAACAACCGCTTTTGTTCTTCGGTAGTATTGGCACTCCTTTATTTTTCTTGATGGCTCCATAGTATTATTTCGCTGTAAACAGTCGGCCTCTCGAACTCGGAATAACGCTTAATAAAGCTTAAAGATGCTCAAAGTCGTAAACGAAGGACCAGTGTCGTGCTACCAGGAACGTCATGTGCGGGAGGGAATTTGTATGCTATACTCTTTCCTTAGGAAAATGCAGCGTTGAAAAAGTCTACATTTGATAAAGAATATAGTGCAATTATTTTAAGTTACTTGCAACATTATAAAACGAACAAACAACACGGGGAATCAATCTTTGGTAGTATTTAAAATGTACGGCTGAGAGAAGTGGTACCGTACTGGGAAGAAAAAGAAAGGTTGAAGCAAGATGAGTACTCCCGTCTCTTTCTCTCTATTTACTATTCGAGTGGGTAGCGTAAACCGTTTGCCTCTTTAAGGGACGGCATTATCTTGTGCAGGTATAAAATAAGTCAACGCGCCAAATTCCCTGCATACCATTATGTAGAAAAAGAAAGGTATATACCCAATTTGTGTTTGAAAACCGACTCTTACAAGAAACGCACGCAAAATTAATACCATACATCGTACTCGTAAAATATTTACGTATACGTTTCTTACCCATTCGTTTCCTATGCACACGCAACTTTGCGAACGAATTCGAAAATAGTGCTCCAGGCCGAAACATAAAAAAAAGTGTATTGGAAATTACAGGTTAAATATATAAATATTTCACTATAAAAAATGTTGTTAAATTTCTCCAGCGATTTTTCACGGGCAATCGATAAATCAAATTAAATGTGAATTGCTACCTCTTGCTGATATAAATAAACTATGGTAATGAAGCAGAACCTTGGAAATTTAAACATTACCCTGACTAGATTCAGTTTCAATTTGTCTTTAGTTTAGTACTGGATAATACGATTAAACCTGATGTCATGAATTTTGTAATTAAACCTAGTCTAAATTATCGTAACACTATATTACCAGTTAGCCATTTTTTTTTACATAGCAGGGATAGTTTTCGGAAAAATAGGCCATTCAACCGCTGGTCGTCGATTTGAAAAAAATACAAATATACAATCATTAGCGAATATACAGCAAAAGTTATTATACAATATAAATCGGTCAGTTCAGCAGAAAAAAAATACACAAATTTAGCAGTAACGATTCTGAGTAATAATAATAGTAATAATAATAATACTATCAAGTATTAATTCCCCATGTTTTTTGTTCGTTTTAAAATAAATTTTATATTTTTGGGCAAACGACATAACCTTGAAAACACACATTCGGGTAGCTCGAAAGCATTATTCCTCATATGAGAATGCCTGCGGTTTCTCATATTCGCTATTTACGCTTCCTCTAAAGCCGGAATTGTAGCCAAATTCACCATAATATTAAAGTTATTCATTCCTAAAAACTGTCACACCACCAACAAACGTATGCGCAACGAAGTTACGAGCGATAAAAACCACTCTTTGCATTGCGAGCGAAAATATATGCATACGTTTCTTCACACACGTTCGAGAAAGCAGTTATTAGAAAAGCATACGTTTCTCGGAAAGAAACGTATACGTAAAGTTTCGAGAATAGAGCCCCTGGTCTGGAGTCATACTTCATATTTTTCTTTTGGGAGGAGTCTTTGAAGAAAGTATGGTCCAAATAATGGGTTTCATATGAAAAAAGGATTTTGTCTAGCTTCCATCATAATTAAAAAATTTTGCCCTGATAGAGTACGTTATGTAATATACTATAAAAAATTTAAAATATAAGGTAGGTGTTACAAAATAATACAACCAAGTTTACGGAGGACTTTCGATAAATGTAGCCAGAAAATGGTCAATTTTTGAATTTTTTTTGGGGGGGAAACTAAACAATATATACATCTGAGGGTTCTTCCTTCGTTTTTATTGTAATTTTGCTAGCATTCCCTGTTTTTTAGCTACAGTACTCATTTGTAAGTACAGTGCATCAGCTACAGAGCATTACATATTTTGAGCCTTATTTGTAGGTGCATGCAAGGACGTTGTGTCGATTGACAAAAGTACATTCGGATCGACCGACCTGTTGCTGGTATATGTGCAAGTGCTGGTGCGAATTTAATTAAATTAAGTGGTATAAATTCGCTAAAAAAATGTGAAAATTGGTGAGTGGGTTGACCAAATTAGTAGCTGTGCTGTGAGTTCATTTCGTGAAAATATGACAATTAGTTCATCGTGTATTCGTTGATTTAATTTGGTACAATTTCGCCGCATATCGAGACGCGAGACCACAAATTAGGTAAAAAAACATTTAGTGGTCTCGTCGAATTTATATCTGAATTCACGGTCAATGAACCAATTAATTTTATCGGCTGGTATTTTAAATCTCACTCATTCTTATTTAATTCAATTATCGAATTTATCTTTAATCTTGTGTGTGTAATTCCTTTGTTACTCTATTGTTTAACCTACCGTGGTCTATACAGGGTTGGGCATATGTGTTGGAACACCTGATTTCTGGCTAAACGTCTATTGATTTCTTATTACTTTTAAAAGAAATGTTTATTGGTTTATTTATTCTATTCAGTGACATACTTTAATTTTCAACAGCTGCTCTATTTTTTGAGGTATGACGTCATCAGCATTTTTTTTAATGGATCACCCTGTATATTTTTACATTTTCGAATAGATGCTTTTCCAACAATTACAATGATATAGGGTTTGGTGGGTGTGCGACTTGTGGTTTTCTAAATATTAAATAAAATAATGGAAAATGAAATTTTTATTACAAAATATTGAGCATTTAATATTAAGAAAAAAAATCATAATAAATGTTAAAAATGGTGACCTTCAGTAGCCTGACAATAGCCTAAACGATCAACGAAGGCTTTTAAAGAGTTTTGAATAGTCTGCAGTGGTATTTCTTGCACAGCCATATTAATTCTAACGACTGAGGTTTGGACCTGTAGACCACAGATTTTAAATGGCCCCAAAGAAAGTAGTCCAGAGGACTTAAATCAGGTGATCGTGGTGGCCATTCAATATGTCCTCTTCGACCTACCCATCTCTGTGGAAATATTTCATTTAGATATTGACGCACGTTAATTCCGTAATGAGGCGGAGCTCCATCTTGCTGATACCAAATACCATCTGACAAAAGTTCGGGATTTAGCTCGTTTGGAAATAACCGAATTAATGCCGGAATAATTTGCTCGCGCAAAAGTTGTAAATACCGGTTGGAGTTTAAATTTTCTCTAAGAAAGAATGGTCCGATGATATGTCCTCTGATTATCCCCGCCCATACATTTAATTTTTGAGGGTGTTGGGTGTGACTTTCTTCCATCCAGTAAGGATTCTGATCAGCCCAGTAGCGACAGTTATGTCGATTTACAAAACCATCCAGGCAAAATGTTGATTCATCAGAAAATACTATGTTATTAACAAAGTTACTATTAATTTCAATGTTATCCATCATTTCCTGACAAAACTGCATCCTTCTATCAGGATTATCTACATTTAATTCCTGCACTAAATGTACTTTATACGGATGAAAGTTATTTTTGGACAATATCCTCCTTACCGATCTCTGGCTAATACTGTGATGTAAAGCTAATTTAGGTACTGACGTTTTTGGTTCTTCTTGTAGATTCAGAAGGACATCAAGTGAATTATCTTCATTTGTGGCCCATTTACGTGGACCGGATTTTGTGCGATTTTTAACACTTCCTGTTTCGTGTAACTTTTGCACAACCCTTGAAACTGTTGATTTTGAAATATGAGAATTTCTATCAGGGAATGTTGCATTAAAAATATTGCATGCATCTTGTAGAGATCTCTGCCTATCTCCAAAACCAACTATCATTAACAACGTAATTCTTTCACGTTCACTTAGTTCACCCATAATTGAACAGCAATGTTAATATTTAACACGGAAACTATCTGTCAGTGACAGTAAACAAAAACACACAAATGTTTTATCAGAAAGCCGTGGAAAAAAGATGAAAGTCAACTTGTGACGGATTGAATTATTTTATTTAATATTTAGAAAACCACAAGTCGCACACCCACCAAATCCTATATCATTGTAATTGTTGGAAAAGTGTCTATTCGAAAATGTAAAAATATACAGGGTGATCTATTTAAAAAAATTGCTGATGACGTCATATCTCCAAAAATAGAGCAGCTGTTGAAAATTAAAGTACGTCACTGAATAGAATAAATAAACCAATAAACATTTATTTTAAAAGTAATAAGAAAACAACAGACGTTTAGCCAGAAATCAGGTGTTCCGACACATATGCCCAACCCTGTATATTCCTCTTGTGTAATAAGTCGCTGCGGTGGACCGCGCTAGCGTGAAGTGCGTCTTTTCTATTTTCCTTTTTCCCTAAAATATGGAGGCATGTTCCTGTTGCAATACTCGTGCAGAAGTGCACATGATGCTTCAATGCTGTGTATATATTTTTTTTATAAAAGTACATGCATAGATCTCTCTAAATCAGAAGCCCGCAAAATTAATTCAAAATGTGGTTTAACCTGGACTTGCAAACTATGCGGGAAATTAGGTGATGATCTAAATGGCGTAAAGTCAGCAATAATTGCCTTGCAAGAAGAAGAAGTAAAATTACTAAAACCATCAACGCCTTCGTCAATTTCAAAACTTTCAACACTCACCGAGGCGGAAAAACAGATTCAAGAAATTCGGGAGAGGGACATACGTAAACACAATATAATTATTTATGGCCTGCATGAAACGCACGACACCCAGGCTGGGCAGTTTCAAAGTGATGTGCATGAAGTGAGAGAGATTCTCTCGATTCTTCAGATAAACCAAGAAATAATAAAACCAATTAGATTGGGTAAATACGATCCCACCAACAATGGTAATAAACGCCCTCTACGTTTAAAATTCTCTCAGGAATCAACTATAAATGTGGCATTCCGTAATATAAGAAATCTAAAAAGCACCGAAAAATTCAAAAACTTGAATTTGTCTAAAGATCAAACTCCTATGCAGTCCGAATTATACAGGGAGACAAAACGTGAACTTGAGCGACGTACATCTTCAGGCGAGTCCTATCTTCGGATCAAGCATGTTCGTTACCATTATTTCTGATAGTTCGGAAAACTAATTTCGTAACTCATTTATCGAATTTTTATTATCAAAACACCCATGGATTACGTTCAAAAACTCATTTATTCTATACTAGCATATGCAATTCTTCGGTTGACATTATATTTTTAACAGAAACCTGGCAGAATGATTCTGTCATTAGGTCTGAATTGTTTAGTTCTGAGTATGGTGTAGTACGCCGAGACAGAGATTTTTCCACTGTTAACAGAGCTACGGGTGGAGGTGTTTTGATAGCATTTAATAGTAATGTTACATTTGAATATATTGATGTGGCGCATATAAATAATTTGGTACCATTAATTGATCTCATTGTGTGCAAATGTCGTATAAATTAATTCTGTTTTTATGCAATAGTTATCTACGTATCGCCTGATATTTCTTCGGAGGCTCTGGACACTTTTTTTGATAGTTTAGAAATTATTATTGTTGATAAACCAATATTATTGGTTGGAGATTTTAATATACCATTGTTCAGCCACGATTTATCATCTACACCTAGAAATCTAAAAGCGAAAGCCTTATCTAACTTTGTTAATATTCTAAAACTAAAGCAACACAACTTTATTAAAAACTCGAACGATAGGTTACTTGACTTGTTTTTTTTGTAACTTTGATATGGATGTTAATATAGAAAGAGATATCTCTCCAATTGTGCCAGAAGAGGCGCATCACCCTGCACTCTCCATGTCTTTAAGTCTCGGTTTAGATCAGAATAAACCTAACTCCTTTCCTATCAATAATAATGCACGGTAAAATTTCAAGAAAGCCAACTACCTTAATCTATACGATGATTTAATTCAAAACAGATTGGTCATTTCTTGAAACACTTACCGACATTAATGAGGCGTGTCATGCATTTTATGATAAACTATATAAAATATTTAATAAATCCGTGCCATTCGCAAAACACTCTGTTAGGTCACAATTTCCTCCTTGGTTCTCCGGTGAAATCAAACGTAACATTAAGTTAAAAAAACCACTTTTGCCATAAATGGAAACGTACTGGTTAAATTTTTTTTTCACAGCGAATTTAAAAGAATTAGACGACTAACAAAAATTCAAATTGCTGATGCGTACAAACTTTACATTCAAGGGCTTGAAACTAACCTCAAAACTAATCCCAGAGATTTGTGGATGTACATCCATCAGAGGAATGGCACATCTAGAATCCCTGCGCAGCTGCATGATGATTATGCTTCTTATTCATCACCACAAGATAACGTTAATGCATTTGCTAATGCTTTTTCTAGTGTATATTCTCAAAAGGATTTTATAAAACCTCAGGACGTTTTCTCGAATCGGGAATCTCTAGTTATGCCAATCATTCGGGAGTCGGATGTTATAAAAAGCATCAACCGCAAACATATGTGGAGATGATCGAATCCCGATGTTTGTTATAAAAGACTGTAAATTCATACTCGCTAAACCACTATCGATCATATACAATATTTCCGTACATACAATAATTTTCCCTGATGTGTGGAAACTGGCAGTAATTAGTCCCATTTTTAAACGAGGGGATCTCAATGACATTACAAATTATAGACCTATTGCTATTCTCTCCAATTTCTCGAAAATTTTCGAACAGATTATTTATCAAATAATCTATAATCATACTAAGACTTATATTGCACACCAGCAACATTGATTTTTTGCAGGTCGGTCAACAACAACGAACCTTGCGATAATAACTCAGAATATTAGTGAAGATCTTGATAATCGACGTCAAGTAGACGTTATATACACGGACTTTTCGCGGGCTTTTGATACTATTGATCATAGAATATTACTGAATAAGCTTTCTGCATTTGGACTGACTGGGAATTTTGTAACATTTCTGGCATCATATATGGATAATCGGACAAATTATGTTTTTATCATCTTCTGGTGTACCACAAGGATCTAATTTGGGTCCACTGCTGTTCAACTTATTTATAGACGACCTAATTACATCCATATCATGCCTGGTATTAGCATACACTGATGACCTTAAATTATATAAAACCATAAATAGTTCACTAGACTGCATCGATCTGCAACAAAATTTAACTAAAATCGTAACCTGGTGCAGCAATAATAAACTCTCTCTAAATATTGTTATGTGTTACTGTCACTTATACATGCAAGCTGCAATCAGCTATTTATAATTACACGATCGATGACGTGGTGCTTCGACGTGATATTCAGATGAAGGATCTGGGAGTTTTGTTTGACTCGCGACTCACCTTCTTAGATCACTCACCTTCTTAGATCACATTAATAAGTTCTTCTGCTTTCAAGGTGCTTGGCTTTTTAATGCGTACCTCTAAGTATTTGAATGATACTAGCCTGATAAAGGTTTTATATTTTGCATTGGTTCGCAGTCGTTTAGAATATGTTTCACTTATATGGTATCCATATTATGCCAGCAATTCTTGGGCCGTCGAACGTGTACAAAAGCGGTTTCTCAAATTTCTAAGCTTTAAAATTAATGGTGTCTACCCAGATCAGACCATGACTTATGATAATTTATTGTCAGCACAAAACTGTACCTCCTTGTCAGAGCGAAGAGATAGATGTAGCAGACTATTTATGTGCAAATTAATACGCAATGTCCAACTGCATCTACTAACATTTTGCTGAAGGCTCCTATTGTACACATGAGCCGTAATTCCAATGAGTATTATAAAGATATTTTTATAGACGCTTGACTATGTACTTTTGTAGTTTTCCCTTATTTTTAAATTACTATTTAGTTTGCTATAATTTATTCATTAGTCATCATCGGGCGCGGGTCACCGATGCGATTCGGCATTTTGTGGATGGTCGATAGTATGAAATTCGGCACTTTGGGTAAAATACCCATTCGGCACTTTGAGCATTCGGCATATTATCCCGGACCCGCCCATACATAGCTTTATAAGACATCATAATTTTTGTGTGCTTTACCACACCTTGAAAGTCCCATGAATACCGAATCACCCTGTATATACTCTTTTATATAATTTACATCAGTTTAAATCTACTTGTTTAGAAAGCAGTGTATTGAAATGCAGTTATATTTATAAATCCAGAAATAATTCCAGCGCAGTGGATTCATCAATATATTAGTTTCTAACTACATGCTTCATCCGCATTTCATTAATCATTTCCCCGGCTGCACTGTAAATAGAGAATAATTAATTGAAAATATGATTTACAAAAATAGCGTTGGGAGAAAATAAATGATTCATTTGTTATCCACTGATTATAAATAGCACACAGTAGCAAGTTGTGAAAAACTAACACTCATTACGAAATACCATCTATCATTCTGTTAGTTTGGACGAAACATTAATCCCCGAGGCAACAGCTCTTAGTTTGGTTTATTGAAAAACGATTCCATTTGGCGAGAATAATAATACCGCAGAGACTTTATTTCAGATTAAATTGGAAAAATCAAAACAATCGCTAAATTGATCGAATCCATAACTTTTCGTATCGTTGTTCTTTGATTCGGATTTATTTATTTTCTCGGCAAATGAGTTTGCGTTTTATAATTGTCATACTGTTTCTTGTAATAATTGTTTCATCCGTTTATCTTTGAATGACTCTAATAAGCATACTGATGTGCGTGCTCTGGCAGATTGGAAATTCAAATAATATAAATTGCTGTATTTTTTATAGATTGGAATAATATAATAAACGCCGCCAACATTAAACATGTAATTTTTATAGTTGATCTAGTTTAAATGTAAAGTCGTAAGTTTGTTAAGATACTTTAAATCTAGGCCAGTTTAGTGAGCTCTATGAAGCGGAGGAGTAAAGTAAGAAATGGGCTAATGTCTTGGAATATAATAGCTTCATAAAAGACTTACGATTATGGACGTCGTTTCCTTATGTATTAAAGAGAAGCTGAAATTATCTATTGTAACGTATTTTATTTCTTCGAGTATAATTAATAGTTTCACTAATTTTGTAACTATTACTTTTTCAAACAATTTTTCTCAATGCGCAATCTATTAAAAATAAATTGAACGAATTTGAAGCACTAATGATGACCGACATTTTAGTTCAATAGGATTATGCGAAGAGGAAGAATGTGTGGTTTCTAAAATATATGATATATCGGCCAGAGCCTTCTATTCACGCAAAGCAAGCAATTATGGAGATACGATTTTGTACGTTAAGGAAAATATGACCTCAAATGAATATAATGCTCTGATTGATGAAATTAGCATTGTGAATTTAGTTTATAAACCCACTTTTAAAACAGCGTTTATTTGTGTCTACCGTTCGCCTTGTGGCGATTTTAATATGTTTATAAACGTATTTTCCTACTTTTTAGATAAGATAACCCATTTAAACTGTAACATGGTAATAAGAGGTGACTTTAATATTCGGTTTGATACTAATGATCCAAAGGAAGTATAACTCATAGATGTGCTTACCACCTGTGGACTTAAAACAACCGTAAATTTTAACACACGTAAAAACAATTGCCTGGATAATATATTCTCAAATTGCCAGGACTCAATCCAACAAATTGAACCATATAACACAAGTTTATCGGATCGTCTAGGCTTAATATTATCACTATGTATAAATTCTAACGAAAACAACAAGATAGAGTTCGTTTACAGGCCGTTTACTTTGGAGGGTAAGTTTCTATACTACAATTTTATAGCTAACGCTAATTGGTCTTTCATTAATAATTTATCGATATCAACCAACGAAAAATGGGATTGTCTCTATAGTGTACTTATAAATGTAGTAAATAAGGCTTTCCCGGTAAAATGTCGAAAAAAAAATATCAGTGCACCACACTGTATTCAATGGTTTAATTCTGATATTAAACAGTTGCCCGAAACTTTGCACCTCGTCAAAGAATATCATTCCGTGAACCCTTCGACTAGGTCACAGGAGCTTCTCAAAGAATATAGGTTGCAATATAAAAATGAAATTATAGCAGCGACACATCAAGCTTCTAATGAATTTATTAATAATTCCAGTTATAAGGTGAAAGCTTTCTGGGGAAAACCTAAGTAATAAAGCTAACCATGCGACTACTTGTGATATAACTTGTGATCATTTTAATACCTATTTTGTAAACGTAGCAGATGAACTCTTAAAGAACTTACCAACCTCTCAGACATTCAACGCAAATACGTACACAAATTGCAATCCTAACATGTTCTTTACATTCAAAGAGATCACTTACAACCCTGTTCGTGATGCTATTAACTCTCTAAAACTAAAAAAGCGCTGATATATATGATATAACAGTGGATATTATAAAAAGTGTATAGTAATTAACGTTATAAGTCCGGGAACATATACTTTACAGTATGAGTGAGACATTTAAAGACGAGGCGACAAAGGAGCCGAGTCTTGAAATTCGAAACGAGTACTGTAAAAAGTGTTCACGGACGAATGTCGTTATGTATTTTATTTCATTCTGTGTCAAATTGCGTTTTAAAGAAACATTGAAATTAATTTAAAAATTACTATAACAGATGCTCCAAATCTAGTTACATTTTCGTAACATGATTAGCAACGGTTGTTTGGCAAATGTTTAATTTGTTTAAATAATTTGTTGTGTCAAAATGAATTCTTATGCAAATTGCCCAGAAATTGTAAATCCTCCAGTAATTGTAAGAAAATCTGAAGAAGCGTGTGCGAAATTAATACCTATTAAGTCTGGTGAAAGGTATCAAAAACAATTCAGTCATTTTTGTGAATGGAAAGCAGAAAATAATGTGATGAAAATTACGGAAGAAGTTATGTTGGCCTATTTTTTAGATTTGGTAAGAATTTAAATGATTACATTTATTATTTTATTTGTGAACTAATGTTTTTAGTCTAAGAAAATAGGTGCGTCTTCTTTGTGGCCGAAATATTCCATGATAAAATCAACATTAATTGCGAATGAAAATCTTGACATATCTCGTTTTTCTATTGGTCATGAATCGAAACAATCTAAAACATTAACCCGAGAAGAAATCTATAGATTTATGAAAGAAGCTTGTACTGATAAATTTCTTCTGGCAAAAGTAAGAGGAAATTTTAAATAAAACAAGAAAATATACGAATTTTTTTGAATTTACAGGTTGTAGCTTTGATTGGAGTAGCTGGTGGTTGTAGAAGAGAAGAATTGTACAATATTTCACTAGACGATATCCAGGAAACTCAAACGCAGTTAGTAATTACAATTCCGTGCACTAAAACAAATCAAAGAAGAACCTTTACTGTAATAAACGAAGTAGATGAAATTAAATGTTTGGAGTTATTCAGAAAATACGTATCACTGAGACCAAAAAATGTTAATCATAGAATGTTATTTTTGGGATATAGAAATTCAAAGTGTACCGTACAGAGGGTAGGAATACACACAATTGGAGGGATGCCAAAACAAATTGCACTGTTTCTGGGTCTTCATCCTGACAAGTATACTGGTCATTCGTTTCGGAGAACTTCTGCTACGCTTTTGGCCAATGCTGGTGCTGATTTAGCAGTACTAAAAAGACACGGTGCTTGGAAGAGTTCGTCTGTGGCTGAAAAATACATAGAAGACTCTGTGGAAAACAAAAATAAAATTGCTAGGATGATACTGAATGGAGAAACCTTTGTCGAAGTATTGCAGCAGCAAAACAAAGAAATTATTAATAAAACTAGTTTTAGCAGTAATTTTGCTCCAGTAACTATTGAGGGCAATACAAATTGTACTATTAATCTGAACATTAATATTTAAGTTTAATTGTTAATTTTTATTATACATACATTATGTATTTTTGAATAAATTATTTCTTAAATTTGAATAATTGTTATTGCCATGATTAATTTTGTGTTTCCAATAGCAACACTTTACCGGACCGGCTGTTTTTTGTGTTTTCCCGGATTGAAACTGTTGACGTAAAGTATTGGAATTTGACACAGTATGAAATAAAAGGAATTACTTATTCCCCATCTTACAAAGTTAATAAATTGCATTCCCGACTCTTTGAAGCATGCAAAAGTTATACCCATACATAAAAAGGGGGATAGTGGAGATATAAATAACTACCGACCCATTTTGCTCCTTCCAATAATCTCTAAAATTGTCGAAAAATTTTTGAAAGATCAAATTGTTAAATATTTTGATTGTAATAAACTTTTTAGCGTCCATCAATATGGCTTCAGGTCACAAAGGTCAGCGACAGATGCTATTCTGTCGTTCGTAGGAATGGTGTCAAACTGCTTTGAACAAAAAATGTTTTATATAGGTTCATTCTTAGATATGACCAAAGCCTTTGACTACATACCACATTAATCACTATTTAATAAATTAACTACATACGGTTTCTCTTCAAATAGTCGAAACCTCCTAGCATCATACCTGTCAAATAGGGTACAAATTGTCAAGTTTAACAATGGAACATCTGATCCTTTGCCAATAAAACATGATGTTGCCCAGGGATCAGTCTTAGGACCTCTGCTGTTCATAATATATATCAATGACTTGCCACATTATGTAAACTCTGACGTAATTCTGTTTGCAGACGACACCACTGTACTTAATATGGCCTACCATAACGAGAGTGCTATTGCTAGTAGTAATGGTACCCTCGACCAAGTTTCCACTTGGTGCAATAAAAACAGTCTTGTCTTGAACCATGCAAAAACCAAACACATACTATTCACACTAAATAAAGTTGAGAACCCACTAGAAAACACAATAAAATTCTTAGGAATTCATTTGGATTCTAAACTCAAATGGGATATTCACGGGAAACATTTGGCAAAGCAACTACCAAAAATATATATTGTTTAGTTTATAACACGAATTGCATACTATACGTTTTCTACGACTAAATTGGTAAAATTTTGAAATTATTATCTTAAATGAACATAGTGTTACCGGCGTTTTACTGAAAACTTCGTACTGCGATTATTTTAATTTATATTCACTAAAACATCGGACTCCACTTGTTTAGATCATTTCCTTTTCATAATCATTTAATTCCAAGTTCGAGTCAAGTTCGTACGCATACATTTGATTCACTATAAATATGTATTGTAATATTGTCCACGATACAACTTGTTCTGAATCATTATTCATAACAAAATACAGATTTCAATCATTTATAATCGCGACAGAGCCGGGCACCCCATCGTAGTAATTTTCTATCATATGCTTAATTTTTATACTTTTTTTTTTTAATTCATTCAAATTTATTCATTAACTTAAATAACTTTAGTTATTAAGTTAGTTAGTTATTGACTTAAGTATTAATGCAATTTGTCTAAGCATAACATTTAATTAAACGTTAACTTAGCCGTTCATTTATTAGCTATTTAAATTATTAAATCGATTTTCAAACCTTAATTGAAACCTTACGGGGCAGGTTAAATTAGTCAATTCGACTAAAAGATTAGTGGTTCTATCAATCAAGTCGATACTATCACCTATGTCAGCTATAAGCAGCGTGATAGAGAGTTATCCCGACTCTCTAAATACAATGTTTAGTCACCAAGCCCAAAATACTCCACCATATGGGAATCCATTTGCATCACAATACCACGAGGTGCAAGTCAATCTTCATACACCACCCCCACCAGGTTACGAGTACCAATTAATCCAAGTCTACAAACCCCGCAGAGATATCCATGTCGAACCCCGAAATGATACTTATCAACCGGATCAAACGCAATTACGACACTCGTAACGAAACGTTACGAAACCCGTTCCATGAATACCGTCGCGAAGCATCGGAAACACATCGCGAATTGCGAAATCAAAATTAAAGCGATTATTACCTTAATAAACAATATGAAGATATTCGTCGTCAAACTCACAGAGAGTACCTCGTGCTCATGCGGGAATTTAAGCGTGCGGAACCAACAATATTTTGACGCGAAGAATCCGCAAGCATTCCTGGAGAGCATCGAGAGAGATTTCTACGGATTGGACCTGTCTATAAAGGAAAAACAGCGGATAACACTTGCTCGCATGACGGAGGCACAAATCTCAGAATACGGGAGTTTCTTTCAAGAGGGAATCTCATGGGAGCGAGCTGCATCCCTTCTGTGCGACGCCATCGATCCCGATGTTATTCAATACGAAGAAACCGTTGAGCTGCTAACTAAGCGGCAGAACGATACAGCACCAGGACCCTTGACCATCCGTAAACAAGTTCTATTCCAGAAATACGGCCCCCACTTAACCGAAGAGTACATGTCAAAGGTCACCTGGAGATTATCTTCGGAAAGGTTACGCAAGGATCCATCCACCCACAATGGACGAATTTGTGCAAAAGGCGGTCAGACTATCCAACAGGCAATCGTTTTGCACCACTCTGGACTATAACAAAACTGAGGCCCCGAAGGAACAGCCCTACAAACAGAAATCACCCAGGAAATTCCCCTACACACATCAGGACCCGCAGGCCTCAAACCAAAACCATCATCCATCATCCACACAAACTAGCTATCGCCCGGAACATCCACCAAGAAATCACAATTATCAAACAGTTAATAACATGCAGACACACGATGATCGCCAGCGTACTCCTCTAGGTCAGAACATGCAGAATCCAGGGCAGGTTACACCATCAGTCCAACTAGAAAATGACTTTCGTAGCCAGTCATCGCAACTCAATCAGCCAAAATCACCTCCTCCTAGATGCCTGAAGTGCAGAAAGGGGAATCATTGGCATAATCAATGTCCGAATGTGCCGGGAAATGGGACAGCGGGAGGCCAGTCAACGAATTATCAAGATTAAGTTCTCGACTTTCCATCGCCCGACGAAAACGACATCGATGCCGACAAAAAGCCACGAAGACGGACAACACACCATCTGATAGACGACAAACATTGCAAAGGTTGTCCAGTAATAATACACAGACACCAACCAGTGCTAATAACAGTGAAAATGTTAACTTTAGTGTACCTCCCCCTCGCGAAAAAGACGCTTTACTCCAACACTCGACATTTTCACCGTTCAATCATCCAAGTCAATTAATTTTGCTCCCTATTATAATTAATCATCGAACAAGCGCTTGTCTACTCGACCTCGGTGCCGGGCAGAACTACATTCGCCCACATCTAGCCAACAACATAGTTCCTGTCCGTGCAAAAGCTAACTTAGCAGGTGAAAAACTCAACAGCCGACATAATAGGTTTTTCAAAAATTAATTTCCGGCTGGGCGACGTGAATTATTCGGAAAACTTCCTAATAATGCCAGAGTTGAGATATGACGCTATCCTGGGAATCGAGTTTGTCAAAAAACACGAAGCAGTAATAGATTGCCATCGTCACTGTCTCCATATTGGAACCGGCCTACGCCAGACAATTTTTTGTTCCGAAAAACTCCCTCGAAAACAAATTGACCCCCCGACATTTGATCATGGATTTACAGGAGAAGCTACAACAGACTCCCATGAACTAATACATCGATTTTCGCGTCTGTTTTCACCTAAGGATCAATTTACAAAACAGCCTCACGGTACGGAACATAAAATTCGGATAAAACATTCGAACCCAGTCCGGACACGGATTTATCGCTACACTCCGAATAAGAAGCAGGAGATAGACCACCTAGTTCAAGAGCTCCTCGAAGATGGTATAATCGAATCCTCCGCGAGTCCATATACTTCTCCAATCGTTTTAGTCCCCAAGAAAGATGGAAAAAGTCGATTTTGCGTGGATTACCGAAGAGTCGACGAAGTAACGGTTTCGGAATCAACGCAAATGCGAGTAATCCAGGAAGCACTGCCGGATTTAGGCGATGCGCGTGTGTTTTCAACACTTGATTTAAAACAGGGCTACTAGCAGATACCAATGGAGCAGACTTCAAAACAATATACGGCCTTCAGTAAACCCGATGGAGGGTATTACCAATTTCGAGTAATGCCCTTCGGACTTCCAGCAACATTTCAGCACCTGATGAGTCAGGAAGTGCTCGCAGGAATGCTCCACGAGTTCACAATGGTATATCTCGATGATATCATTGTGTACTCACGCACCGAATAGGAACACATACGACACCTATCCTTGATTTTGGAACGCTTGTATCAATATAATTTACACCTGGAAAGAGACAAGTGCATTTTTGGAAAATCCTCATTAGAATATCTCAGCCACAATGTCAAAATCGACGTAACCCGCCCACTGGAAAAGCACTTGTCAAAGATTAAAAATCACCCCATTCCAAAAACCAGGAAACAATTAGGGAAATTTATCTAACTGGATTCGTCAATATATTAATGGTTTTGCTGAAATAATTGCACCACTAAACGAGTTGACAGCCACAACACGACCATTTCGATGGACAGCAGAAGCTACTCTCGCAATGGAACAACTTCGGGAAGCAATTGAAGAACCCCTTCGCCTTCATTGTCCTTTCACGGATCTCCCCTTCACAGTCCAAACTGATGCTTCCCAATTAGGATATTTCGGCAGTGTTATATCAAACCGACCTCGAGGGAATGAAGAGGATTATTAGTTTCGACTCAACCAAACTTAAAGCCATCCAGCGTCGTTATCATATTAACGAACAAGAATGCCTCGCGCTTGTGTGGGCATTACAGAGATATCGACCGTTGCTTGAGGGACGACACTTTAAAGTTATAACTGACTCGAAGGCACTAACGTGTTTAACTAACTTTAATCAACGATCGAAACTGACAAAATGGGCACTTATCCTCCAGACATTTGACTTCGCACTTGAGCACTGTCCGGGGAAGGATAACCAGCTTCCGGATTTTCTGAGCCGTGACCCCGACGACGAATCCGTAGGAGACATTCCGGAAATCGAAACCGACAATCGATCTGTCATTAATGTCATTGAGTCAACTCTAGTGCAATACATTAAAGATTCCCAAAGAGATGACATTCACACGCAAGAAATTCTACGAATCCTAGCCGACCCAGATCACAACAACTGGGAACAACACAATATATCGTCAGAAAACATTGCAGGTTTTTAGTAGTAATAGTACATTATTATTAAATTTGTATACTTTGGTAAATATAAAGGGTGTTTTTTAGCTGCATGAGAAGTTTCGATGGTAGTTGTCTATCTATACTCAATGAGAATGTCAAACTGTGTTGGCATTTCTGTTCAGTAAGGTTAGGCAATTCATCATAATTCGTTCAACGCCACAACAACGCTTCTAAATTGTGGAAAGTTACTTTCAAAAAAATAAATCTGTTCGCCGAGTTCATAGAGCACTTCGTCCATTTTACGATCAACATAATCGGCCTAGTGAGCAAGCAATTCGTGCAGTTATAGATCGTTTTCGCACTAATTTTACTCTCCTCTATTCAAAACCATCAGCAAGAAAAAGAAATGTGCGTACCGAAGAGAATATTGCTGCTGAAGCGCTAAGTGTTGAAGAAGACGCCGAAATGTCGATTCGTCGCCGTTCTCAACTTGTTGGTCAACTACGTCGACAATTTTACGTAAGGATGTTGGATTACGTGCCTATAAAATACAGCTCGTACAAAAATTAAAGCCAAATGACCATCGTTTACGTCGCATTTTTGCTGATTGGGCTAATTTGAAACTGGCCAAAGATGAGCATTTTTATCGAAGAATTGTGTTTAGTGATGAGGCTTATTTCTGGTTAAATGGCTTCGTCAATAAGCAAAATTGCCGTATATGGAGCGAAGACAATCCCCAAGCCAATAACGAAACACTGTTACATCTATTAAAATTGACTGTTTGGTGCGGTTTACACGCTGGCGGCATCATCGGTCCTTATTTCTTTCGCAATGAGGAAGGAGCTGCCGTTACGGTGAATGGCAAGCGCTAGCGAGCTAAACATCGACAGCATTTGGTTCCAACAAGACGGCGCAAGTTGCCATACAACGCGCTTAACAATCAATTTATTGCAAAATTAATTTGGTGACAACTTTATTTCCAGAAGTGGTCCTGTTAACTGCCCCCCTCGTTCGTGCGAAGTAACGCTTCTCGATTATTTTTTTATGGGGCTATGTTAAGTCATTGGTTTATGCCAACAAACCAGCATTTCTTGAAGCATTGGAAGCCAATATTCAAGTCATTGAAATTGGACTGATCGAATGGGCCATGTAACTCGTAACCGCGGCGGACATATGCCAGAAATCATATTTAAAAAAAAATGCCATGAAATTATCTACAAGATTACAATAATAATTAATAATTTCAACAATATTTTTGTCTTGTATTATTATTTAAAGTTCTCAAGCTCTTAAAAAAACACCCTTTATACAGTGTGTCCACGGGTGGAGTTGACGAAAGGAAAAAAAACTTTATTATTTATTTTACGGCAAAAGATCATTCTTTATAAAAAATTCTGCTTGTCGAAAAAAATTGTTTGTAATCAAAAAAATTAAGATCAGATGTACAGGGTGTTAATAAATTTTATTAAAAAAAAAACAAAATGCTGGTTTCAATAAACCATAAAATATGGTCCAATGATTCTATCAAAGATAATTCCACACGATACGTTAACTTTTTTGTAACCTTGACTTCTTCTATTGATGACGTAATTAGGATTCTCGAAAGCCCAGTGCCGACTATTTTGGGTAGATAATAATAATAATAATAATCTTTATTCGTGCTAAACAAAAGGAATGTGTACACAAGTCAGAGGTGGCGAGAGAGCACATGCTATGTGGTAAAAAAAGACTTAATTAACACACATTAAAATATTAACATATTAAAATTTAAAATTCAAAACTCAAAATCTAAAATATTAAAATTTAAAAATCATACATATGATACTCAACAGAATAAAATAAATATAGATAAAAAGAAAATCAGATAAAATTGTAAATAATAAAAGCTAGTAACTTAATTAAACACATACATATATAACACAATTTTAAAATCAATGACTAGATGAAGTACACTAAATAAAATGGTTAAAATGTAGATATTCCTGAATGCTGTAAAATGCATTTTTACATAAATATGATCGAATAGTTTTCTTAAAATTGTTTTTGTCAAGTGCTTTAATATTATTGCCCGTTGGTGCAAAATGTAGATTTGTCGGTGAAACAAATTAATCTGGGAAACCTTCTGTTTTCGATTTCGAATTTTCATTTCCTTAAAAATAACTTGTAATGTACTTTTGCTTACTTCCAGCATTCTTGTAGATTATTTAGGATTATCTACAACTGACCCTAATGCTAATAATGTAGATGTGTCATCTTCATCGCAATATTTCTTCGTTTTCTTCATATTCATTACTGAGTTTCAGTGAATTTTTTTATTAGTTTTCGTAGTGCTTCCTTAGACCCAGCCGTATTTGGAATTTTTTTTCCTGAAAAAGATCAATTGCGTATTGATAAGATACATTTCCAATTCCGTAGCACTGTACTAAATAAACACGCTCTTCTTTAGTTAACATTTCTGAATACTGTCAGACGTAACATTGACGTTTACGGAATCGGGTATCTTGATTTTTTGTTAAATTCTCCAAATAATCGTATAAAATCACGAATTATTGTAAATAGTAAAAATTATAATTTTTATTTGAAAATTTGTATTTATGCTACATTTTAACTTATAAACAACTTTGTTTAATAAACATTTTGTATAAAATAAAAAATAATGGTTCTTATCTCTTGAAGCATTTTCTTGTTTTCTTAATTATTAACACCCTGTACATCTGATCTAATTTTTTTTTATGACAAACAATTTTTTTCGACAAGCAGAATTGTTTATAAAGAATGACTTTTTGCCGTAAAATTAATAATAAAGTTTTTTTTCCTCTCGTCAACTCCATCCGTGGACACACTGTATAAACAGTTACGTTAGAGATATTAAGATAATTGCTAAAAGAAATCATTGATTCTCCTAAATTTCTTTAATGTTTTGTATTATTTATTTGATTTAAGTTGAAAGTATTCCTTGTTTCATTTATTTATTTTTTATTTTGACAGATTATTGATAAGTGAGAACTTATTCGATTTTGAGTTTCAATTGATTTTAGCGATTTAAACATCTGGAGCTAACTTCAGTCCATGACTAAGATGCACAAAGTCACAGTTTGTTAAGGTGTATTTAAAGAATCACTTAGCGTCATGAAAACATATGCAATAAATGCCATTTTAGAAGTGGGAGTAGAAAAAAATAAATAATGGAACCTCGCAGGGAGAGAAATGGTACTTCTCTCATGATTTCGAGGGCTGAGAAATCGAATTTCTCTCCCTTTTGTGAAAAAAGTGTTTATTTCCATTGACTAGTAGATTAATTATGCCCTTAATCTGTTTGTGTAGTATTTTGAATTTTTCATTATATAAATGGCAGTGTTATGTTAAATGATCGGCATATGTGGAGTTGAATTTTCCTTGAATAAAACAATTTCCAAACTAACTTGTAATCAATCTATTAAATAATTCAACAACACAGAAACCATTAAATGGATTCATACCTATATATTATTCGCTGGAATGGCCTGTTTACTAGAAACGGGGACAGATATATTTATATTCTTTAATGGAGTGTAAGTAAAGTTGTTTATAGCCATAAAGTTACGTTTGGCACATTAAACATTATATTTCAATGTCAGTTCGACCAAGCAATATACTATTTGAGAAATATATTATATTTAAAGGTATTGATATTTCTCAGAAATTTTCAGCTTAAAAGAAATCTAGGGAACTTATGACAATTGATTAATAATAAATACTTGAAATTGTAAATATATTGACGAAATAAATTGATTATATGTGTGTGATGGAGGAGAAATTATAATTTCAAATATCATAGCAGAATAGTTAAATAGAAATCCTAATAATATTATGTGAGATACACATATTTTAAAATATGCGACCATAGTAAAATGGCCAGACGGGCGGGATCAAAGGGTACAATTTGTGGGTTGTTTACTACCGATGATTAGGGATTCTATTCTCTACATGATGGTGTAGAAATTGTAATTTATGACCATATTCGAACCTTTTCTACCTGCTAGAGACGAGGTCTGGACAAGCTTCCAAAAAGATATGCCAGATGTTCCTATTCTTCACCCCTAGTACCTGCGTTCGACCTTCCCTTTAAATTTTAAAAGGAATTCGTTTAAATGAATGCAAAACAACTCAATATCCGTTCCAAACTAACATACCCTGAATAAAACTAACTCATTTAATACATTACAGGTACTTTTTCAATCTAAACGGCAATTATTAATTTTTACTTTTAAGTGTAACATGGATCAATGAAATTATATTTATGTTCATTTCAGTATTTTTGTGTATTTTAACTCCAGTTAGATATAAACTACTAGCCTTATATAGAGCAAGAACACTAACTAGCCCCGTACTTTACAAAAATAAAGATTTTCAAATTTCAAACAATTATAAATTTGTCAGGGTTCTTGCTCTATATAAAGCTAGTAGTTTATGATATCTAGCTAGAGATAAAAATACACTGTGATAAATTTTGGTTGTTATTTTTGGATCTAAAGTGGATTTTCTAAATTTTCAATACCAAACTTCCATTTTACTGGTTATTTTTAAATTTTGGCTCTTTCGGGTTATGAACATTGTTGTAAAGGAGACTTTTCTGAAAACAATCATGTCAATTGCAATGTTGTAACTTAACATAGTGCAGAGATATTCAAATTAACGCTAATGAAAATGAATTAACTTGAAAACACGTCGTGCGCTTACAAATATAGTAATGGTGCAAGGTATTTTTTTTAAACTTTTGAACTCAATTATAGGGTAATCGCATATAAAAAAATCAAAATATTTAAAAATGGTCAAGCAACGAACTTAATTTTTATTCACTTGGATTGACCCAGTTGAGAATGTCGCCAGTCTGTTTCTAGCTTAGAAATGTCAATTGTTTTCTGGTATGTCTACTATATCTAAGTAGTCAGTTTAAAGTAAATTGTACGAGTGATAATGTTTTTAGAAATTTTAAAATCCTTAGATGCAAATTTCGCTTTCTCGAATTCAAGTTTCGAATGTCTCCATTTTGTTTCTAACTTAAAAATATGAATTGTTTTCTAGAATGTCAAAAATGCATTATTTTCTAATTAGTTTTAGAAATTTTTAATAACATTCCACGATTGATAATGTTTTTACTATATTTATAATCCCCAGATGTAAATTTCGCTTTCTCGAATTCAAGCTTCAAAAGTCGCCGTTTTATTTCTAGCTAAAAATTTTATCAATTGTTTCCTAATGTATTAAAAATGTATCATTACTAAGTAGTTTTGGAAATTTTGAAAATAATTCCAAAAGCGATATTTTTTTAGCATTTATTGTTTATGGTGGAGGCGTCTACTTTGTTATACATGTTGTAAATATAATAAAAACACTTTTATTTTATGTTTTGATAATGGCAGTTGAGTTGCCGAAACTATAGTCAACAATAAAAATCCGTGTTATACCAACAAAGTAAAAGTGTTTTTATTATATTTTTAGAATTTTCCTTATTTCAAGATGTAAATTTCGCTTCCGTGTATTCAAGTTTCGACTGTCGCCATATTGTTTATAGCGTAAAAATATCAAAATAATTATCTAGTATGTAAAAAATGAATTATTTCTAAGCAGTTTTGGAAATTTTGAAGAGATTTCCACGAGTAATAAAGCTTGTAGAATTATTTTAATCCCAACATGTAAATTTTTCTTACTCGAATTAATAATAATATTAATACATTTATTAGCGGGACATCGCCCTTGAAAAATACAAAATAACTGAAATATACATTTCTATGAAATAAAGTAATCTTAATCTTTTTGAAAATGTATTTTTTTCAATAACGAACACTCGAGTGCAAAAAATTAAAAATTAATATAAAACGGAAGGATAAAATCCTACAAAAATTCAGATTACTTCACAAGCCGTCGATCTTTTAACATAATTTTGGTTTTTGAATGTGCAGCAATTTTCAGTCGAGTTATGAATTTCTGAAAATGTATTTTCTTCAATGTCGAACTCTCGAGCGCAAAAATTAAAAATTAATATGAAACGAAGGGATAAAATGCTACAAAAATTCAAATCACTCTACACGACGTTGATTTTTCAAAATAATTTTGGTTTTTGAATATGCAGCAATTTTTAGTTGAGTTATGAATTTTTGAAAATGTATTTTTGTCAATGTCGCAATTTCGAATGCAACATTAATATGAAACGCAGGGATAAAATACTACAAAAATTCAATTCACTTCACAAGACGTCGATCTTTCAAAATAATTTTGGCTTTTGAATCTGCAGCAATTTTCAGTCGAGTTACGAATTTTTGAAAATGTATTTTTATCAATGACGAGCACTCGAGAGCAAAAAATGAAAATGAATATGAAACGAATTTTTACAGCACCCTGTAAATTTATTAATAATTAACATATTTTTTGTATTACACAGTTTCACTAGTGCGTAATTACTTTATAACTCCAGTTATGTACTATACTTTATCTACAACCATACCTTTATTGGCTTAAAATAAGGACAATTTAATTTTCATCTATAATATCCCTAATGCATCAAATATTACCGATCATTAAAAGGAAAAGTATTCTATTTCTTAATTATTTCATCTTCATCTTGGGGCGATCAACCAGTTAGACATGAATGCACGGCTTATTATAGTACATCCCAAAAAAGGGCTCACTACCTGCTTGGGCCAAAAATGTAAAATTCAATCCGGTGGGCACGTGCCCGCAAGTTTGACATTTTTACGACCGCCTGGTGATTATTACCGACCGCAATAAACCCAAGGGCCATGCCGCCTACTCTGGACATTTTTAGCGGCTCCTTGTTAAACAAGTAACTATTATTTTGAAAGCTCGATCCAACTTACATTCCTATTACAAAAAGAAAAATTAAATCACCAAGTTTTTTGTCGCTACTGCAACAATCTTTCATATTTTGAAAAACAATTTAACTGCACTAAAGTAAGTTTAATAGAATCGTCAGGAATGTACTCTTCCTCTCCATCGTATTACTTAACAGCAATATGCACCACGCTCTGCATTTTATCCCGACTCCTTGACATTTTCTAGTTCCAACGAATTTTAATTAATTTCAAATTAGAAAATTCTGGAACAAAAGTAATACGTGTTAAATTTAATAGCATATACAAGGTACAAAAGAAAATATAGCGCCGAGTAAGTGCTCTGCAAAGTATCAGTCTTGTGAAATCGGCGTAGGTGAAGCAGACAAAATGTATAACTTGCTTCATTTGTGACGGAAAACTACGTGTGTCGTCTGGTGTAAAAAGAACCGCAACAAACTTTCCGGAAATCAGAAATTTCAAGTGGGTATGCGATTACTGCATGGTTGAGTTTCCGAAACGAAAGGCAAGTCAAACATCTAATAAAATCATGAAAAGTGAGGGTTGTAATACGGAAGTAAACAGAGACGTTAACAGTAGCATGGCCGAAATATTTACTTTGGTACAGAAAATGCAAAATGATATAATAATCTTAAAAACGGAAAAATCATAAAGTAAAGAAAGGTACGCGTGAAAGAAACCGATAAATCAACCCGTTGTCGAAACACCAAATTCTTCTACAATCGAGAAGGAACTACAGGTTACAAGAAATAATTCAATTGTAAATAAATTTACACAAAATCAACAGAGCGGGTCAGCCCACAAAAAGGTTATCAACAATACGTCTGATTCAACGACTGAGAGCCAGACAATAATAAATTTGGAAACGAGCAATTCATTGTTAGACGGCGATGGTTTTAAGAAAGTCTCACCCAAAAAACAAAAACGTCAACGGGCTCAACCAATCTACGGAACTACTGTAACAGCAGCCATAAAATTCAGGTTCGTCCACTCTACCCGGTATCACCCTTCCACCACTGAGGAGGACATCAAGGCACTATTGGAAAGGAAAAGTCTCAAAAATATTGAATGCGAAAAACTGGAATCAAGGCATCCAGCAGAATATTCGTCTTTTAAGGTTGGAGTACCGACAAGCGAGTTAGAAAGGCTGAAGGACCCGTCTACATGGTCCGTTGGAATACACAACTCTTTTTCCTCTGGCTTTGCAAGAAACCAACGGAGATATAAATTTTCTATAAACACAAACCTAATGCACCTAAACATTCAGTCTTTGCGGAACTGTTTAAATGAGCTTGAGTTGTTCCTAAATAAGCACAACATACACATTTTATGCTTATGGGAACATTGGCAAACGGTGGAATAAATAAAGACTCTGAACATTCTAAATTATAAATTAATATCTTATTTTTGTCGTTTTACGCAAATTCACGGCGGTGGCGGCGGCGGCGGCGATATTTACTGTGATACGGATATACGTGAGCACTCAAATCGGGCCGACATCAATAACTTAGCCTCGACAAATACTTTCAAGTGTACAGCAACAGACATTGTACGCTGCGTTCAACGTTGTTTGATAGGCATTTGAATTTGGCGCGTTATTTTTCATATTGCAATGTTGGTACCTTCGAGCGAGAGTGTCAAATCTATCATTAGCGCCCGCACAATTAACTGTCAGTGCGATCGTGTATGCTTTATAGATATTTAGTTTTATATTTACGTTTTATACCATCTCATCTTACTGCAGATATTTTATTGGTTAAAAAATAACCACATTAACACATGCAAATCTTAATTATGAAATGTATCATGCAGTGGCATGTCAAAGTCCCTTTTACCGTAAGAGCCATTTTGAATCTTTCCTCTGATTTCCTTTTTTCTTCATTATATTCTTTATCCTCTACAAATTCCAATGAAATGTTAGGGAGTGATTCTGTTGCCCATTCGAATAATTCTTTCGGCATTTGTATTGGATTTGTTATTCTTTGAAGGCTAGTTGGTGGGCATGCCATCGTTGAAGTTCACGTCGAGATCTGTTTCGAGAAGCGGCTTACTGGGGGATTGGTACCCTAAACCTATTTTTAGCGGACCGTCTGTGGTGTTGAGGACCAAGGCAGTGGACAGTGGAAGGTTGGTCAGGCCGTCTATGGGGAGATGTGAGTGGTCGAGTCCCCTTTTGACGTAGATAGCGGTTCCACGCCCGGTAGAATTTCTAGTGAGGAGAGGTATCTGATACCCATTGATCTTTGGAACTTGACTTGCACTGAGAAGAGTCTCGCTCACAAGCACAGCATGAATCTTGTGCTGGTGAACGAAGTGCTCCAATTCGAGTATCTTGTCACGTAACTCGTTCGCATTCCAAAAAGCAATGCTAACGAAATCTATGGGAGAGTCTTGGGTGCACGACATTTTGGGATTTTGGGGATTCTCTGGAATGCGACTTATGCTACGTGGAGGAACCTAGCGAAGGATGCTACGAAGAGGTCGCACTCTTCCTGGTTGGCAGCAGTTATCAGGAGTTCGCGTAGCGCGGTGGCTACCTTGGTTGGGTGACCGGATTTTTCCCAGCTTCGCTTTGAAAAATATTTTATATAAAAGTTGTGCAGAATAGTGATCTGCATGCCCTAAAAATATTTAAATTTATACAGGGTGTCTCATAACAAAGTTACAGACCAAACTTATGTTTTTTTAAATGGAACACCCTGTATATTTTAGCATTTTTGGATTCCTCGTTACTTGGAGATTAAAATAACTTAGGTTTCGGCGATTGAAACCGAGCCGTTTTTGTGTTATTCAGTTGTTTATACAAAAATTTGAACAAAATTGTTAAAGTACTGCCCTGAAACTAATAAAGATAATTCATTCTAATTTAGTGGTAAAGTTTAGTTGAACTTTAGTCTTCAAAATTACTATATCATCCAAAACATAACTCAGCGTATTATACAGGGTGATAGTTATTCGCAAGCTGCACAATTTCTTATTTTTTTCAAATGGAACACCCTATATATTTTTTCATAATTTGAAAGTCCATTGAGTAAGCTTTCGTTTCATATAAGGTTTCGTATATCTGAAGTTGATGGTTACTCTAATATTTCAAAATTCATTGGTAATTTGCATGTTTTTTATTATTAGTTTTAAAATCTAGTTACCAATCATTACAAATAAACAAACAAAAAAATACAGGTGACAGTAATTATTATATTAGTCTCAAAAATAGATCGAACCATTTAAGTTGTGATCTTAGTTTATAATTATGAATTTCTCACAAGAAGAATTGGTTGACATGATTTTCATTCTTGGCGAATGTCACAAAAATGTTTTGGCTTCACGAGTGTATGGACAGCGGTATCCCGAGAGGCGATGTCCACGACAAGGAGCATTTAGAAGAGTGCAAGAGCGATTTGAGACTACAGGTAACGTTAATTATTCAAAACCTGTGCAAAGCAAACCTGTAATTAACGAAGATATCGAATTCCTGGTATTGGCATCGATAGTTAAAAACCCTAAATTAAGTTTATCGGAATTAAATAATCAGTTGGATATTAGTCGGCTCTCAGCGCATAGAATTTTGAAGAAACACAAATTTCACCCTTACCACATCCACTTAGAACAACAGCTTGGAGAAGCAGATTTTCCCGCTAGAACTGCATTCTGTAACTGGGCCCTTAATATTCTGGGAAACAATGAACATTTTTTTGATTTTGTGTTGTTTACTGATGAGGCTTCATTTCACAATAATGGCAAGGTAAACAGACACAACCTTCATTATTATTCGGACCACAATCCTAATTTCACAAGGACAGTAAATAATCAAAATCGATGGAGCCTGAATGTATGGGGTGGTATTCTAGGAACTCGCGTCATAGGACCACACTTCTTTGAAGGCAGCCTGAATAGAGAAATGTTTGAAGAATTTCTTAGGAATCATTTAGATGAGTATCTACTTGACGTACCACGCAACGTAGTAAGAGGTATGTGGATCCAGTTGGATGGTGCACCACCACATTTTGCTTGCAGTGTACGACAATTTTTGAATGACCCTTACCCTAATAAGTGGATAGGTCGCGGCGGACCTGTACTATGGCCACCTAGGTCGCCGGACCTCACGAAATTAGATTTTTTTCTATGGGGCTATATCAAGGACATGGTGTTCCGTATATCACCGACTACAGAAGAAGATATGCGAATACGAATTAAGAATGCTTTTTCTGCAGTAACGCCACAAGTTTTAGTTGCAGTTCACAAATCGTTCGTTGAACGTCTCAGAATTTGTTTAAATCAGAATGGTCGAAATTTTGAAAACATGTTGTAAACTTCTTTAAATTGTTATTTTTCATTTTATATACTTATGTTATTAAATTGTTTTCTTATTTTTCATTTTATATACTTATGTTATTAAATTGTTTTGTTATTTAAGTTGATTTATAAGTTTTTACTATACTTCTCTATCTGTTTTGAAACATAATTGTTTGTATACCTTATTGAGAATAATGCATCCAGATTTTGTTGAAATATGGTAGGATACAAGATTTGAATACATGTCTCAAAAACATAAAATACGATTTTGTAGGCAAACACAACGCTTATAAACGGATCCTTCTCAACCGAAACATGCAACTTACGAACGAATTCTGAAATACTCGAGTCACTATCAACTTCAGACATACGAAACCTAATACGAAACGAAAGCTTACTCAATAGACTTTCAAATTATGAAAAAATATATAGGGTGTTCCATTTAAAAAAATGAAGAAATTGTGCATTTTGCGAATGGCTATCACCCTGTATAATACGCTGAGTTACGTTTTGGATGATATAGTAATTTTAAAGACTGAAGTTCAATTAAACTTTACCACTAAATTAGAATGAATTATCTTTATTAGTTTCAGGGCAGTACTTTAACAATTTTGTTCAAATTTTTGTATAAACAACTGAATAACACGAAAACGGCCCAGTTCAATCCCCACAACCTAGATCATGTTAATTTCCAAGTAACGAGGAATCCGAAAATGTTAAAATATACAGGGTGTTCCATTAAAAAAAAAACATAAGTTTGGTCTGTAACTTTGTTATGAGACACCTTGTATAAATTTAAATATTTTTAGGGCGTGCAGCTTTCTATTCTGCACAAGTTTTATATAAAACATTTTTCAAAATTTTGACAAATAAGCACGTGATTGACCGATCCCAGAGCTCTGAAACACCCTGTATATTCAGGCTACTTTCGTCTTTATTAAATTTATTTCATGCTTCTGCAACCAGTGAGTTTGTCTCAAATTTATTTGGATAAATGCAAGTTTGAAAAAGGAAATAAAATAAATTATATTATTATTATTGTTTCTAAATTAGTTCGTATCGTATAATTTATAAAAAAAAATGTAATTTGATTTTCAGGTTTAGGATTAATGAATCTAAAGAATCAGTTCAAAAATTATGATTTCCTATGATTGATTTTAAATGAATATTTATAGATTTACTTGTCGATAAACCAATTCAGTGCGCATTATATTATTTATGATTTGTTCGAAAAATTAGCACACATAAACATTGTCTCTGTTCTGCCAACAAAAAATTTGTATTTACATTTAATTATAAATCGCCTGGGGATTTATAATTTCAACGCGATATTTCGGGAATTCGCTCTCTCCCTTTACTCGTTTTTGCGATGCAAATAAAACATTATTCTCAGACTTTAAATAACAAAATCGATGTACGGCTACTACGTGATGGGATGAAACATCCAATTATTTCATTAAAACTTGTCCCTGCGTCGGCAAGTCCGTGATTTTCGGTTGTAGTTAGTTCATCGTGAAATTTATTTTCAGTATGCGAGCACCATAAATCTTATTTTGGGCGTTGATGAAATAACTGTGAGATGAATTATGTCCGGCCTGGCGCAGATCGAAGCAAAAAAAGTCGTTTTGTTTTCATTACTTTTAGTCTGTGTCGTCTCGTTCCCACTTCCGTGCTCCCGAGAGAAATTATTTGCAACCAGGAACGCTCACAGGAAACACAATTAGGAGGGGCTCAAATTAAGTGGCTTAGACACGTTGGCACAAGTGAGGAAAAATGAAAGACAAATATTTTATTAGGCCCCTTAATATGATCGCGTTTTACGTTTTGTAAAAACAGGTTAGTTTTTAACGTGATAGTTTTAATTAAAATAAATATTAATCCTAATCAATAAAAAAAATGTACGAAATTTATTTGCCACCTGATGCGCTTACCAAGAAATGGGTTTTAGCGCAGTCATCAGCCATGTTTGCAATAAGAAATCATTCGCTAGAATAGCATAATAATAATCAAATTGTGTTGGAAAACAAATGCATTGCGATTTTTCTCTATTAATTGAAGTTATGCAGGCATTGTGTAACAGTTAAACTGGCAGAAAAGTGTTTTAAGAATCAATTAAAAATTCTTGCTGGGCTTAAAACTACAGGTAGTACTATGGCTCCTTGGCTATAACGAGCCGCCCCTGATCTTTGCCAATTCCCCCTCGTCATTCACAGCATAACTTTCCTGAATTTCTGTAAATAACAATATACAATTTTCTGTCCTTGGTACTCAACCCAAAACTTACCATGGATCAGATTTTTTTATTTTCAAAATAAATTTTCTTTAACACGGACCGGCCATAATATTATTTAAACGACGAAAACTGTCACCTTATTTAGAGCTCAATGCAACTTTATTCGGATTTCGCAACAAAATTTATTGAGTATTGAATCGCGCCGTGGAATTTCTACATTTTTCACATCCGAATCATTTCTATTATACAGTGCGTTCAAAAATTCGTTCCGCAGTGGCCGCGTAGGACATTTGAAAAAATCGTTTAATGAATCTCATTATTTTAACTCATTGGTGGCGGCTACTAGGAACATAAGGCATGCACGACATTCATGCATTTACATTATTCGTCTTGATAATTTTGTTTAAATAAGTTCCCTGTCAGTTTATTTAGTTGTTAAATTTATTTTTGTTACAATGAATACATATGAATTGCAAGAGAAAATACAGGTTATAAATGCATCTACTGTTTACTGACGAAATTAAGTATAACATCTTCGGATCGGATGGTGGAGGAAAAGTATTGCGTAAGACAAATGAAGAGCTGGGAACAGAAAATCTGCACCCAAGGGTGTATAATATAATTGATAGTACAAAAACGAAATATTTTGAGTGATTTATAATTACTCAAAATTCTTCCATTTACTGTATGGTATTCGGGAATGTACAATAAATGTATGTATCCTTGGAAAAACTGAAACTTTTCATTAACAACGTTAGTTTTATAGTGTTACTTTCAAAAAGTTATGTAAACACGAAGTTGATTTTTACCATAATTGTTGATAATAGTATAATGTACGGTGTCAGAAATTTTCATCATTTTTCATCGAAAAATACCGGAGATTTTAATTAATATGGATCGGTTGTTCTCCCAATTCATGATATTTTAGCCATTTCCAAACTAATTGAACTAAAAATAAATGTTTGTAATATGTCACTCCGAACATTATAATAGTAGCTTTCATATGATATCAAGATAACAATATTCTATTATTAAATAATTGAGTTAACCACTATTGAAAATGTGCCATTTTTTTGAAATTTTAAACGCCTGTGAAAGCGAGATAGACAAACTAAAGCCTCTCGCCCCCTTCCCCCCGCATAACCCAACAAAGTGCAGAGCGAGATAGACGCTGCGGATTCGGAGCTGTCATAAAACGCGAAGTACCTTTAATTTATGAATATTCATTATTAGTTTGTTATTTGAGTATTGTGCATTTGAAGAAGCAATACGGGTAGAGAATACAGTATTAAATTCAAATGCAATAAACGCGAAGAGTAAATGCAGCGCACGCAAGAAAAAAGATTCTACAGGATATACAGAATTACGTAATAAAAAAAGAGCAGAATAAAATAATTAAAAAAATTGTGGGTCTACGAAAATTCAGGCGGACAGTTGCAATTAAAAAAAAAAAACGTTACTATATGTACCAAATTCATGACCAGCTGGAGGTATGAGGTATCATTTTATATACCGATGTCGATATTGAATTAACTCGAATTAAAAAAGAACAACCGTTTTCTTTAGACATATTAAAAAAAATTAAACAAGTTTTAGGAAAAACATGCACTTCCTAAACTAATTGATTTCCGCATTAGGGATCATTTGAATGATGATAATCGATTCATTTGATTATGAAAATAATCGATTATCTCGAGAACTTATTTTTATAATTTGATTATACTCGATTATTCATTCGAATGATCATTTGAATGATCAGTACTCGATTATTCATTCGAATGATCATTCGAATAAGCATTTAAAGGATCATTCGAGTGATCATTCGAATGAGCATTTAAATGATCATTCGAGTGATCAGATTATTCATTCTAATCATCCGAAATTCGATTATTCATTCAAATGGTTATTATTATTCGAATGATAATTCGTGTGATCGATACTCGATTATTCATTCGAACGATCATTAGAATATTATTTCGAGTAACGAGTTCAAATAATCGTGAATCGAATATTTTTATTTTGCGAATGGTATAGATATATTCAAATAATCACTCGAATTATTGCGACTCAAATACTTTTGATTATAATTTGAATTAGTGATGGGACCATTCGAATGACGATAATCGATTAATTCGATTATCAAAATAATTATCTCGAGAACCTATTTTTTAATTCGAATGATCGGTATTCAAGTGATCAATCGAATGATCATTCAAATGAGCATTCGAATGATCATTCGAATGACCATTTGAATTATCTATACTCGAATGATCATTCGATTGGCATTCAAATGTTCATTCGAATTATTTATTTGAGTGATCGGTACTCGAACGGACAATTCGAAAACTAGCTATTGGGATAATCTGAATAACCATTCGAATGTCATTATACCAATTTGTACACGAATATGTATCATTTAAAACTTTACTTATTGTTAGCGTATTAATAGGATATCTTTCCCACGAAACATTACGGCGAAGTACTCTGATATTGTTTACAATATATTCTATATTATAATTTTATTATAATATATTACTGAAGTCAGAACACAAGTTTTTATGAACGATTTTAACGAAATAGCCGGAGTTCTATTTTTAGTATTTAAGTCACGATAATATATAAATGATGGGATCATTCGAATGACGATAATCGATTAATTCGATTTTCAAAATAATCGATTATCTCGAGAACCTATTTTTTTATTCGAATGACCATTCGAATTATCTATACTCGAATGATCATTCGATTGGCATTGAAAGGTTAGAAAATATATACATGAATGTTGACAAAAAATAAACGAGAGACTTACGGCACTTAGAAGATGTTGTTTATTTTGGTAATGAAAAACTCGAGTCGCAATTATTCGATACATTAAACCGAGCAGTAATATTTCCCACGAAACATTAAGTCGAAGTTCTCGGATATTATTTACAATATATTCTATATTATAATTTTATTATGATATATCGCTGAAATTAGTACACAAGTGTTTACTGGACAATTTTAACGAAATAACCGGAGTTCTGTTTTTAGTATTTAAGTCACGATAATTTGACTGATCATTCAGATATGTCTATACTACTTAAAATATAAAATTACTTGATTCACTATCATTCGAATAATAATTCGAATTATCACTCGAACTTTTATTTGGATGATCATTTGAATAAATAATCGATTTTCAGATCATTAGAATGATCACTCCAATAATCATTAGAATGATCATTCCAATAACTAATCGATTTTCAGATCATTCGAACGATCACTCGAATAATCATTCGAATGATCACTCGAATAATCATTCGAATGATCGCTCGAATAATCATTCGAATGAATAATCGATTTTCAGTTTAATTCGAATAGTAATTATTCAATTATTGAAAACATTCGATTATGTCCATCACTAATTCGAAGTATTAGTCGAACTTACATTCGAATTATCATTTGAATAAATAATCGATTTTCATTCATTTATTCGAGTGATCATTCGAATGATCATTCGAATAAATAATCGATTTTTAGATCATTCGAATGATCATTCGAATAAATAATCGATTTTCAGATCATTTCAATGATCATTCGATTGATCACTCGAATTATCATTCGAATGAATAATCGATTAGTAATCGAATAGTAATCATTAGATAATTGAAATCATTCAATTATGACTATCAATAAAGTATACACTTTTAACTTTTATCTAGTTTCTTAGTGTATACACAATTTTTTTAAATTTATTTCCGGTTTATATTACATTTCACTAAAAACCTTGCAGCTGTAAACAATATTGGTGTAAATTAGTTAAAATCGTTCAATAAAAGTTAAGTTTAGAATGATATTTATTCAAGTACAGATTTATATAATGATATTCGAATAATCATTCGACTTGAATGCTCATCTCCGACTTGATGGTAGTTATTTATATTTACTCTTTCGTGGTTTATTTTCTATTTAAATCGTATTTCAAATGTACATCGAGCTTTTGTAGACTCGCATGAAACTGACGTTGAAAACGTCAAAATTATAAGATGGAAAAATTATACTTCAAATTCAAAAACTCAGTTTATTCAAAAACCAAAGAGATTTCAAAAGAAACTTATTCTTTATAAGTTGTTCATTTTGGCATTCTCTGCAATTATTATTAACATTAATTTGCTGTAACTATTATCGTTTCATAATTATAAACCAAAAATGAAGAAAAAAATGATTTTATGAATATTTTCTCGTACTTCGTAACGGAGTAAGTAATAAGTATTGAAAGAATATTATTTGAAAAGGAATTGGTTCTACCAGTAATCTTGGTAGGTGTCAGATAAAATACATGTAAGCAAATAAACAGTTTACAAATTTGATGGAACATAAATAAATAAAAAATAATCATTTAAATTATTTAAGCACTTATAATCAAATCGGCGTAGTCGTTAGAAATACACTCTTCTAAACTATAGAATGCCCTTGTAACGAAGTACTTGTTTAAGACTTGCCTGAGTTTCACCATTGGCAGCTTAATTGGTTCTGGCAAAAGGTTGAAGATCTTAGAACCATAATAATTAACTGAAATTCTGGATTTACTTAAACGCGTATTTTCAAGACATATGTGGTAGAATAATTATGCATATCACCATGCGACTTATATTGTGTTATATTCATGCAAGATGCATTCGATTATGTATATACTTGGTAGTGTAAGAAGCTCTAATTCCACAAATTCGTTTTTGACGTCATGTCTAAAGTTCAGTGACTTCATACCTCTTAGAGCTCTTCTTTGTGCACCGAATAAACGCCCTAAAATAGCAGAGTGACCCCAGGCAAGGACACCATAACATATTACCGATTGTAACAGGGCAAAATATACCGATCTTAATGCATGTATAGATATCATATTTGATAGCTGTCTGAGTAAATAGGTTACTCTAGAGATGTTTTTAATAACAGCATCACCATGTAGCTGCCAATTAAGTTTTGGTTCAAGTGTAAGTCCCAAAAATTTAGCTGAGTTTACATTGTTGAGAGTAAAACTTAAATCACTTAATGAGAACACTAATTGTATTCTTTTATCATCATTTAAAGTTAGCAGGTTGGAGATGAACCATTCTGTCAAAGAACTTTGAGACTGAATGTTATTTTGCAGAGCTTGAGTAAAATTTTTGGACTTACTGAATGTTGTCGTGTCGTCGGCGAATAATAGTTATTTATGACACAAGTGTGTGAAGTGTAACTTTTGCGCATAAGTTGCGAAGTTTAAGACACGAGCCGTAGGCGAGTGTCGTAATCGCAACAAGTGCGCAAAAGTACTTCACACAAGTGTTTCATACAATATTTTATCTACACCTATACTAAAATTTAAACAAGTAGATATTTTATTTGATATTTTAGTATTTTACACATTCATATTGATTGTTAAATTATTACAATTATTAATATTACTAATTAAAATATTAGGATTATTTTTTTCTTCTCCATGAATTAGTACTTCTTTTGTAAGAGTATACAGAGGAATTACGAGACGTAGACGGTTGAGCTTCGTTATTAGTTCCAAAAAATTTCTTTGTTGTTTCTTTTTTATTTTCTAATGAATTTTCCACGTATGATTCTGCAACAGTGGTGGATTTCCATCCTCCGTGGCGTTTCATTGCAGAAATATTGGCACCTGAGTCAGCTAATAAGGAAGCAGATGATCGTCTGAAGCAGTGTCCTGTATAAGTATTAGGATGTTGTAGATTTAAAAATGTGGCTATCAGAGATGGTATTTTGCCGAATTGATTAATGCCTACTGGCTGCTTTGAACACTTATTATTTCTATAGAAGACGAAAAATCTTTTATGGTCTGTTACGGGTGGTCGTAGCAAAGCATAATTTCGGTAAATTTGCATAAAACTTGGAGTATTATCCTTGCTATCAATAACTGTAAAAGTCCTGGGAATTTTATTTTTGCATTCTTTAATGGTTATAATTATAGCAGTTCCTACATC
This sequence comes from Ocypus olens, assembly GCA_910593695.2. Taxonomy (NCBI): domain Eukaryota; kingdom Metazoa; phylum Arthropoda; class Insecta; order Coleoptera; family Staphylinidae; genus Ocypus; species Ocypus olens. Next base: position 51,436,760 of record OU343059.1, on the reverse strand, counting down.
TTGAATATCATCCAGTAAAATATCGTACAATTCTTGCCGACGGCATGCACCCGATATTCCAAATATTGTTACAACCTAAACAAATAGTTAATGTTTGTAAATATAATGAATACATTTTTTTTGTAACCTTCATCATCAGAAATATATCATCAGGAGCTTCATTAATAAATTTCTCCACTTCTTGTAAAGTGAATATTTTACATTTTTTTGGGTGTATAATTTTCTGATGAAGGTTTTAAAAATGTAATCAGTTTATTGAATTTGCTTATATCAATGTTCTCATTTATATTAAAAATGGCTTTAAGCATCGAATAGTGTAACCATAGGGTTGGTGCTTTGAAGTTTTTGGATATTTCAGAAAAATATGCCACGAACACATTTTCTGTATATTTTGTTACATTCTTCTTACTACACCAATCCAAGAAAACGTTATAAGTGTTCGTATATAATTTCCTAGATTTGGCAGGTAATAAGTTTGATGTTACCTTATCGCCCGCCTTGGCCACTTCGGGAGGTATACACATTTCTTCGTCACTCTCCATTTCCATCGTAGGTATTATATAAACACAATTACACAAACTATACAAATAATACCTACAAAAATACAGTTATATAAAATTAATTAAAGAAAATATTACCTGTGTGACTGAAAATTACCGATTTGACGTATGGCATGACAGTTGCTATTGATTCCGTTGCCTAATCGTTTAGTAATGAAAGTCCCATTTAAATTGCATAGGATTTTTGCACGATTTATTTAATGTAGCACTTTACATACGATAACTTTTATTTTAATGGGTCAATTTTAGTTTAGGTGTAGATAAAATTATATTATCAAATACTTCCGGGAGATCAGAGGGCCCAAAATGGATCCCTGTAGAACCCCATAATCTAGGTTTACCTTATCTGAACATTTATAATTAATCCGTACAACTTGATTCCTTTTGCATAAGTATGAGGTTAAAAGCCGACAGCTAGTCGGGTGGAAGTTGTAGAAATATAGCTTGCTGAGAAGAATAACATGCGAGACACAGTCGAAGGCCTTGCTCAAATCCAAGAACGTCGTGGCAGTAGACATTCTTTCTTCAAAACCATTCAAGATATTCATAACAAGCTCCATCACTGCATTACATGTTGATCTTCCTTTTGTAAAACCATATTGCTTAGTACTTAAAATATGGTCATCCTCCAAGTAGGACAATATTTGTACAAACATAATTTTTTTGGATCAATTACATTTTTTAATAAAGAAGCAGTCATTCCATATGAATCGGCACTTTTAGAGTTACCTTATTATCTCTCTCATTATTATTAATTATCTCTCTCACCTGTATATATCCAACTTCACGGAATACGAACGGTTGTTTTGTTTTGAAGGGAAGCTGTTGGATGTAATCAATAGGGTCCTTGGTGTTGGATGGTAATTGATTAACTAAGTTATCAGCAATACTGCTGACATGTGCATTAAACTCATTGGGAGTAATAGCAGTTACATTTTTAAAACATTCATGTTTATTTTTAACCAAGGACCATAATCGTTTTTGGTTATTATTTGAAGCAGAAAGATATTTTTCATAAGCCTTCAGTTTGGCAATTTTGGTAGTATTTCGATATTCGCTCCTGTATGAAGAGAGGTTTAAAATCAGGAAACCTTAGCAAGAATAACTTTTCACGCATTTGTTTTATGTTGTCGTTAAACCATATTACATTAGTTGGGTAGAGATTTTTTTGGATGGAAAACATTCATTAATAGCGATCCTCATTAAATTCATAAACATATCGAATTTGGCATCTATCTTTGTATTGACTCTATAAAACTCCAGCTAGTAGATGCAAGTAGATTATCTAGGTTAAAAATGCCTTCTTGGGTTATTGGACGTATAATTTTAGAATCACGTTTTTGTGGACAATCTAACAAGTATACCCGTATGGTCTAACAGACCTGTATGTGCCTCGATAATAGGTACGCTCATATTCGAAAAAACACTGTCTAGACAGTTACCCTGCCTAGTGTTAAATTTGACAAGACCGGACAAACCATATGAAGCAAGTAGGTCACATAGAAGAGAAGCTCTCCTGTCATCTGTATTAAAACGTACATTAAAATCTCCGCCAATTATAATAAGTTTATTTAAATCTAATCTGTCCAATAATTGTGTCAACGTGTTAATGAATACATCAAAATTACCATTAGGCGAGCGGTATATTGTTACAGTTAGAAGATTACAATCAGGGTGAAGTAATGCAGATATCTCACAATCTTTTTCAAGCGAAAAATTGTTTAAATTTGAGATATTCTTAAATATAGAGTTATTATGAATAATCTGCATTACTCCTCCATGTATAATTTTTTTACGCCAAAAACTAGAGGCTACGGTTAAATTATTTAAGGTGAGGGAGTTCGCCTCATCGTCCTTCAACCAGTGTTCAGATAAACATACCACAGTTACATTGTTATTTTCCTGTAAATATGTTTCGAGTTCATTGCATTTATTTCGCAAACTTTGAAAGTTGAGAAAAACAATGCATATTTGACTTAGAGTATGTACTGTGTGGCAGGTATTACCCGATGGCTGGTTTAAGGCTTGGTCTTCTAAAAATAAACCTGCTGATAGTTTCGCCAGTAGGCCAGTTTGCTGGATTTGTTAAAATATCATGATTGCTGAAATCAGCGCTAATTCTAAATGCAGTATTGAATTCGCCAATTTGTATTTTTTTTTAGAGGTAAAGTATGAATTACTAATTAATTAATTAATGGCAATGGTGATAGCGTGTGCGAGAGTCGTGTTTTAGTGTGCTCCTAATAATTTGTCTATTTTGGGTGTTTTTTGCGAGATAACCTTATTAAGATAAGTACTGCTGTACTCGTCTTTTAGCAGCGATTCCAAGGGTGTGCATTTTATTACAGTAAGTTCTCTATTACCCTTACAAACTGACAATTTATAAGCGCCCGCTCATCGGTGCAAAGAATTTCGTTGCCCCATTTGCGATTTATTGTTTTTTTTTTGCTTATTTGCGAGACATTCCACTTCGTTCGGCCTTATCGCTAGACCGTCTGATATCGCGAATACAATGACCGCGTTCAATATTTTACAATATCAACTAACGGATTAATTAATAGATCCCATTCGCTAATCCTTATTTTACCTTTGTCTTCTTATGTTTTTCCCACCCGCTGCTCACTAAACCTCCGTACTGTGAATTATATATATGTGAAGAGTGTGTCCCTGTTTATACCATATCTATTGTACGTTACTTAATTTGTATACACATTCAGGATTATTATGTCCAACGTATTAGTGCGTGTGTAATCTATTTATCCCAGAATAATTAGCCCATTTGTTTTTTGTGCATTTAATAGCCATTAGTTAAGAGCAACCCATAATGCCCCCAAAAAAAAACAGTGATGACGAGTTCGAGTTAGACCCCAGAAACATAAAAGAACTAATAAAGGAATTTAAAAAGTTAAAAGAAAGTGTCCAATATATGTCTGATAAATTCGACAACAACTTAAAACAAACGGAAGAAATAAATAACTTGCTAAAAGAGTTTAAAAAAGAAAATGAACTCCTTAAACGGAAGATAGTTGAAGTGGAAAGCAGATGTAATGAATTGGAACAAGAAAACCTAAACAATTGCCTAACCCTTAGTGGAATTCCCAAACAAGGAAATGATGAAGAAGCAGGAGAAATTACAAAGAAAGTATTGAAAGGTATACATGCTAAAATTAACAACGACGACATAATCGAGGCTTACAGGAAAGGGAAAGATGCAGGACCCATAGTAGTCAAATTCAAATCACAAGAAATACGAAATAAAGTATTGGAAAAAAAGAAGGATGTAGGATCAATCAAACTGTTGGAATGCAACCTAAAAAGGTGAAAATCAAGTAATTTACTTCAACGAACAGCTAACCAACTCTACCAGCAAGCTATTTATGAAACGAGACTACAGAAACAAAACGGCTTTAAATTCGTTTGGATAAAACATGGGAAAATATTTATCAGGAAGGATGAAAAGTCGAAAATATTACAAATTAAAAGTAATGAAGATCTTAAAAAATTGCAATAAACAATAGAAATAAACCACAAAAATAAAAAGCATTAACATAGCATTCATGGAACATACATATTACTTATTAAACATTAGAAGTATGAGAAACAAATTTCAGCATATTCAATCACTACCCTCCCTGCATAAAAATCTAGGCATAATAGCGATAACCGAGACCTGGTTACACCAGGACGAAACTGAATATTTCCATCTGAACAATTTTAAAGCAGTGTTTAATTGCAGAAAATCCAAAGGAGGAGGATTAGCGATTTATATTAGAAATGATATCGAATTTAACGTCATACAAAACACAACAATTACAGGCATCGAAATAATTAAATTATACTTAGTCTCACATAACTAGCACTTTACGCTAGTCTATAGACCCCCAAATATAGAAAACACAATTTTGACTAATGTCTTGGAACAAAACTTACTAATTGAAAAATCAAATCATATCCTTATAGGACATCTGAATATAAATATAGCACAGGATAATAGATGTGTAAACAACTACAAAAATTTAATAAAAGAACAAGGCTACCATATAATTAATGATATAAATGATACCACGAGAGGAACTGCAATATTAGACCACGTGTTGACAAATAACGAAGCCAACAGACTCAGCTTAAACATTGAACTATGCGATATATCTGATCATAATGCCTTAATTATAACATACAAATCAAGTGGCAACACCGAAACAAAATATGTGAAAATCCAAAAGCATAAAATTAACTATGAAAACATAAAACTAAAATTTACGAAAATGGATAAGTCTAAATTAAAAACCTTTGAAGATCTAATATGCAGGGGATGGGACGTTTCATCGCCGCCGGTTCGCGCCCACCGGTTCTTTCTAATTGCGCTGTGATTTGGTACCGACGCCAGCACACTTCTTGGTAAATTATTAAGGCAATTGTTGATAACTTCGGCAGTTCCTTCTAGGGTTCCTTCTGCACGTCTCTTGAGTTTTGTCATGAATGTTGACACTTCATTACGTGCAGCTGATGTGTCGTGGGCATGACTGTTAATTATTTTTAAAAAATCCCCATTTTTCGTATGCACTCTTGCTTTACACCGACCTATCAATTCACCTCGCCAAAACTTGATATTGTCACGTTTACTCAATTTGTCGAATGTATATATACCGGGTGACCCAGGGTTCTGTAAAAGCCCCATAACGTATTTGCTATTTGAGATATCGACTTTTAGTTTTCTTGAACTGGTACCCACACTTATTCTACATATTTTAAAAATATGTATGTTTTTGTACAGGGTGTCCCAATATACATAACAGACCAAAGTTATGTTTTTTTAAATGGAACACCCTATATTTTATAACTTATTTTCAACCCTCTTAATAAGCTAATAAAAATAGTATAAGATAGTAAAGGTCTATTATGGACGATTGGTTAGTTATGGGCAAATTTGTAGCAAAAACAAGGACACATTGCAAAAATTGCAGAAGTGCTCCTAGCAAAGCCATCGTCATTTTTTATACACTGAAGAATTTTCCACATCATGAAGAATAATACAAATCGGCTTTGGTTCTTTTTTGTTGATACTGCTATACAGGGTGTCAACATACGCAAAATATTGGATAACTATTTTTTTTCAAATGGAACACCCTATATATCTTGCCACCAGTGCATGGAATTTTGAATAAGCTATCCAATGATGTACAATTTGTATAATGAAATATTAAGGATTCTTGAGATTTATCCATAAAAACATTTTTCTTTTGTCGCCTTCTGCTCATTTTTGGATTTTCAGCCAAAACTATGCATTTCTGAAAAAATAATATGAGACCAAAGTTGTAGAGCGGAAAATTCTCGATCGACATAGGTCTTTCGACTTTTCCAATAATGCGTGCATTGCCCGCCAGAGTGCCCAAAATCGTGACCGTATATGCATTTTAGCGTTTTTCTCAAATTTTTTGTTAATTAATTGCACTATACTTTATTTTCCACGTCCTCTAGCAGAAAACTGGGTAATTATAGAATTATTCAAATGACCTACATCGATTGAAAAAATTCCGCTCTACAACTCTTAAAAGAAGCAATTTTTGCCCAAAATGCATCGTTTTCGCTAAAAATACAAAAAACCATTGAAAAATACAAAAATTGATACATACATTTTTAATTTGCATTTTAGGGAAAACTATGCATTTTTGGCAAAAATTGCTTCTATTAAGAGTTGTAGAGCGGAACATTTTCAATCGATATGGGCCATTTTAATTTCCCTATAATTTCCCGTTTTTCCGCTAGAGGGTGCGGAAAATAAAGTATAGTGCAATTTATTAATAAAAAATTGAAAAGAAAACGCTAAAATGCATATACGGTCAAGATTTTGCGCGCTCTGGCGGGTAATGCAGGCATTATCTTAAAAGTTGAAAGAACCACATCGATTGGAAATTTTTCGCTCTACAACTTTGGTCTCTTATAATTTTTCATGAAAATATATAGTTTTGTCTGAAAATCCAAAAATCAGCGGAAGGTGGCAAAAGAAATATGTTTTTATTGATAAATCTCAAGAATCTTTAATATTTTGTTATACAAACTGTATATCATTGGAAAGCTTATTATAAATGCCATAGATTGGTGGCAACTTATATAGGGTGTTCCATTTGAAAAAAAATAGTTATCCATTGTTTTGCCTATGTTGACACCCTGTATATCACTATGATTAAAAGAGAACCAAAGCCGATGTGTATTATTCTTTATGATGTGGTAAATTTTCTAGTGTATAAATAATGATGCTATCTTTGCTAGGAACGCTTCTGCAATGTTTTCAATGTGTACATGTTTTTGCCACAAATTTGCCCATAACTAGCCAATCGTCCATAATAGAATACTATCTTATACTATTTTTATCAGCTTCTCAAGAGGGTTGAAAATAAAGTATAAAATATAGGGTGTTCCATTTAAAAAAACATAACTTTGTTCCGTTATGTATATTGGGACACCCTGTACAAAAACATACATATTTTTAAAATATGTAGAATAAGTGTGGGTACCATTTCAAGAAAACTAGAAGTCGATATCTCAAATATCAAACAAGTTACGGGGCTTTTACAGATCCCTGGGTCACCCGGTATATATCCATTATACGAAAACTTTTCTTTTCCTCTTTTCGATAAGATGTTTGCATCCATTTCAATTTACACAATTGCACGAGCTACTAACTGGTCTAACGAAAATATAGGAATGAATTAAAATAAAGCAATTTCCTACTTATAGGCAGTAGACAAAGTAATTATTTTTACCTCCACCCCAAAGGAGAATTCAACAAATTAAATTGCAAGTTGACCACCTAATAGTAATCCCTTAATTAGGAGATTTAGTAAAACTATATCCCAAAGAGATTTCTTATGAAAGCACGCCTGGTAAATAGATAACATATATATTTGCTTTTTTCCAAAGTTTATTAATCCTGGAAATCCGAAAACAATGTAAGGCTTATTCCTTGATATCTACTTATTCCTAACAAATCTCTTTGGGATATGGTTTTACCGAATCCCCTAATTAAGAGATTACTATTAAGTGGCAAAATTGCTATTGGATTTGTTGAATGCCCTTTGAGGCGGATTATCAAATGAAGAATTAAATTGTCGGTGATTTATATTTTTATTTCTGTGGTTATGTAATATAAATTAAATAATTAATTTTGTTTCAATTTCCACTCGGTTATTGAGTATAGTTTATTTATATATCTTAAACATATATTATATCCAAGGCTTGTTCTAATCTGAAATTCATTTGATCACTCAATACGTAGTTTATTGTAATATTATTGTGGCGGTGAACTGTCCCGGCGGCGAAACGGCCGGCGGCGAAGTGGCCCAGCGGCGAAACGGCGGGCGTGAACCGGCGGGCGCGAATCGGCCGCGGCGAAACGTCCTAGATCCAATATGCACTCTGACTAAAATAATAGAGATGGAAACCAAAACCACAACCTATAAAAGAAAAACTGAAAATTATTGGGTTAATAAGGAGATCATACTCAATATTAAAGAAAGAAATAAGTGCTATAAAAGATACAAAAATAACCCCGAAAATGAATTCATAAAGGAAATATACATCAAACAAAAAAAAACACACTAACCAACTAATAAACCAGAGAAAACACACATACTACAAAAATAAATTAAAGTCAGCAGAGGGCAAGGAAAAACAAACATGGTTTGAAATTAATAGAATTCTTAATAAAAACAACAGAAAGACAGACAATAGCATCTCAGAAATTAGAACATCCAAAGGAGAATTAATTACGAACGAAACCGCTATATCAAACGAGTTTAACCAATTCTTTGCTACAGTAGGAAAGAATTTAGCTGAAACATACCAAACAAGACCACAAGGAATCACTCTACAGAAAGTAATATCTACAAATGCATCCTTTGGGGAAACAACAGAAGAAGAACTTAGGAATATAATAAAAGGCATGAAGAATTATTCAGCACCAGGCCAAGATGGTATAACCAAAAAAATACTCACAGTTCTCGATGAAGAATTAATTCCCATACTTAAAGGCCTCATAAACAAAATAATCTCTACTGGTGATTTTCCGGACATACTAAAAGAAACAGTTATTACACCTGTATTTAAAAAAGGCAACAGGCTAGAACCAGAAAATTATCGCCCCATAGCAATCTTCTCATGTTTCGCAAAACTAGTAGAAAAGGTTATTTTAAACAGGCTTCAGCAACATATAACAACCAACAATATAATAGCAGACCACCAATACGCGTATCAAAAAGGTTCAGGAACATCATCAGCATGTGTAGATATGGTATGCAAAGCTCAAGAAGAACTAGATCAACACAGATATGTCGCAATTATATTTATCGACTTGAAAAAGGCTTTCGATACTATCCCAAAAACCCTACTGCTGCAGAAACTTGAAAAATTAGGTATACGTGGCACCCCACACAAGCTGATAAATTCTTATCTACAAAATAGAACACAGCAGACAAAAATAAACCATGTCTATAGCGACGAGGCGAACCCAGAATATGGACTACCACAAGGCGGAGTATTACCACCTACTAAAGGGATCACTATTTACCTATGCAGACGACACTTGTATTCTGTACAGTGGAACAGATCTTACTCTACTCGAGCACCAGATAAATGAAGAAATGGAAATTTTACACAACTGGTTCATGAACAATTTACTTACAATAAATGCAGAAAAAACAGTCTACATGTTGGTAGCGCAAAAGAATAAAATCAAAAGGGTCATGAACATAATAATAAATAACTCACCCCTGGAAAGAACAACGGAAACAACTTACCTAGGACTAACAATAACAGAAGATTTCAAATGGGATAAGCACATTAGAAACATTTCGAGAAAGACCAGTTCAGCAATTGGAGCAATCTACCGCTCCCGCAAATATCTACCTGTCGTCACACAAAAGAGTCTCTATTACACATTATTTAATTCAAGAATAAACTACTTAAGCAGTATTTGGGGTGGAACCACAGAATGCAATCTAAATTTACTTCAAAGACAACAAAATAAAATAATTAAGATCATATACAGCCTAGACAGACAAACTCCAACTTTGCAATTATAGAAACTAGTTCCAGAACTACAAATTAAAACTAAAATCAAGGCAGACAGGTGTATTACTATATATAAAATGATGAATGGTCTGGGCAAATCAAGAATAAAACTAAATAAAAATAAAGAAACCCACGAATACAACACTAGAAGAAAAAGTAATGTAGGCGTCATCCACAGTGAAACTGATATTTTGAAAAATAGCATTCTTGTGTCTGGCATAAAAGAATATAATAATTTGCCAAATGAAATAAAAAAAACCAAAGAACTAGTCAGATTTAAAATTCAATGCAAAAAGTATTTTTTGGAAAAACAATAATTAAAATAAACTAACTAACATTCATATGTATCAATCATCACTATCACTAACATTCATATAAATCATTTATCACTATCATTAAAATCCATAGCAATCCTGTAATTATAATAACCCAGTACATAACCACACAAATCCTAACTACAACATCCTTATACTCACAGTCACCCATAATTAATAAATGGAATCTCCGACACCAGGTCTGAAATTACTGTTCAGATTCTGAAGGAGGTATTTTTTTTTTAGATTAAAAAGGGGATCGCAAACAATGCTTAGATTGCAACATATCTAAGGATATTGCGAAAGCCTAACAGTGAAAAAAAAAAAATATGGGCATTCATTTCAGCTTCCGTAATATCTTTTTTATTCTTTTAACCAGGAGCCACGTTTTTTCGGTTCAGCTTGAATTTTTATTAACGCGGATTTTCCAATTTATTTTATAGCGGCAGGTTTTGCGTTGCGTGCGTTTATTTCCGGGGGCCGAATTTTTGGTATAAATCCTCTTCTTTGCATTGGGGTTAGCATCATTATTTGAGTCCGTGGCTAATGATGTTCCGATTAAAGCAGTTGGTTTTACTTAATTTTGGCTCCGCGGGTTTAGCTTCTGCAAGGCCGGTAGTTTTTCCTTGATACTTGCGTTGATGCCGCTAATACATGTTTGTGAATTAGTTGACTCTACTTGGCGATAGATGTCGATATTGCTCGAGGCAGATTTATCATCTTGAAGAACGGTGGCGGGATTACATATTTCTATTTTCTGACTAAGCTTATTTTCTAGCATTTTGATCTTTTCCTTTAACAGGCAGCAATTTTCGAAGAGAATACAGTTTTTAGAGTTAGATTCATCCACTAAACGATTTAAGAGGACAATCTCCTTTAGTAAAAATATTATACGAGGGTTGTCCTCGTTGAGATTTGCACTAACCTCAAACTGTGCATCTGTAGGCGATTCTGTAGATTTAGCTCGGCACGCCGATAAATGCTTGTTAAGACATCCAGGGTGGCAGTTTCCATCGCAGGGACTACATATCACATGGTTCACTACTTTATTTTTACAAGTTAAACACTTCATTGGCAGAGTATTTACTGTTAAACATTCGCAGTCAGCCATTTTACATATACCGTTAACATACCGTCAGCAGGTACTCCACCAAAATAGGCAAAAGCAAGTCAGTTAGCAGGTACTCCTCCGTCAATTTCATATTTTATTGCTCCCAATAAACTAGAAAAGGATCAGAGATCTGCTTCTACGCTTCAGCGCCCAGTGAGAAATCGCTGAACTATTCCTTGGATATTGAAGAGACTATCAACGATACTAGCGTTAAACATAGTGGAGGGTCGGTAATGGGGATCGATGGCGGCATGTGGAGTGGGATATTTAGATTTTATTGATGATATAATGGATCAGGCAATATTTAAGAATATTGCAAGATAATTTGAATAAATTATAATTTTATAATTTAAAGTTGTATTTTGCTATATCCAATGTCTGTAGACTTTTCTCAGCTGTCAAATGCAATGTACATTTTTTTCTTTATGATTATGTTTTGATAGTATACTTATATTGATTGAAATTTATCTACATATGGTAAACATAAATATTTGTATGAAATATTGTTAAATTAAAGACTTATCCAGCGATTTTCTTTTATGAACTGTATGCCATTACAACTATGGTACGATTGCCGCCTCCTATTTATAATAATTTAAATAGTTTAAATTTAAAATCGAAACAATATTTGAAAATATGTATATTTAGGGTTGCACAAAAAAATGTCTTCGTCTTGTCCGCGAAATCGGTTAGAGCCCTCGAGATTTTCATGCCTCGGCCCCAAACGGCTTTGGCGGCCATCTTTCTCTCGTTACGCCAAAACATTATTCATGGCATACTAACATGTATCACAAAACGGATCTTCCAATGTATTGTTTTAATTTAACAAAAGAGAATGACGCTAGGATACATGCTGAATTATATTTTCGTATATTGTACAATAAATTGTACCACTAATTTTTTTTAGTTCGTGAGTAATTCCAATGTTAATAAAAAAATAATAAATGATGTTAGAATTAAAATGACAAAACTGGAGAAGATAATAATACACGCACTTAATGAAATTAACAATTTGTGTTTTTTCATACATTAGAGCAGGTTTTTAAATATTTTAGTGATTTAGCGGAAACTGAATTAATTCTCTGCTATGCCTTTAAAACATTACAGTAGTTACTAGTCATAAATACTCAATTAATGCTGATTTGTTTAAGGTACTTTTGAGTCCTTAATATTTTCCCTGTTATTACTTCAAAGCCAAAATCATATAAGTATTACTCCCGAACCACGGTGAAATTTATTCAGGTTAAACATCGCCACTTAGCTCTCTGGAGCTTCTCGACTAACGGATACTTGAGAACAAAATATCCACCCATACGGGAGGGAGTGTGCACGGCCGCATTTTTAAAGTCTCTTTAGCTTGAAGAGGGCTGCAAATCGTGTCTTTTTTTATCGCCGGAAAGCTATTCGCACTAACGGCACGAGAGAAGACCTTATTACAAAAAGTCGAGGGGGAGACGACACAAGGAAAGATTAAATCTGGACATCCGAATGTTCATACTTTGAATCTGGCTGACACAATGGAAGGCGAGTATAGTTTAATTTTACTGCGGAGAGGATTTCCCATCTCTGTTCTGCTGTAAGGAAATTACGCTTTGAAATTTTATAAATAGGCCGTCGGCTTTATTTTCTTGATTAATTGAAGGAATTGTGGTGTAAATTTTACTACCTAACAGGAAGTTGTAAAAACAGCTATCGCATTGCTGCTATCTAGACTATAATACCATAATAATATGATTTAAGTATAACTTGTATACTTTAGGTTACATCTGAAGTATTAAGTTGCAGAAGTTTGTGTTTTATGGATAAGAAATATATTTTAAATTACAAGTACTTATTAATTAATTGTTTTAATATGCACGTATAGGCAGTTCGTATTATTAAAGCTAGTGATATGAAATAAATATTAATTCTACCAAATAAAAACTCAGTTTGAAATTCTCGTTTAATTTCGCCTAATGGCAAGATTATTTCATTCAGCATAAAACAAATTGATTTCATTGGTTCAAATATTTGTATTGATAACTGAAAACAACATGTTTTCGATTAATTTATTATTAGCTCTTTCAGTCAATATGGAAGAGAAATGATAGATGTCATAATTTTATATAAAAGTCAGTTTTTCCAATAAATCCAAAACGGTTTGGAAAATAAATTATTAAAACGTATATTTCTTCATGAAAGAATCCTACCAAATACAATTCGTGTAAATAAATTGTTGTAAATTCTTTAATTTTTCGAAATAAATTATGTTGCTTTATGAAATCACGCGAGATTTTTTTAGATTCTCCTTTGAGTAGACGATCATTTAATTCTTCTTTTACAGATTTATACATATCCATTTGCATAGGTGTTTGATCATATGAAACGGAGAGACTCGACCATTTTCCACCAGTTTTATTTTTAACAAAATTTGTAATATAGTTATGAACGGCTTGACTAGATGGTAGCTGAACACGAATTAGACGTTATCGTGTTTCATTGGAGGGATCAAACCTTCCTAAACGAATTGGTTAGCTATTTGAACTGTTAAGTAGGGCTGTGCAAAATAATCGATTAATCGATAAATAATCGATCATTTGATTAATCGATTAATCGATAATTTGATTGATCGATTAATCGATTAATCGATAATTTGATTAATCGATTAATCGATAAATTGATTAATCGATTAATCGATAAATTGATTATTCGATTAATCGATAAATTGATTAATCGATTAATCGATTATTTGATTAATCGATTAATCGATAATTTGATTATTTTAATACCCGCCCAATCTGTTATATTAACATTAAGCAATCATATCCACTTTATTCATTACATTTATTAAATTGGTAAGCTGTAAATATGTGGGTATAAATACTAATGGAAGCGTATTACAAGTTTTCGAGTTTCATCCGAGAAAAAAACGTCCGTTTATAAAGAAACCCATGATTCGGCCGCCGCCGCCGTAGACTTTAATGTTGCTTAATCGACAAAAAAGTAATAAGAACCATGTGTGAAATGTACACTTTGGTATGTCAATAGAGTTATAAATCATGTGAATATAAATAAATACACCGGTGTTTATACTTTCTGCGAAGAAAAGTCTGCACCAGCAATGCATATCAATGAAAAACAATTGTAGTCTATCGGTTAAATCTCATTTTTATGATGCCGAGCTTATATTAAAATACTGTGACAATTATTTATAATAATTTATTAATATGAATTAATATCTCCATATTAAGTGCGTGTTTCTAAATATTGTCTATTTTTATTCGAATAAAGATTATTATTATCAAAATTACAGAATTTTGACGCCAGTGTCCAGAGAATAATAAATTGATTCATTATTGTTAATGATTATTTTAATAATCTATCAATAGATTATTTATTTTTTAGATCCTTTGAATAATAGATGTATTTGAATTATCGGACTAAACGAACTTATAATGAGAAAAACAAAGAAAATTGGGAACATTATAAATATTTACATAAGACTAATACTAATGAGATCGTTGGCCTTTCATTTTGGCAATATTTTCAAAGGCGGGATCATCCGATAAAAGAGATATTTATAGACACTGATCTGATAGTTAAATAGTTATTAGTTAAAGAATTTCTTATTTTTAATTCTTGAATACTCGTCAGAAAATGAGGATTCCGCCAAATAAATCCAGCCAAAGCAAGACATTTGTCAAGATTGGGTATTTTTCTTAAGTGTATTTCCTAAAACAATTTTTGTATTTCAAATACAAATAAATTTGAAGTTTGATTATTTCCATTTCTATCAATTCTGATTTGCATCAACTATTGTAGAGATTTGACTTACAATTCCTTCTATGTTGATATGTTATTGAAACTCATTTGAAAAAGATAGTGCAATATTTTCAATCTTACCAAAATCTTCAAATTTTCTTTTGAATTTTTCTCTTCTCAGCAACTTTAATTTCAAGAATTTTGCTTGGGTTAAAGCAAATCATTGTTTGTTTGTCTGGATATATTTTTCAATGCTTGGGAAATGCTTGAATTTTGTATCCCTTAAATTCGCTTTGAACAGTATCATAAGTTGCTGATGAACACAATATGAACATTGCTGAGTATACGCAGAAGTCCTAATTTTAACTTCTGTCAAAGCCAAGACTATTTTAAACTGATTCCAAATCAATAATCAAAAAGCATTGCGACATTATTATATTACGTCTGTTACATTAATTTAAAATTGTGCGATAGTCTTCCGAATATCCCGCGTGCATTTTTACCATTGTAATCGGTTCTTGTCTTCGTCTCGTGCCTCGTGATTATGAACGCAAAACACTCGCAAAAATGTTATATGTGATAATGTCCTAATTCAGTCGAATTGATTACAGCTTCCAATTTACATTAATTAGATTGAAAAACAGTATTCACGAGGCTGTGCAAAACTTTGATGTTTTGATTATTACTCGAGAAATATCGATTAATCGATAATTTGATTTTTCATTAATCGATTAATCGATTAATCGATTAATCGATAATTTTATTTTGATTAATCGATTAATCGATCATTTCGATTAATCGATTGATCGATCATTTCGATTAATCGATTAATCGATAATTTCGATTATCGATTAATCGATAATTTCTATTATCGATTAATCGATCAATTCGATTAATCGATATAATCGATAATTAAAAATAATCAAAAATCGATTATTCATTTCCATAATCGAACACCCCTACTGTTAAGTTCAATTCCGGTGAGATGCCATTCACAATAGCTACATCCAAACATCGCTGTTCCTCTTTAGTTTTCCCCGATTCCACGGACCCATAAATTATAATATTACAAGAACGTTTATTGCGTTCATAAATCTCATTTATGACAACTTCAGTATCAAATGTTGTGTTAGAGTTCACGGAGCCAACGTTAGAATCTTCATAAGGATTTGTTGTACGTTCTTCCTTGAGTTTGCGTATATCTTCCTTTAACTCATTATATCAATTTTGGTATTTGGTGGACGCCCTGCTCACAGTTGAGACATATATACTTTATACGGCGTTTTGAATTTGGTCGCAATTCAAAGCATTTCAACTCCGCAGTAGTTAATTCTGAGCAGATAACATGTATTGTTTTATTACATCCACCGCATCTAATAAATGATTTCTCAACACTTTCATTCATAATTTGCTTGCATCTAATGCAGAGCATTGTTTAAGATTAATAATGTGCACAATATATGTATATTTACAGGGACACACTCTTTTCACCTCACAGGGTCTATTGTGAGGACTTTTTTGCGACACAAACAAGAGAGACCACGGAAAGGAATAGGCAGTGAGACACGAGGATATTATTGTAAATCACTATATGCAACACAATATACAACACAGAAAAAATGTTTAGAATAATTGATATTTTAGGTTCTCAAATCATTATCATTTGATAATTGCAGCAACTGTGCCCACGCATTATGTATAAATCTACCACTCTCACCACAAAATGCCATATATGTTATGTAGGTTTTCGCACAAATACCACTAAAACACTAAGTTAACTGCAATGCCACGTGGACGTGTTGACACGTCTATTCATCCAATCATACATATATTATTATTATTATTATAATACATTTATGGCGAGAAATTATCAACACATGTATAAAATTGTGAAATAAGAGAAACATATTTTAGGAGAAGTTCCAACAAATCACATAAAAGACCAACCATAGGACTATATTAATATTTGCCAAAAATGATGTGAAAAAGAAGAAATTTAAAATATCAAGGAAAACAACTAGAATAATAAATATAAAAAAATATAAAACTGAATAATAGACGGAACAACGTTTATAAACTCAATCAATGGGAAGTTTTCATGAATATAACCATGAAGCGAAAGAAAGAAAAAGAAAAAGAAAAAGAAAAAAAAAAAGAAAAAAAAAATTGGTTTTCTTCTTTTTCTTAAGAAGATAAGAAAAACCAACCATTATTGAATACTGAAAATTATTAATTCAATAAACAAACTGATTATTAATTCTATTCCCCATTATTGATTTTACTTTTAACTTTGTTTTGTATAATTTGGATATTTATTTTTGTGACTTAAGTTTCGCTTAGTACGCTTACCATTTTTTCTTTATTTTATTTTAAATTTTATTCAAATGTAGATATAGTACATGACAAATTATAACAAAGTACATCATAACAAAATCGAATTCTACAGCTAATTATATGCGTCACAGAAAACAAGAACAAAATAATTTGCAATTGATATAATCCTCTACTGAGTAATATTCTTTTTCGCGGAATGATATGATATGTGAGATTTTTCGTACTGCTTTTAGACAGTGAAATATCGCTTTTATGGACTAAGCTTATTGATGCCTAGGCTGTAAAAGTAATGAGCTAATCAGGTGAGACGCCGCACAGTGCAGTATTTTGCGAATCTAGCAGGACAAAACCCATAAAATCAATGCACAGAATATTCACTTATAACCCTCTAAGAGTGGAGCTAAAGCACCAAATTAGGGGAATTACCAACTATAAAATGTATACGCACCCACCCGTGTTATCAATTGCCGGACAAAAGAGGGTTTATACCTGCCCATTCCAAAATCAGTCCTCAGTTATTCCCCACTCGTTGACTTGTGAGGGTTGTTTTGCAAAAGTGTTCGTTTGTGCTTGTGTTTTTCATCATGGATAACTTACGTCAAGGTGTGTAGTTTATAATAGATTATATAAAATGCACCCTAATACATACATATTTGAAAAAAAAAATCATTGAAGTACATTGGAAAAATAGTATAAAATTAAATAAAAGTACTGATTTCATTAGACAGCCAAAAATTTTGTATATGTTTGTATGTCATGATTTTATCATTTTTATAATCTTAAAGTGATACAGATTATATGTAATACAAATTTGAGTGCAATAATTTGCAATTTTGAAAAATATCTGAATTTTTACAGAATTGAATAGTATTATCCATTCATTCATGATCGGATTCAATCAAAAATGGAAGTTGTGTCATCGTAATAAAAATGTGTTCTTAAAGAAACATAACGATTGGCAGA
Organism: Ocypus olens; assembly: GCA_910593695.2. Classification (NCBI taxonomy): domain Eukaryota; kingdom Metazoa; phylum Arthropoda; class Insecta; order Coleoptera; family Staphylinidae; genus Ocypus; species Ocypus olens. The sequence goes on along the minus strand of OU343059.1, from coordinate 51,418,668 downwards.
ATGCACTGGTCACAATAAATGATCTTGACGCACCGAGCACAAGTGGTGTACAGAGTGCTAATAAAGGAGGGCGTCCAAAAAAGGAATTCAGCTCAAGTGGCTTGAAATCACAAAAGAGAAAGGTGATACCACTGCTGACAGTAAACCCCTTAGACCAGTTAACACGCAACAAATATTAAAATGAAGGAATCCGGCAAAAGGGATGGTGCATACATGCTGAAGCAATTGGTTTCAAGTCCCAAAAGGGGAACAAAGGCTAAAAAGGCCTTTCAGAGAGCAGGGAAACAAACACGTCGTTAATAACTGCGACAAAGTTAAGTTACCGAAAATATCAAATGATTAGAAAATCGGCAATGATGAAAGGTTTGAGAATATACCCATCCCACCAACAAATAAAAATTGCTGAACAACAGTGTTATCCACCCAGCGATGATTGCTTAATAAATGATTCATTAGCAGAAATTAAATTACAATAAATAGTTGATTTAACTATAAAACTACTAAAACACTATATTTGTACAGTGCAAAAAGAAGTACTAAATAATATTTTTGATAAAGGAATGGTTGTAAATAATTTCACAATGATATTTAAATGGGGATGCGACGGTAGTGGTGGGTAAAGTAGATACAAACAAAGGGCAAACATAAGTGAATTTGAAGATTCAAATATTTTAGCAACATCATTTATACCTTTACAATTATATGGTTTTAGTAGTGAATTGAACAAAAAAATTATATTACTGCAAAACTCGCGACCGTCATCAACTTCCTATTGCAGACCAATAAGATTTCGGTTTGTTAAGGAAACTGAGGTATTCGTTTTACAAGAATTTGAAAATGTGAGAAGCCAGATTGCAGCAATTTTACCCACTTTGGTGGAATCTAATGGACAAATTCTTGAAGTGTCACATATATTTGAAGAGACAATGGTCGATGGAAAAGTGTGCAACATTTTAGCACTTCGAAGGAATGAATCATTTGAAAATAATTCGACAACGCACAAGTGATTCGCAGACATTCTCTTTGGGTTTGTCTACTTTACATGCGCAAATAAGATTAATGGAATGTGTTTTACATATTGCGTATAGGTTAGATGTGCAAAAATGGCAATGCCGTAAAGATGATAAATTAAGTGTAGAAACTAGGAGAAAAATTATTACAGACAGATTTAGGTCAGAAACAGGACTATTGTTAGACACTCCGAAACAAGGTGGTGGTAATATAAATGATGGCAATAGTGCGAGAAGATTTTTTTAAATGCTGCTCTTGCTGCCAGTATAACAGGAGTCGACTAATCCTTAATTGAGCGATTTAATACTATATTATGTACGTTGACCTGTGGGTATGAGATATAATATATCTGCATTAAAAGAGTACTGCGATGAGACCGCTAATTTATACGTGACACTCTACAATTGATATCCAATGCCTGTTACTCTACACAAAATGTTATTGCATGGACCAGGGTCCAGCATTTTTTACAGCCCATTGGACAGATTTCCGCAGAGGCGCAGGAGTCACGCCATAAAGATATAAGGAAATTTCGACTAGAACATTGCAGAAAGTGTCGAGGATGAAGACCAATACTGATATTCTTCATAATCTTTCAATTTCTTCAGATCCTGTAATAATATCGCTGATTCCAAGAGAAAACTGTAAGATATCAGCTTTGGATTCAGCTGTTATGAAACTGATACAGCCTCCAAACATCGATGTACAATCTGAAAAGCAAGGAAGTGGAAGTGATTCTCCTAGTAGTGCCAGTAGTCAAGCCGGCGATACTGAGGTTTCTAATAGTGAGAGTTGTAGTGAAAACGAGTAATAAATGTCTGTAATTATTTGTTTTGTATATATTAGACATTGATTAAACAATTGTTAATAAATTGCTACAATTAAATAGTGTTTGATATTTATATACAGTTTTGTCCCGCTAGATTTGCAAAATACTGCACTATGCGCCGCGTCGACCATTAGAAGCCGCCCGGAAATTTGTTTAACATTACAATGTATTTTTCGCTTAATTAAGAGTTGCCTTCGAATTTCCCGTACCAAAAAGCCAAAAACAGGTTCCCCGAAGTTTTAATACCACCGTGTGTCTTTTCGCCGACCTCCATGCTCGTCCCTAACTTATCCACGCACAAACTCAAGTCACGGAACGGTGGCGAAATTTCCTTGCCTTGACCGGCTCCTAGTGCTCCGTCAATCGACGTTTAAACGTCGTCGACCGGCGCACTTATTTCCTGCATAGAACGAGAGACTTCTCTTTAGATGTTGCCTGTGAAAGAAGCCCAATAACGGGTTCTGCGAAGTATTAACAACCCCGCATAAGTTTTCTCCGAGCACCGTGTGTTTACCTAACTTTCCCACGTAATTGAACCCGAGCAGCAATCGGAAAAATTATCGAAAAGGATTTGGAGGTTACGTATTACGTTCAAAATCAGAACACCTCAATATCTATAATAAATGTTTTTTTGTTTTACTTGGGTACCTACGAAATGTTTACAAAACCACCTGCGATATGTTGATAGAATTAAATATATTGAAAATTATCGCATTGCGGGTTCTAAACAATCCGCGAAAAAATAATGTGCCGGATTCACAGCCTCGCTCGCAAGCTCGCTCGGCGGTGAAACTCCAGCCGCGTCCGTAAATCTGTCACTTTATTGCCTTGTTAAGCAAATAACTATTTTCCATCAAAAATTTTTATAGTTCACTTTTAAACATAGATTCACTCGAGACATATTGCAGGCTTTTTGACGAAACGTCTTCAGTGCAACATATGTAAGTGATGTTTTAATTAGGGATAGTCTATAGATTGGAAAATTGTAATTGTATATATTACGTGTGTCATATGTATGATTTGTTTAATGGGAATTCAATTTTTCTTTGTATTTGTAATTGAAGAGTAATATTTCATATATGTACAGATTGTAAAAAGTAAGAATTCCAGCTTTCTTAAACATACTTTTGCAACTCTCATTAAATTTAAGGTTAAAAATAATTCTTAATGGGCGTCTCTGAATGATAAATAGATTTTTTACATGCGCTGAACGGCCGTCATGAATTATTTCATATCTCAGAAAGCTCTCAAAATTTGCCTGGTATACCGGGATTACAATGGAAGTATCTAGGTTCTGTTTTAAAGCTCTCAGGCGTATCAGGCTGAGTTTCAAACATGAAACCGAAGAATCTCATAATTGCTGACAAAGACCATATTAAATGCTTCCCTGGCTTTACTAGCCATTATACAACGTGTCATAATCCCCATAGAATATATTTAAGTCCAGATCTACATATTAGGAAAATGTTTTATCTCTATCTTGAAAAGTGTAAAAATGATAAACAAAAAATCGTTAAGGAGTAGATATACAAGAAAATCTTGAAAAATGACTTTAATTTCATGTCAAAAATGCGTTTTTTTTTAAATTCAAGATTGAAGCTTGCGAGGATGAATGTGAAAAAAGGCAATTAAAGCTTGAACATGATTTACATTTGAGATCGGCAGAATTGGCTAGGAAATGTTCAGAAGAAGATCAGAAAAAGGCAGCTAAAAATCCAGATGAATATTTTGGCTTTTCATTTGACTTCTAAAAAGCATTACCTTTCCCAGACTTACGACTTCCATTACACATTACAAGAGGAATTTAATAAAAAATTTGGGATTCCATAATTTTCATAACAATAATATTGGCATGTATCTTTGGGATGAAAAAATTGCATCAAGAGGTTCCCAGGAAGTTGCTTCGTATTGTATAAATCATCTTCAGAAAGTCACAACTCAAAATCATATTATTGCATATAGTGACTTATGTACAGGACAAAATCGTAACATAAAACTGGCATTACCTCGGATGAAAATTGTTCACTCTTCAGAAAACGATATTAAAATTGCGGCTAATCATACATTTTTAAGCCATTTAGGCCATTCATACTTATCCAATGATCGTGACTTTCGTGTAATAGAAATGACCTTGAGGAAAAAAATGTTTTATACACTCCAAATGATAACTATAGCGCGATAGCCGCCTGTGGCAGAAAATCCTTTACAGTACATAACATGGAAGAAAAGGATTTGATTTCAAGACAATCATTGAAAAATTTTGTTTCAAAAACAATAAAAAATAGACCAAAACAAAGTTAATTGGCTATAGATTCAATGGATAAGATTTAAGCATGATATTCCCTATAAAATGTTTTTATAAACTAACTTTAGGTGAAAAAGATGAATTTCTAAATTTGGATTGGTCACCAAAAAGAGGAAGACCTAGGCGTTATTCCCAAATACAAATGTATCCGTTGTACGCAGGCTCTCGTCCTGTTACTTCAGGACATTATGGACTTGCTTAATTATATACCCCCAATACACCAGTTACAAATTTTTATATTTTATGGATATTAAAATAAAAAATGGTGATGTGGCCATCATGTTACTTTCTCCGATATTGATTGTATAACAGTTATTTATATTTATACTACCATGGTTTATTTTCATTTTAGATCAGATGATACTGACGTTTAAAACGTCAAAGTTATGAAAGATAAAAATAACAAATTATACTTCCAATTCAAATAATCGTAAATTAGTTTAATAGAAAAATTTAAAAAAATCCTAATAAATTCTTTAAAAAGTCCTAAAAACAAATCTTGATAAACCCTGAAAAAAGTCCTGAAAAAGATATCTGAAAAAGCCCTAAAAGAGTTCTGCTTATGAGGTTCCAAAGAGAATACCCGAAAAAAGTCTTGAATAAAACAGTCCTGAAAAAATCTGATAAAAAAGTACAGATAAAAAGTCCAGAAAAAGAGGCTGGAAAAAAGTGCTCTGGCAAAGAAATGTCTTGAAAGCAGATTCTTGAAAAAGACCTGAAAAAAGTCCGGAAAACTGAGTCGTGACAAAAAAAAATTCTGAAAAAAGGTCCTAAAATAGACCTGATAAAAAGAATGTAGAAAAGTACTGAAAATAGGCTTCAAAAAAGTTAGAAAAAAGGTCTTAAAAAGTCCTGAAAAAACCTGCAAAGAGTCCTTACAAAGGTCCGAAAAAGTCGAGAAAATAGTCATGAAAAAAGCCTTAGAAATGAACTGATAAGGCTTGATAAAATAATTCTGATAAAAAATCCTGAAAAACGTCTTGAAAAATAATGCTGATAAAAAATTCCTGAAAATAAGGTCCTAGAAAAAGTTTTGATAAAACGGCCAAAATATTAGTACTGAAAAAGCATACAAAAAAGTCAGAATAAAGACCTTAAAAAGTCCTGAATAAAGCCTGTGAAATAGTCTCAAAAAAAGTCCTAAAAAATGGTGATGTGGCCATCATGTTACTTTCTCCGACTTGATGGTATCATAGTCATTTATTTTTACGATTTCATGGTTTATTTTCTATTTAAATCATATTTTGAATGTACATCGAGCGTTCTGTAGACTCGCATGAAACTGACGTTTAAAACGTCAAAATTATGAAAGATGGAAAAATAATACTTCAAATTCAAAAACTAAAGGGATTTCGAAAAAAAACTTATTCTTTATAAGTTGTTTATTTTAGCATTCTCTACAGTTATTATTAACATAAATTTGCTGTTACTATTATCGTTTTATAATTATAAACCAAAAATTAAAAAAAATATATTTCTTTTTCTCGAATAAAAATGATTTTATGAAAAATGTTTTTAAGCAAAAGATGTTCATTTCTTTGTTGTCTTCAATTTTTGTTTAAATGTTTTTGTGATATTTTTCATATTTAAGAAAATATTGCCAAAAAACAAAAAACAGTTAAGGTAAACACCCACTTCCGGTGCACGAAATTTCACCAAAACCTTTTCAGTTCTTCAGATTATCAAATAAGACGTATATTTAAAGTTTCAAACCAATTTCTTTATTAAAATACAGCGCGCACAGACACACACACACAGACACAATTTTTTTTTTCCAAAAATTGTTGAAATCGCAATTAGGCACCCCAAAACGGATATTTCCGTAAAAAAAAATTTTAAAACATAATCCCGATCACAATACTTTTTCGTACTTCGTAACGGAGAAAGTAAAAATAATCGTTTTTATCAAATACATGGTATAAATTATTATTATTATACAGTGGGCGCCCAAAGTATGAAATATATTCAGTAAAACCGAAATCAAAAATTTTTGGAAAAAATCTTCGAACAGGTCGATTCTCTTTTTTAAAAATTCACATTTTTGCATGAAAGTCGATTTTTAGTCGTCATTGGTTTTTGAGTAATGACGTCATCCATTTGGTTTTAAATGGCAACCCCCTATTTCTGTTCTTGAATTTGAGAGATCTTTTCATTGTCGCACTGGCAGTATAAAAATATTGCCATCTTACATAAGACATTTTTCGAGTAAATGACAATTGAAGGTGAGATCTTGATATCTACAGTTTTTACGAAATGACCTTGTTCCAGCGCTTTTTCTCCAAATAAAAATGATCTTGACCTTCCATACACACAATATGGTTTCATCAAGACGGCGCACAATGCGCGTTTTTGGATAATTGCATTACGAATCGGTGGATTGGCAGACGAAGACCGATAGAATAGCGAAATAGCGAAAGAGATGAATGCGAAGAATTAGCCTGGAAAATATTCAAAATTTTCAAGAAGAATTTCTATATGTTCGATAAAAAAAATCGCCTAATGCGGGAATGCGCTATTTGGCTGAAACCATATCGTATTATATAAAAGGTCAAGTTCATTGTTGTTTGGAAAAATTGCTACAAGCGCTGGAACAAGGTCATTTTGAAAAAATCTAGTTATCGGGTTCTCACCTTCAATTGTCATTTACTTGAAAAATTTCTTATGTAAAAAGGCAACATTTTTATACTTCCAGTTCGATAATGAGAAGATCTCTCAAAATCAAGAATAAAAATAAGGGATTGCCATTTAAAAGGAAAATGGCTGACGTCATTACTCAAAAATAAATGACGACTGAAAATTAACATTCATGCAAAAATGTGTATTTTTATAAAAGAAAATCGATCTGTTCGAGGACCTTTTCCAAAAATATTTTATTTCTATTTTACTGACTATATTCCATACTTTACTTATGCCACTTTCAAAATAAACGGCTCATATTACTAACTTGTTTCCAAAATGTTTGTGAATTTACTTTTGAAATAATGAATTTTTGTATATAAATTAGTTTTTTTTTCGTTCCCCAGTATAATCAGTTACCAAATACGAAATAAAATCAAATATAGAATGTTGTTATTAGACTAAGTGATGTTCAGAAAAGGTAAATAATTAATATTAATCATCTAATAGAACACTGCGTTTGTTGAACTTATAATCTCGATCGACTCTAGTAAGTTCAGTATTAGGCCTCTGTTTTGTGTGTTATATTAAATTTTAACATATGAGGCATTCTTTTGCAAATCGAGCGGATTTTGTAAAAAGTATTGGAGCTATTTTTCTGTCAGCCTCAATTTTTTTACGCATTTTCTATGTCTGCGTCCCCGAAGTCCGACTTAAACTTATTGTGCCAGAAGGGTCTCAGCCAGCGCCACAAGAATTAGATCTAGAGCCCGCATGACGAGAGAGTTACGGGGGTTTGAAATTAGGGGGGGAGTTGCAAGTCGACGGTTGCCCCCGAACTTTGATTTTTTATTTTTTTTCCTTGATTCGGATTCCCCAGAGCTAGCGCAAAAACTTGTTTTAAGCCGAAGAACGGTTACGAAGCAAACTCAAAATGATAAATACCAGAAAACGAAATGTAGCCTGAATATATGAATATTCAACCTGTTCGTTAATCTGCAAGCAAAAAATTAAGTCTTACTAAGACTATAAACAAATAACTTATTGAAACAACTACTTCCCTGGCTAGTGCCACGCCGGATATTGAATGATACAAAAGAAATTTGCATGTTATTACTAGTACTACTAGATAATAACATTGGTTTAAGATCGTTTATTTCTACATACAAGACTAACTTGGAAAATTATTCTAAAATGAAATGTGAAACTTTAAACTGTAAATGTTATTATTAAAATGAAAAAACCAGAAAACATTTTGACAAGGACACTCAGTGCTAAACTTATCTAGTGTTACTAGATGAAACAAATTTGATAATAACTAAAAATACCACTGAATTAAAAAAACATATGAAAATTAAGTAATTGGCCATCTGCAGACGCGTGATCAGTGCAGCTTCGCATTTAAATTTAATGTTAAAGAATAAAATACACTTACGTGAAGGTGATCGTGAACGTGAAGACGTCGTAAACGACTGAGGAGATTATGGAAGGTTTGAACGGGTTTTATACCTGATTTTGAGGTGATTAGTGAAAGTACAGATGTGAAGAAATAAATGATATTGTTTTCGTTGGAACCGAATACACGATTAAATAATAAACAAATTAGAAAATTCTTGTATTTATCTAATGCTTTCTGCAACAAGTAAAGTTGTTTCTAATTTGTTTAAAACTCAAAATGTATGAGCCTAAAAATTTTTCCAACTGAAGACGTCAGGGGAAAAAGGATGAGGGTCCAGAGAACATAGTTTTGAGATAAACGCTTTTTAAAGTTCAAAAGGAAATATCTTTATTATAAAATAAGAAACCCCAATGAGTTTGATGTCATTTTATCCAGTATCTTATCTGGTACATGTACATTATGTTTTTGTGTTTTTATACATTAATGTAGTACATAAAATGACACACTAATTAATTTATGTCATAAATAATACGAAAAAAAATTCATTGTGTGTACTTGTAAAGTTGATCTGAAACTAACATTCTAAGCTAGTAAAAATACACAGAAAGCTTTATAAATGAGGGAGTGCTTCATAAAATGTTCGGGCCTTTTCAGAACAGAACTTTTTCAAGTGCTGAATATCTTCAAACTTTGCTTTGGGGATAGGTATAAGTCCGTCATGTGCCAGTCCTGGAAGATGAAAGCTGCCTTCTGGTAGAGATACTTGTTTTCTCTTGGGTTTAATCACAACACTTTCTTCGTACATGCCATTGTAGGTTCGTCGATGTAAGATCATTCGAGAGTGGTGACAGACAATCTTCAGTTTCCGCACTGGTCGTGTTTTGAAGGGACACATTCTCGCATACAGAGGGGAAAGGAAGGTGGTCCACGACCTGAAGATTTCTTGATTGTCACAAGGAATGATTTTAAATGGTGCTGGTTTAGATCTGGAATTTTGAAGGACTTCGTTCCACTCTGAAGGAAGTTCACAGACAGATTTTTGGTTAACTAAACCCATGTTCTTGTCACATTCTAAAAAAGAATGTCCTCTAATTGGAAATACCATTTCTATTGTCTCTAGTCTTTAGCTGGAGTGTACAATGTAGTGGAGCATTCGAAACACCGCGTAGTTTTTATTCTGACCACTACACGAGTCACAAAAAATAGTAAGTTCTTTTACTTGAGGGTCAAGGTGGTTAAAAATGAAATCCCACAGCATGGAACAAACCTCATCTCCTCCTTTCTTACCGTAGATTTAAGCATAGGTGTAGAAAATCGATTCAGAGTTTGATAGTTGGTGTATGTTAAACATGTGGAATGATAACTGCCTTCGGTAGTAAACATCGTTTGTGCTAATGTTAGGTAGAGGCAGGTTTTTTTGGAAGTTCATGGCTATTGCTTCTTTGGTCTCGTCTTTTTGGGAGCCAAGCCTAGCTTTTTTTCTTAAGTTTGTAAAAACATTCTGCTTGCCTCAAGTGCAATTCACGTTGTTGTAATAATATTTTCAGTTCAGAAGTTTAATTTTGAGGAATAGTAGGTAGGCTTAGATTCAGTTGAAATGACTCTATTTTCACTGTAAATTCGTCACAGGTACTACAGGTATCACACCTTGGATAAATTAAACTTTGTGTTAAATATTTCTCTGTATTTCTCCAGTGACATTTTATTGTTTGGAAAAGCTTTCTTGTACAGAGAAAACATTTTACTAACATTCAGTTCCTCAGGTAAGTAGTGCTTTTTAGACTTTGCTAAGCCATAGTGAGACTTCCTACTTTTAAAGGATTGAATATGATCGATTGCAGAAGTTACAACATCGTCAGGAAGTTTGTTAGGTCTCGAATTGTGCTTTCCTCGCATGTCCAATGGTGCTGAGCCTGTTGTTTTTAGACTTTTTTGTAAGTTTTGCAGCCTTTTAGCGGTAATGCCATGAACTGATATAAACGATTTGTAACATACAGGGATTTCACAAACCACTTCATGCCTTACCACTCTCACTTTGTATGAATACGAAAATGTGTGAAAATCAGCTTCTGATTCTGGTTTTCTAGGCCGATAGCGCGAGACAGGGGAGCACCGGATCAATCCACAAAGATACATAGACTGTTTTTCATGTGAATCAATTTGGTTAAACTTTGAAATAATATCATTTCTCTCACTAACACTTATGTTTTTAAAACACTCTAATTTTAGGCACTTGCAGTCTGGTCCAGTTTCATGGCTGCTTAACCTCAACTTTTTCATTACTTCTTGCATGCGGCCAAAAGATTTCCTTTTCTCCAAACTCAAAGGTTGTAACTTCCTTATCACTAGACATTTTAATTACTGCGTTATAAACCACACACGATTCAGCGAATAAGCGAACACTAGCTTGAAACTGTAGAGCACATTGTATCAAAACAGTAAACAATCAACAGCTGGCTGAACTGAACGCAGAGCACTCTGCAGTCAGCACCAGCCAACTATGTGGACCCTCATCCTTTTAGCTCACATTCACTGGTACCCTCATCTTTCTTGCCTAAACCCCGTAATTTCATTGCTTCATATCATGGCACATTCATCCTTTTTGCATTTTTGACGTAATCCACAGTATGCTGTAGGGGTTGAACTATACAAATTCACAGCCAGCTCAATTTTCATAAAAAGTGGACCCTCATCCTTTTTCCCCTGACGTCTTCAACTCTGAACTCACCCAATATTGGGGAGTAACTGGTAAAGAAAAATAGGAAAATCAATAATGTTGAGGAACAATTTTTATCCTATTTGGGTGATTTCAAATGTCTTAATAAAAATTACAAGTTTTTATTTAAAAACTAGACCTCAAAAACCTGCTCAGATTAAAAAAAATAAGCCTCCTGCATTAATCCTTTAATCAAAAATACATTCTACATGAAACATATTTTTCTCCGAATCTTGGTTCCCACATATTTTTGGTGTCCGTGATAAACACCACAGCCTGTATATGGCAAATGATAAAATCATAAAAGTGTACATTTCAGTTAGTGCTGGGTTCCAGTAATTATGGATGTAAAAGTGTGCATTGTAAATTTTCGTATGGCCGTCCCATTTAGTGCAGCAGCATGAGGCCATTTCCATTTAAATTAGTGCGCAGCGTAATTAAAGCGCTAAAACAAATTTCATAGCCACCCTAGTTGTATTATGACGACTGTCTTTTTACGATCAACAAACTCGTTAGCAAAATGAAGTTCTTTAGGATAACACTATACGTAATGACAATGGACGCCATGGATCGTCAGCTTTGAACGTTGATCACGGATTGGCTATTAATTAAGGGATATGTAAATAATGGAGTTTGCATGGGCCATTTGTGTGCGTATACCTTGATGTTGATATTCCACCCGGGAGCAAATCGTGCGGCTTGATTTATACGTATTTATGTTTTCCTTTCTTCGTTGATCCTGGGGATAAACGTTTGTATTTGATACCTCTGCGTAACGCGATATTTTAGATGGCTGCATTAAATCGCCGCATTTGTAATACGTGAGTTCACCGAAATGTTACTATAAATCCACATTCCGATAACAATAATCATTTTTCGATCCGATGCGTTTCATGTCTTTTAAATTTGCTTTACATTACGAACGGCTAATCCGAAAGTAACCATTTCCGATTTATCCGGTTTATCAAACTCGGGAGTAACTAATAAAAACATTGATTGATCGTGAAAGATACGATCGGCATTAATTGAGCGAACGTTCTTTGTGGCATACGATGCCAACAACATGAGACTTTTCAATTTCCAGTTTCAATTATGGCGTCCCAGGAGCTAAGGCTTTGCTAAAATCCTCAATCCCCCTCCACCGAGAAATCGAATAGTTTATCATCCACTTGGTCCTACATGCAACTGGAGCTCACGCCAACAATCTACTTTCCCCATCATCCTAAATCCACATAACTTACAGAATGTGCTTCTTTCTAGTCTGCATTATAATAATGAATAATTAAATTTATCCGCGGAGTAACTATACTTATTAATCTACTAATAAATAAAAAATCATATTACACGATGGAAATTTAAATTGTGTTTTTGCTACACCGACCTTTAAACTAACTCACTCCTATTCGGGAATTCTAGTTGACCAGCTTAATGTAAATGTAAAATCTTAACTTGATACTAGGGGTGTTCTATTATGGAAATGAACAATATTGATTATTTTTAATAATCGATTATATCGTTTAATCAACACTAATATAACTAGCGCCTATGATTTTTCCGGCAATGATTAGCGGCAGGATCACGATTTTCTAGAAGCAATAATAAGTAAGAGTGATCCTGACGCTAATAATTGCCTAGGAAAAATCAGTCACTAGTTATATTCGAGAAGACAATTAGCAGAACTGAAAGTTTACGCTTCAAATTTGAAAAATTAAATTTAGTGACACCAAGTGTCACACGTGTATTAATCTGCACCACAATAATTGTAGTAAAAATGAGCTTACCAAGATTTTGAGAAATGCCTTTGAATACTAATACTAATGAAAACACTAACACTTCACCCGAAACTACAAATAGATCGAATTCAGGAGCAAACTGCTTAAAAGTGCGGCAACAACTGTCGTTTTATATGTTATAGAAAATGTACTAACGCGTTGCTAGGCAATACCAACATGATGGATTATCTGATTAGATACCACCCAGGGTGAATTGCCATGCATAATATGCAGCGTCCTCTGTTACGCATCGTAATTAGAATTTTATTGGATCATCTCATTAAGGTTATTCGATTTCATTGGTTAGTAAGTAAATGAAGACAATTGTCAAAATAATCTATTAATCTATTAGTCAAATTATCAAATGATCGATTAAGCAAAATATCGGTTAATTGATTATTTTTCGATTATTAGATTATTTATCGATTATTCGATTATTTTGCACAACTCTGGTTATAATGACATATTTAAAAATTGAAAATAGTATATTTTACCAGACAAAGTGGCATATTTTTATTGTCAAAATGGCGTATTTTACCAGTCAAAAATGGCATAATTTAACCGTCAAAAATTGTGTTAGTGTTTGTGTTTGTTTATTAACGGATTGATACCATAGTACATACATACATTTATAAAAAAAATAAGGATACAACGTACAAATTAAAAACAAATAAAACCGTATAAAAGCAAGTGCTACAATTTAAAAGTAAAAAACTTAAATTATAAACAATATAAAATCAGGAGTTACAATTTAAAATTAAAATACCTAACCAAAAACAATTTAAAAACAAGTGTTACAGTTTGAAATTAAAACACTTAACTAAAAACAATTTAATAATACTAGACAATAGTGTACAAAAATTACAATTAGATAAAACTGAGATAGAATTTAATATAATAAAACATGCTAAACGGCTCGATAGTGCCTGACAAATCTGCGCAATGCTTCTAATGAACCTCAGAAAAAACCAAATTCGCAATTATTGCAATTAATTTCTACCCTGGACATACCGAAGTTCCTGCCGGAGTCCGTCCGAGTTATGGGTAAATGAAATGAGGCGCTAAGCGCAAGAACGGCCTAAGTCAAATAACCTCAAATTTGAGATAACATCATATTTGATTTCCTGTTAATTGAAATTTTATGGTGCAATATCGAAGTAAGTCATTTTTGATAAATTTCCACAAGATGGAGCTAACAGTCGTATTTTGCATTTAAAATAAACGAATAATTAGTTGTGCAAAAGTGGCCTAACTTACTGTTAACGTTTAGAGCGAAAACGGCCTAACTATATTGTTACAATAATTGTGTGCAAACAATTATTATAGCGTATAATATTATAATAATGGCATGAATAGCTCCCAATACCAATGGTAAGTGTATTCGATTAATTATTTATCTGATTTATTAAGTAATTACATAGCATATTGCATGACCTCACTTTTTACTTTAAATTGCAGAAATAGATGGTTTTAACGAACCATTTGAAGATTCGGGATCTTGCTACGTCCCATCGTCGAGTAGTAGTGACGACGAGGAGATTGAAAACGCAGCAGCAGACGAAAATGAACCACTGCGAAAACGAAGGAGGTTTAAGGATGAAACTTGCTGGAAACGAAACATTCGCAAAAGCATAAAGGTACAAGGAGAGGAATATATTAACACCAAGTTAAAAACAGTAGGAGCCAAAAAGTTAGATTTATCGAATTGCTCTTGTTGACTGAGTTGCCACACAAAAATTGATGAACCGGATAGAAAACTTTTATTTAAAAAATTTTATATGCTAAACAGTCATGATGATCAGACATCATATATTTATGGCCACGTGAAAATTCATAAAAAACTACATAATTCCGAAGTAGTTAATAGGAGAACATTTACCAGGATATATCATTTAACTGATTCTAACGGTGTATATATAAAAGTCTGTAAACATTTTTTCCAAAAATGTTTAGGCATTTCTGATGGACGTATTTCTAGAGCATTAAACGGTAAACTAAATACCAAAACACCTCCAAAAGATAAGAGAGGTAAAAGAACACCCCATAATAAAACATCAACCAAACGGACAGATGCAGTAAAAGAGTTTATTAACAAAATACCTAGATATCAATCACATTATTCACGAAAAAATAATATGCATCGTCACTATTTAGCGCCAACTCTTAATCTAACTACATTGTATGAACTTTATGCAAGAGACTGTGGAAATCCAGTATCGAAATATGTTTTCTCTAAAATTTTTCATCGTGATTTTAATTTACATTTTCACAGTCCAATTTCAGACAGTTGCAAAACATGCGATAAACTAAATCACTTAATAAAAGCTGAAACAGATGAAGATAAAATTGCGGCTTTAAAATTTGACCTAGAGCTACATCATCGAAAGGCAGATGCTGCTAGAAATGGCATGCAGAAAGATGCCGAGTTGGGTAAATGTTCACAAAACGATGTAACAGTATTTGCTTTCGATTTAATGAAAACATTGCCAACTCCCGTAATCTCAACTGCAAAAGGCAGTTATAATAATAATAATAAACATTTTATTCACTGATCATAAAACCATAATATAAATTAAAGATAATACAGCTTTGATATGGAATAAGTCAATTACATAAATAATTAATAAAAATGGACTTATTGTTTGGGAATACATGACCTTTGAACCAACAAAGCAAACATGTACGTTTGGAACGAATCGATAGCATCCAGAGATCCCCAAGAAATTGGTTCCTGCATTCTAAAATTTATTATGGATAACGTCACTACATCAAAAATTATAATATATAGCGATCAATGTGGAGGACAAAACCGAAACATCAAAATGGCAGTATTATATAACTACATTATCGGAAGTACTACTAACACTGTTACTGAAATTGATCATAAATTTTTAGTTTCTGGTCACTCGTTTATGGCATGTGACCAGGACTTTGGAGTAATCTAAAAACATAAAAAACATTACAACGACATTTTTGTGCCAAATGATTTGGTGAAAGTAATAAAGAACGCCAGAAAACGGAATCCTTTCACGGTGACAGAAATGATGAGTGCAGTTTTCTTCAGTACAAATTCTTTGGAGAAAAATATTGTTAATCGAAAGAAAATCTTAGATAAAGGCACAATAAACTGGCATGGTTCCATTTTGATAATAAACACCCGTTGCAACTAACTTTTAAGGAATCGAATAATGAGGATGTCCTGTTCAAAACAGCAGATCAAAGACGAAGAAATAGTGGTGAACCGATAACAGCGCCTTTAGAACAACTTTATCGCGGTCCAAAACCAATTGAACAAAAGAAATATGCAGACCTTCAAGATTTACTCCTCTATGTGCCACCTGTATTTCATAACTTTTATAAGTCTCTCACCACGACTAAACGGAACAATAACGACGACAATGATGATGATTCAGAAGATGACCAGCTATTAGTATGTGTACATTGAAATGAGAAATATTATAATTATTATTTATTTGCGTGTCAACATTATTATAACGGTGTTTTTATAATAAAATATAAATTTTTATAGCATAAAAATAAATTAAATTAATAGTGAGTAATTTAATTTACGCCCCATATTTTTAAATCTTAGGTAAATATTGGAAATGCAATAACGGCCTAAGTAGTACAAATTGAAGACACTCATATTACTTATAATAATGAACGCAGTTCCATATATTTTATTGAAAAGCTTAATTTTGTTTTAATATAAACAATGTTTTAAAAAATATTTTTGAATTATTGTATTTATTTCAATTGCCTGTAACTCGTTATTAGTTTTTAGGACTTAGGCCGTTCTTGCACTTAGCGCCTCAAATAAGTGTTTGATTCGAGTAACTCTACTAGGTACATGAATACTAAGCAACTGAGTTAGTTTTGGGATTACGCCTCCGGAACTCCAGCGGACTTAACCCGACACTACGTAAGATGTCCTCATAGGAACCATTCAGATGAAATTTAAAACTCAGTTGCTTAATAAACCGTTTTTGTACACGCTCGAGCAGATATATATCCTTGGCTATATAAGGACACCATAAGAGAACGCACTATTCCAAATGAGGACGAACAAGGGATTTAAAAAGGCATGTAAGTGTATCAATATCTTTAAATTGTTGACTATGCCTCTTGATGAAACCTACCATTTGGTTGGCTTTAGAGGAGATCTTAGCAAGAAACTCCAGTTGCAACGCAGAGTAACGTCCAGGTCTTTGACTTGATCAATCCGTACCAACTGCTCACCGCCCAGATGGTATCTGCAAAAAGAGGTATATACTCTTTTCGAGAAGGTGATCGCATGGCACTTGTTCAGACTTAGCCGCATCCTGTTAAGCCGGCACCAGTCGGCAAACCTATCAAGATCGTCCTGCACGTGCCCATGAGTCACTACACTATTTATTACCGAGAATATCTTGATATCATCGGCGTACATAAGAAATTGAGTATGTTTAAAGCAATCTGCAACATCGTGTTAATAAATATGTTAAACAATAAGGGACCTAAATGGGATAGATTTTGATATTTTGGTACCAATTCGTACAGCTTGAGTCCTATAAGTTAGGTAAGAGTGGATCCAACTCAACAGAACACCGCAGATACCCATACGAGTCAACTTCAGAATCAAAATAGCATGGTCAACAGTGTCAAACGCCTTGGAGAAGTCAGTATAAATCGAATCGACAATGTCACCTTTGTCCAGGGCATCAGTCACATATTGACCATATACCAGTAAGTTGGTAGTTGTTGAGCACACCGCTCTGAAACCATGCTGATTATCGTGAAGTAAAATTCCTAGAGAGCTAGACAAATATTCAGTCACAAGACGTTCAAACAGTTTAGCGATGTACGAAAGAAAAGAAATTGGACGGTAGTTGGTGACAATATTTCTACGGCCGTTTTTAAAAATTGGTGTATTAGAGCACTCTTCCAAGAGGAAGGAAAGGTCCCCTGTTTTAGAGACATATTAAATAGAAGCCAAATAGGTCTACTAAACCCAAATGCGCATTCTCTTAAGATTATTGTAGGTATAGCCCATTCTCCGGAATCTGGCGACTGTGGTCGTAAAGGAGGGTCGGAGCTCGGTAAGTAGGGAAGGTAATATTTTTGATCTCAATCCAATCTTTATTGAGAAGTACTGGTGTAAAAGTGCGTATACCAATAGGAGCGAAGGACAGTAATAAATGTATGGGCTGCAAATAGACGAACCCCCAATACCTTTGCTTCGAGGGTGCGTCGATTCTCAGGGCGGACCGACCGTTTAACGACCTCGGCCGCCAGATTCGATCGAATAGGCTATAACCCATCGGGTCCTGTACAATTCGTTATTTTGAGATTTAATAATTCATGTAAAACCGGAGATTTTGATAACAGGCCCGTTATGTAAGTTAAGATGCGTATCACTGGTATACGTATATGTAATATTCAGAGGGACTTGGGGATTGTACACAGATCCAAAAAAATCAGCGAACAAGCCGACTATATTTTCACGTCCGGAAATTATAGTACTATTATCATTAAACGAATCAGGAATCGCCGAAGCATTAGACCTACTCTCGTTGACAAATTTCCAAAAGGACTGTGAATCAGATTTAATACGACTCTCGATCAATGACATATAATTATGGTAACAGGTGTAAGACAGCGATTTGCACTCGGCCTGGCCACATTAAACCTATTATAATCGGCCAATTGCCCAGACTGTTTATAATTCGTATGAAGCCTTTTTTTAAGGTGTATTTTATCAATTAGCTCGGGGCTATACCATCTAGGAAAGCGACAACTGTTAGAATTTTTCATAGCAATTTTTGGAACGAACATATCAATGGCAGTATGTACTATTGAGTAAAATATATCAACGTTCTGATCCACATCATTCAACTGGAATAAGTTGTCCCACTGTGTATTGCCAAATACTTCACGTAGGCTATTAAAGTCCGCCTTATTAAAATTATAACTAAAATCAGAAAACCAATCGCAATTGCCGGTTTCAACAGTATTGAGGCAAATATTGATTAACAAAGCTGCATGATATTGATCACAGGTAACTTAAAGAAGCATGCATAAAAATTAGGTCTAGTTACAATTTACAATAGTATTAAGTTGCATTGCGTTTATCAACCCGTAAGTATCCAGAATGATTGAAACAGTTGAATTAGGTGACTTCGTAAAAACACCAAATTCACTGTTCTCCCAAAAAATATTCGGGAGATTATAGTCCCCAACAATACATAGACTATGGTCGGGCAGCAAATCGTACAAATTTTCAAGGACTGAGCTGTGCTGTTCATAGAAGCCCCCCGCGGAACCGGCGGAATGTAAACGGCGCCGAAGAGAAGCTTAGTGGTCCCAAAAGAAATTGATACATAAATTTCTTCATATAAAGACGAACTACATCTCACCACGTAGGAATTGAAATAGCTTGGTGCAGCAATTAGGACCCCACCCCCGCGGGATTTACCGGTTTCCACAAAACTTCGATCACAGCGATATATATTGAAGCCTAGTTCACCATCGAATATATCTTCATTAAGCCACGTCTCAGACAAGGCGATGATATTACTTTCCGATAGAGATGTAGAGATTCGCAAATCTTCAAGTTTGGTACGTAGACCACGGACGTTCTGGTACAAAATACTTAATGATGGAGAGGCCTTAGTTGACGGATGGTTATTATTATTATTATTATTGTTCACTAAGTTGAAAGCTGGACGGTTCCGGCGTTTAAAAAATCATCCGAGTTAACTGGTGGCAGCAGTCCACGAGGTTTAGATTTGCGTGGACGGTTTATAAATTCCCGCACAGTAACGCTTTTAGGCCATTTGTCAGGTTGCAATAATTTCGGGACATCGCCCTCATTAATTGCAATTTTAAAGGATGTGTAGATATTATTCTTGGTAAGAGGGAAGTTAATGGATGCAGATATTCCAATATTCTCCCTTAGGAGGGTGTTAACGTCTTCTACAGTCGTATCAGGAGAGCAGTTGTTAACATGAAAGAAAATGCGTTTATTTGCACTCATTTTTCTTTTATTGTTTGTGCTGGATCCCACGGTTTTATTACTAGATGAATTCGTCTTTGATAAAGTGGGGGGCGATAGACTACAGATTCGGTGGTTTCAATGTCGTGCACGGCAGCTAAAACCGAAACAGTGGCAATTTCGCCACTAGCCTGAGGCAGGATATCAACGCTATCTGTCTCCTCGATATTAGAGCTTTTGCTGGTTCCTCTTGGGAATGTAGAAATAATATTATTCATCGGTGCAGAGTTGCTAAATAATAAAGAGGCAATAGACGAGAGTATTTCCGACATTAAGTCGTAATGTAGGCTGGTAAACAATTTCAGAATAGTAGTCATGTTGGAATTATGCAGCAGTTTAATATCATCCTTAAGAGATAACAATTCGCACCGCAGCGAATTCAACTCGGAAGAGTGAACGCAGCATTCAGGGTCACACGAAAATTCACTCACGCTCCTCGTGCGGGCATTCTCAGCAACGTCTGATTATTGGGTTGCCGATATAATAGCAGTTGATGTTTGACCCTTGGATAATTTAATACAGCAAGGGCACTGGTTAATATTAATGATGCTGTCATCACATTCCAAAAACCCTCTGTAACGCTTCGGGCAACTACGGTGAAAGCAAGTATTGCAATTACAACACGTAATTCCTGAATCGACAATCGCCTTGCAGCGATAGCAAAGGTTATTCATTATGACAATTCAACCGAAAATTAAAAAATGGCATATTTTACTAGTCAAAATTAGATAGTATATTTTAATGGTCAAAACTGGCATGCCTTAACTGTCAAAACTAGTATATTTAACAATAAAAACTGGCATATTTACTTGTCAAATATGGCATATGTTACCGGTCAAAAATAGATAGCATATTTTGATTATCAAAATTCACATATTTTACCAGTCAAAACTGGCATATTTTAACTATCAAAACTGGCATATTTACTTGTCAAATGTGACTTATTCTACTAGTCTAAAATAGATAGCATATTTTAATAGTAAAAATGGCATATTGTACCAATCAAAATTGGCATATTTTAACAGTCAAAACAGGCGTATTTTAACTGTCAAAACTGGTATCAAATATGTCAAATATGGCATATTTTAAAAGTAAAAAATGGCATATTTTACCAGGCATAAATAGAGAGCCTATTTTAATACTCAAAATGGTATATTTTACCCGTCAAAAGTGGCATGTCTTAAGTGTTAAAGCTGGCGTATTTTAACTAGAATATTTACCAATCAAATATGACATATGTTAACAGTCAAAATGTCATATATAATCAGTCAAAACTGAACATTTTTATAAGTTAAAAAGGGTTATTTTAAAAGTCAAAAGTGACATTTTGTATAGGTATAATGGCTTATTTAAAAAATTTAAAATGGCATATTTTAACTGTCAAAAATGGCATATTTTACCAGCTGATAATAGCATATTTAACCATTCAAAACTGGCATGGTTTAACAGTCAAAAGTGGCATATTTTAAAAGTTAAAAACGGATATTATACCTAATATATGTAATATTTTACCAATCGAAACTGACAATTTTTTTAAGTTGAAAATACCACATTTTTAGAGGCAAACATTGCTTATTTGAATACTAAAAATGGCCTATTGGGTAGTTGAAAATGCGGTTTCTTTAAATAGTCAAATCTGGCATATTTGCCAGTGAAATAAGGCATGTGTTAACAGTCAAAAATATCATATATTTAACCAGTTAAAACTGGGGTAGTTTAACAGTCAAATATGGCACATTTTATAAGTTAAAAAGTGATATTTTACAAGTCAAAAGTGACATATTTGTGTAGCGAAAATGGCATATTTTAACAGTCAAAAATCGTCAAAACTGGGATATGTAATTATAGTGAGATTCGTACCTCCTTAATATTTTTTATTTTATGTCGCAACCGGTTTCCGTGTATTAGACCTTCATCAGGCGAGACTGGAATACAGAATACAGAATTTATTTATATTTAGTTGTTAGTTTTTAATTAGTATATTGTCGCGTCGTGGTCGTATACCAACCTGGTGCACTAAACACATAAAATATGTTCTATCAAGATTCCTAAGTGAATTTTTTCAGATTTTTTGGAGCCATATTGACGGAGCTGTGGCTCACGTAAAAATAAAATGTTTGCAAAAATGGCATTTTTTGCACGAATGATTCTGTTAAAACGATACACAGAATCTTCCCTTAAATATGTCTTTTAATAATATTTATAGTAATAACCAATAGCAATCTTTCGATCATTTTGCTGACTTTTTTCTATTTTACAATAATAATGATGACTTTGGACTCTATCCGTGGCAATTTAAACTTAAATAATTACGCTGATCCAACATTTTCGTTCTCCATTAATTTTATGGATGTATTTAATGAAATTAATCATAATAAACCAAGCATTAGCGTTGGCCCAGATAATATTCCTAATATATTTCACAAAAATTGTATGTACACTATTCATTCCAATTGAATTACTTTTTAATCGGTCATTGCTAAAGAAAACTTGTAACAGTATAAAATTCTCTATCTATTTTATTTGATTTTTGGGCACTTATTATATGCAGCCTAACAAACAATCGGTCTTTATCCCCGCTTGCGGATATTTCGAGCGAGTGCGTTCTTCTTATCGCGCAGGTGATTTTCTTATCATTCTTCTCCGGGCGATTTGGATGCTCAACCTCGTGGTGTTGGAACACGCATTTTCACTGTAATTAATGTGCAAAAGTTTTATTGTAACATAATTACGACAAGTACGTCGGATTAATAGTGGAAAATTTGTTCATCAAATTGTGGATATCAAGGGAATTGATTATTAACAATACGACGCATGGTCGGATTATTGGCACCACGGAAGACATCTAGATCGAAATCTGGGAGGAAATATACCAAAATTAAATTCATCCAAATAAAACGAATAAAACCGCACAAGATCTCAGGTACGTTTGTTGCATAATCTCTCGTTTAATCAGTAAAATATAGTATTCGATTGAACAAATCCCTTAGACAAATCTTCACTTTTAGGTTTTTTTTCTGATCTCAATTATTCTTTTATACGTCGTGGAGTTAATGTGCTGGAACCACGGCTATTTCTTTTGGATTGTCGTACTGTTATTAATTGGAAATCGAAGTCGTCTGGGTTTTGGCGGAATTGGCTTCCGTTGGCTGAGGAATTCGGTGGTAGGACACGAGGCCGCCGTCCGTGACGTTGAGAGTGAACTAGGCAGGGACGTGCCTCAAAATTCAGGACAACCCGAAGCAGCACCAGTCTCAGATAAGAGTTTAACATTTTATTCCATCGGATTATTATTTTTTTTATAATTTGAAATTGCGATAAGGATATGTGTAGCGTTATTCATTTTTATTGTATGTTGTTTTGATGGTTGTTCCAAATCTATTTAGTTTTTGGATTGGGTAATATAACTATCCAGTGGCGTATCATTTTGTAATTATATGTATGACCGCGTATTTATAGAGCGTCCTTTCGGGTAATAAAAAAAAATATATATTTTTGATTTTTGTGGTAATACGTCGTCGGGTCGGAACGCTAGCGCTAACGGACCGTCGCGATCGGCAATAATTATTATTATTTTTTTAAATATATTTATCTTATTTAATATTTCAAATTTTAAAGGGAGTTCTCTATAATTACGGGTTTTGAACGATATTCTGTATGATAACCAATAGTAGCGTAATTTTCGTCATACCAATATTATTGTTATTATTATTTTTTTTTTGCCATTATACGTACAGTCAGTTCTTTTATTTTTAATAAAACTATTTTTATTTTGGAGGAAACTTAACGGTCTTACTTATCATCTGTTAGATTCTTTTGTTACCCTCGTTATTGAATTGTTTCGTGATTTTATTTATGTCCTGTCGGTGGTCGTAGTCAAAAATCACGTGGCGCCCTAGAATAAATTTAAAAATAAATTACCCACCCCATCTCCATTGGGTAAGTCGGCCGGCGACTATCCAACTTACGATCGGGCAGGACTAGAGTGTGCGTCAGCGTTTCAAACTTGTCCACAAATCTAGAAAACCGGTCATATTTCTCCAATCCATAAAAACGGTATAGTCCGCGCCTTATAGCATGGCGAGCGGCTTGGATGCGTAGTGGTATTTTACACCCGCTAAATTAAAAAAAATTCCAGCGGCGGCGAATAATATTCGACAGTAGTAGCGACGAACAGGAGGGTATCTATTTTTAATAAATTTACAATTGTAATCAAGTCAGGTTATTTGGGACAAATTAACTACCTAGGTAGGTAAGTAAACGCCAAAAGACAGATAATCCCCCATTAATTACACTCAACAGACCCACATTACGAAATGCGTCAATTGAGTGTAAGCAACTATTATATTTTCATGGCAAACCTTTGTTTTGATTTCAAAATAATGGTAAAGTTTTTTTTACAATTATCTCGGTAAATACACTGCAGCAACTATCCAGTAAGGTACCAAATCACTCAGCTTATTAAGCTTTAAAAATAGTGTAAAAAGACCGATACTGACAAATAATTAGTAGAGCCAATATTAACACATTTCAAATTTTATCCTTATGGCCCGGTTTGCAATTCAACACCCTGTATAAGAAACAAATATATTTTTAATTTAACAAGTAAAATGCGCGTTTATAAATTAGTGCTTTTTGTTTAAAACGACAATTCCCTGAGTAATGAATTTTCCTTAAAGATTTCAAGCGTGAATGCTTTTTAGTGAATTACACTAGCACAATCTTAAAAACCAATTAATTTCTGATCTGGGGTAATTTGGTGTGGCAGATTCCAAGCGAAATTACCTGCTCCAGAAGGATTTGTCTTTTTAATCGTCAGCACTTAAATGTATACCTTAAATAATGGAATCACTCGCGTCCGCATTAATTACAAGCATTGCCATTTAAAGCTTCGCGTCGGTTTTAATTTAAATAAAAAATTCAGAATTCTCATCAACTCATAAAATTTCGAAAGTATAAATTAATTATATATCGATCGCTGCTTTAAATTACTTTAACTTCTTGTTGTAGTTGCCTAATTGCGTTTGCATTTTCTTTTCTGACTAATTTGATTAAACAGCCAGAGATTTTAATCGATATTTCTTCTTAATTTTAATTGATTTTAATGAACAAATATTCACACCAAATATGATTACTGGACCATTGTAAAACATGGAGCGTTTGTATTGAACTCGAACTGCACTGATTGTATTCATTTATTCACAATAAGTCATTTATATGATTTACAGGACGTATGCGTCGAATGCGGATTCAAACTGTGATTTATTGGTCCGATTTTAATAATATTGGATATTCGTTGATTGCAGTGTATTGTGAAGTATAAAGTAAATAGTATAGTATTTGGAATATTGTATATAATATATAGTTTATAGTGTATAATGTATAATATATAGTATATGGTCTAAAGCAGTGGCCAAACTTTTGATCATTGCGGGCGATCTTTTTTATAAATTATAGGCCGCGGTCTACCAACATCATAGGTGTTAAGTGATCATAAGAACAGTAGCAAGTTAAAGCTAAAAATAATTATTTTGAGACGAATTACCCTTCTCAAATGTATATTAGTACACATTCAGTGGCGGATTTACGAACAGGCGCAAAAGGCGTTCGCCTCGGGCCGGATAAATTTAGGGGGCCTCAAAATATATTTTTTTTAATTTATAATAAAAATAAGATTAAATCATTAATTGTTTTTACAGTTAAAAAATAGGCGAAAATTTAGGTATTTATAATTTAAATTACGTTTACTGTGGGCAGATCCTGGGTAAAAAATCTGAAATTTGACGTGTGTTTTCTGGCAACTCCTAAAGGCATGGCCAGATTTGGGACATTTGACTTTCAATTGCTTTGTATTTTTCGAATGGAAATATCCATTTTAAGGTAAACCGAAGCAATTCCGACAAATTTTTAAAATGTTTGGGTGCGAATGTGCCTTAAGCTTTATTAGACAATCAGAAGAACTGAAAAGCGTTTGGTAAAATTTTGAATACCGGAAGTGAACGTTTACACCAAACGATATTTTATTTTTACCCGATATATTCATAAATTTTATAACAAAGAACTGGACATTTTTTATTAAGAAAATAATTTGATAATTATATTGATTTTCCATAAAAAAATAAAAAATAAGAATGTTGACTTTTCTGGTCTATAATTGTATGTAATAGTTACATCAAATTTATATAAACCTATCCAACTCTTAGAGCACGCCCCAGACATTCTTTAAATAATAATATTTGTCGAAGGTCCAAAAAACCGCTAGATTATTTTTTTATCAATTAATATACATTTGCGAAACTCTCGTTTGTGTTCTAAGGATTGGAAGGTGGAATAGAGCCCACACACCGCCATTCTTTTCCAGTTAAACCTAACCTATCACCTAAACACTTTATGATATAAGAACGAAATTATTAATATACAGTGTGAATCAGCCAAATGGAATAAATTCGATAATAAATAAATGTCGGCGTGTTCGAAAAAACGCTCGGATACGTCGATTAGTATTTTTAGTTGCGCATTTTTTCCAATAAGAACTTTTTATACAGGATGTGTCTTGTAACAGAGGCCAATACCAACTTTCTTATTTTAAATACAACACCCTGTATATTATTCAATTTTTGGATTGTTCAGAAAATTCTAGACATATTTCATGTACCATGTCCTATACCTATCTTCAACTGTTTAGGAAACAAACACACACACACAGACACATTTTTAAATTGTTAAAATGGCATCTAGGGACCCTAAAACGGATATTTCCGTAAAAAAAAATTAAAAATGTGTCACGATCACAATAGTTTCTCGTACTTCGTAACGGAGAAAGTAAAAAAAGAATATTATTTGATTAAAGAAATTCGCTACAATACATTCAAAAACTAATAAGTAAAAAAAAATAGTTGAAGATAGGTATAGGACATGGTACATGAAATATATCTAGAATTTGCTGAACAATACAAATATTGAATAATATATAGGGTGTTGCATTCAACCCAGATAGGCCTGAAACTTTTTTTTCTAAAAATTCGAAATTTTTTTGTTTAAATGGCATGCTTTTGAGTTAAAAATAACTACAAAAATTTGAAAAAAAAAAATTGGTTATTGATATTTTAGAAAAGAGGTGTCCGTTTAATAGGACGGTAGGCCTTTGCACTAATAAGAAAATATATATAAACATTTTATTTATTAACAAATAAAAAAACAAAATTTTAAATTTTATATATTTTATTCTGCCGTGTGATATGCTTTGAAACATGTTTTAGGATGTAGTGAAATGTCACATTTTTTACATTTAAATTGTACCTTTTTGTGGCAAACCCCACAGCGCGTTTGATTTTCTTTGTACACAATAATATGATCAAGTCTGTCAAAACGTGAATATAAATGTGTTGAATTAGACATTTTCGATGTTCCTCTTTTGTTTGGAACTTGGTATGTCTCAAGAATATTTTGTCCAATAGCTCTTCTAAATCCAAGATTATCCATTTTGCCTCCAGCATTTCGATGAAGATGCCACGCATTCTGCACGGCCATATCAATACATTGAGAAAATAATGGAAAATACCATTTCTTACCGCGTATAGATATTCTGTACAATCTTACATTCTGGACATACCTATCAACGCCTCCCATGTTCTTGTTATATTCTTTTATTAGATTTGGCTGCTCAATCTGAATATGTTTTTTCTCTTTGCTGGAAAAGCGTTTAACTTTTGACAGAGGAGTGACTGTGTTAGCATTTGAAGCAATTGATACAACATTGTTATCCTTCCATTTACAAATCACTATATTATTGTTTTTTTTGTAACATATAAGAAAAAGCACCTCTGTCTTTTTTTTCATTTCTGCTACTGTCGACGTTGGGCATTTTGCTGTTCTGTTCTCTCTTATTGTCTTGTGGTGGTGCAAGTGTTAGAAAGTTTTTGTTTATAGCATCGAACAGTGGTCTAATTTTTGCGTATTTATCATTTTTATTAAGATTAGTATTATCGTTGAAATGTATATTTTTCATAATTTCAATAAAACGATCTCTAGAAATTGCCTGAGAAATCAGTTTATTTGGCACATCACCTGATTTTTCCCAATACGTTTTTGTTTCTAGGTAAACATACATATCCGCTTACTATCAGAATGCTTATAAAACATCTTATTTCATCAGGTGTTATATTTCCAGTGTTATTTTTCTGAGCAGCGTAAGTGTTAGTGTACGTATTTATAAGATATATTACCTTATCATTGATGAAAAGATTAAAATATTCCATAGATGTCAGCAATTGCTTTACAGTTGTTGTATCTAACCATTCATCGCAATATCTGTGTACGCGGAATGTCATATAATATCGGGCAGTTACTAGCCTCATTAAAAACTTGGTTTACTAATAATAAACTAATACTGAATGAAAAGAAAACTAATTATGTATTATTTAAAAAAAGTGAAGCAACTACACATCCATCAGATATAATAATTAACGACAACAACGTAAATCTGACCGATAACACAAAATTCTTGGGAATCTTCATTGATAATAAATTAAAATTTCAGAAACATATTGAACATGTATCAGCGCGGCTATGTTCAACATGTTTTATGCTTAGAGTTTTAAAATCGAATGTGCTTTCAGTATACTAAAACTAGTCTTTAACTCTAATTTCATGTCTGTAATTAGGTTTGACATAGTACATTGGGGCAGCGCTACACATTTCAATAGAATTATGCTGATACAAAAACGTGCATTAAGAACAATTTTGAATTTAAAGTCAGATTCGTGTAGGACAAAGTTTGCTCAACATGGGTTACTAACTGCAGCTGCAGTGTACATAATGAATGCCTATTGTTTCTCCGAAAGCAAGGGCAATATTTTACAAATAATAGGAGCTTACATGATCATCAAACAAGAAATAAAGAAATATTGATGTATCCTATACATAAATTTACAATCACAGAGAAGGGTGTACATTATTCATGCCTACGCTTTTATAACAAATATCCAGAATTTATAAAAAAAGAAACTAATTTTGTAAAATACAAAAAATTTGTATATGAAATGCTGCGGAAATGTGAACCATACACTATCGATGAATTTCTAACAAGTAATGTCAACTTAGAAACAAACCGATAGAGTAATTTTGTTTGACTATATTCCTATATTTAATGCCTTGCAGTAGGTGTACTGTGTATGGACCTGTATGTATATATTGTATGTCGTTTATATTGGAATAAAATATGATTATTATTATTATTAAATTATTCAGACTTAAGTCTTCATTTATCCAACAATATGAAGATTTTTTGTCATATTTTGGTTTTTTTGACATCTGTTTTGATATTTCTGATAATGGTGTTAAATCTTCCGATTCAAATGAAGAATCTAAAATTGTTTCTGCTGGTGCTCGGAGTTGACGCCCTGGTAAATTGTTGAGGTTCATGTTGACTTCCTCTCCGGAATCTTCATCTGTGACTTCGCATACATGGTCGGGAGGAAATATTACAATTCCTTCTGGTTGTTCATGGATCTCATCAGGATTTTCTATCTCAGCTATAAGCTCGTGCAATTTCAACGGTCTTCTGAAAGATTGTATCCAAAATATTATACAGCAACTAAAAGGCCTACCGTCCTTTTAAAAGGACACTTAAATTTACAGTTAATTTTCACGTGCAAATATAACCAAAAAAAATCAAGGTTATGTCTATCTTATATATTCACCTTTTATAAATATATAGTATAAAAATCAAATATTTTAAATACATACTAATATAACTAATTCGTACCTCCACTCATACATGTTCACGGACACACAAAACTCGTACGAATGTTCACTTAATGGATCGGCACAGTTGCATTTCTTTTATAGCCACTAACACAAAACACATGCTCAAGTAATTCTCTGTCATATATAGGTAGTGCCATCTATGAGAAAAACGCCAAACTTTTAAAATATTGAAATAATTGTAGTGTCCTTTTAAAAGGACGGTAGGCTCACAGAACACATACCTTTAGAAGTGAAACCTGCATGTTAAATTTCGGAAACACGATTTTTGGCGCCGCCTGGTGTCGGGGTGGCAAATTACTACGATTTCCGCGCCAAAATTTAAAAATGTTATACTCGTCTCACGATATATTTCAATGTAATAACACTAAAAATATAATCAATTATGTTTTTTGCACATAATTGATTATACTTTTAGATAGTACATAAATGAAGAAGTTACTGGTTTTGGTAAAAGCAAAAAGATTGGATTTTACAAAATAAAAATAAAAATAGGCCTACATGGAAAAAATATATTTAACAGAATAATTATATACATTATTATTAACAAAATTATCAAATATAAAAATATCACAACAATCGGGTATTAGGGTCTAGTCCAGGTGCAATGTTCCATCAGGTCTCTTCGTTCTTCTTAGGATATTTCTTTCAGGCGTCGTAACAGGTCAGTGGTTTGCTCGTATCCAGGATTCATGACATTAAAATAGTTAAAAAGTAAATTAGTGTAGTTATATTGTCTTACTTCTTGGTGTCGGAACAGCATTGCGATTCAATTTTTTGCGGAAATGATTAACAAAATGTTTATGAATAAAATGATCTTCACATGAATGAAAATTTAAACAATGAAGACTGTTCAATATCACAAATGGTTTTCCATGTTTTAAGATATTCTTCATTTTTGGGAAATTTATAGAAATGTTTATTTTTGTAGTCGACATTAATTATAGGTATCGGAAAAGAAAGAATTTTGGCATTCTGGATATTTACAAGAATATTTAATACGGCCATTTGATGTTTACATTACTAATAAATACAATTGACGAGTTTATAAGACAGAATATATAATAACTTACCTTCAAACATTAATTATTAGCACTCACAGCACTATTGAGGTTAGTTAATAAAAATGGTGAGACTCATTAAGCGTTGCCGCATATACATCGAAGTATAAAATATACAATGCACACGATTATATTTAATAAACAGTAATATTATACTTTCATGAGTTATTATGACAAATATAAGGAATAATGAGTCTAATTATGTTTAAAACATAATTTTAATTGTTAAAATTATTACTTTGTAGTGAAATTTAAAGATTATTAAAAACGGTAATCCCCATAATAAGTTCTTTGATAAATCTGGCAACATTGAGGGAACCATCTTTGGAAAAGCGGCAAATTTGAAATTCCCCCTCGCCCCACTGTCCTGGGGTGGCCCACATACTTTCGTGTTGCCGATATTCGTATCTCGGCTTCATCCCCGTGGGTAGGCTTATCTGGGTTAAAATAAGAAAGTTGGTATTGGCCTCTGCTACATGACACACCCTGTATAAAAAGTTTTTGCCGAAAAAAATGCGCAACTAAAAAGGGCTAATCGATGTGTCCGAGCGTTTTTTCGAACACGCCGACATTTATTTATTATCGAATTTATTCCATTTGGCTGATACACACTGTATACTAAAAGCATAAGCCCCAAAATTACCAAGGGGGTAACCAAAGGGTTGCCAACCCATCAAAAAAACAAAAAAAAAACGATAAATTTTATTTTTTTGCCGAAAGCCAAAAACGTCCTCTAGGAGTCCGTGAAAACCGAGATTTTCCAACTCACCCCTAGACTCGGGGGTGAATTTTTGAAAATTGATTTTTCGCGATGCAGAGGTTTGCGCCAAACCAGGATTTTGGAGCTCGAGAATTCAAATAGGGTTCAAAAAATCCCCAATGCATCGGGACATAACGTTTGCTGTCGCACGTTCCCGTAAAAAATTCTGTTGCAACCCCTCAAGCGTTTTTGTAAAAAATCACATTTCGGACGCTTCCGGAAAAAGGGGCACGCTGCCCCTTACGGCCACGACTCCAAATTTCATAGAGTTTTGTAGAACTAACTCCCATCTACATTTTATGTCTCTTACGAATTTTTAATATCTCCAATCCCCGAGGAGTTATTTATGTTGACGCGAAACAAAATATAAAAACAATTGCCATCCACTTAAAACTTCATAAAATCACTCAATATTAATTCAAGAGTGATTTAGTTCAAAATTCCAATACATTCCGTCGATTGCTTCGGCGATTTTTCATGTAAATTTATGAAAAATTGTAACCATTTTTTGTTGACGCGAAAAAAAAATAAAAACAATTGCCATCCACTTTAAACTTCACAAAATCATTCAATATTAGTTC
This sequence comes from Ocypus olens, assembly GCA_910593695.2. Taxonomy (NCBI): domain Eukaryota; kingdom Metazoa; phylum Arthropoda; class Insecta; order Coleoptera; family Staphylinidae; genus Ocypus; species Ocypus olens. Next base: position 51,386,820 of record OU343059.1, on the reverse strand, counting down.
AAGAGTGATTTGGTAGAAAACTCCAATACATTTCGTCGATTGCTTTGGCGATTTTTCATGTAAATTTATGAAAAATTGTAACCTTTTTTTGTTGATGCGAAAAAAAAATATAAAAACAATTGACATCCACTTGAAACTTCACAAAATCATTCAATATTAGTTCAAGAGTGATTTGGTAGAAAACTCCAATACATTTCGTCGATTGCTTTGGCGATTTTTCATGTAAATTTATGAAAAATTGTAACCTTTTTTTGTTGACGCGAAAAAAAAATATAAAAACAATTGACATCCACTTGAAACTTCACAAAATCACTCAATATTAATTCAAAAGTGATTTGGTAGAAAATTCCAATACATTTCGTCGATTGCTTTGGCGATTTTTCATGTAAATTTATGAAAAATTGTAACCATCTTTTGTTGACGCGAAAAAAAAAATACAAACAATTGACATCCACTTGAAACTTCACAAAATCACTCAATTTTAATTCAAGAGTGATTTGGTAGAAAATTCCAATACATTTCGTCGATTGCTTTGGCGATGTTTCATGAAAATTTATGAAAAATTATAACCATTTTTTGTTGACGCGAAAAAAAAAATATAAAAACAATTGACATCCACTTGAAACTTTACTAAATCACTCAATTTTAATTCAAGAGTGATTTGGTAGAAAATTCCAATACATTTCGTCGATTGCTTTGGCGATTTTTTATGTAAATTTATGAAAAATTGTAACCATCTTTTGTTGACGCGAAAAAAAAATTATAAAAACAATTGACATCCACTTGAAACTTCACAAAATCACTCAATATTAATTCAAGAGTGATTTGGTAGAAAATTCCAATACATTTCGTCGAATGCTTTGGCGATTTTTTATGTAAATTTATGAAAAATTGTAACCATCTTTTGTTGACGCGAAAAAAAAAATTTAAAAACAATTGACATCCACTTGAAACTTCACAAAATCACTCAATATTAATTCAAGAGTGATTTGGTAGAAAATTCCAATACATTTCGTCGATTGCTTTGGCGATTTTTTATGTAAATTTATGAAAAATTGTAACCATCTTTTGTTGACGCGAAAAAAAAAATTATAAAAACAATTGACATCCACTTGAAACTTCACAAAATCACTCAATATTAATTCAAGAGTGATTTGGTAGAAAATTCCAATACATTTCGTCGAATGCTTTGGCGATTTTTTATGTAAATTTATGAAAAATTGTAACCATCTTTTGTTGACGCGAAAAAAAAAATTATAAAAACAATTGACATCCACTTGAAACTTCACAAAATCACTCAATATTAATTCAAGAGTGATTTGGTAGAAAATTCCAATACATTTCGTCGAATGCTTTGGCGATTTTTTATGTAAATTTATGAAAAATTGTAACCATCTTTTGTTGACGCGAAAAAAAAAATTTAAAAACAATTGACATCCACTTGAAACTTTACTAAATCACTCAATTTTAATTCAAGAGTGATTTGGTAGAAAATTCCAATACATTTCGTCGATTGCTTTGGCGATTTTTTATGTAAATTTATGAAAAATTGTAACCATCTTTTGTTGACGCGAAAAAAAAAATATAAAAACAATTGACATCCACTTGAAACTTTACTAAATCACTCAATTTTAATTCAAGAGTGATTTGGTAGAAAATTCCAATACATTTCGTCGATTGCTTTGGCGATTTTTTATGTAAATTTATGAAAAATTGTAACCATCTTTTGTTGACGCGAAAAAAAAAATTATAAAAACAATTGACATCCACTTGAAACTTCACAAAATCACTCAATATTAATTCAAGAGTGATTTGGTAGAAAATTCCAATACATTTCGTCGAATGCTTTGGCGATTTTTTATGTAAATTTATGAAAAATTGTAACCATCTTTTGTTGACGCGAAAAAAAAAATTTAAAAACAATTGACATCCACTTGAAACTTCACAAAATCACTCAATATTAATTCAAGAGTGATTTGGTAGAAAATTCCAATACATTTCGTCGATTGCTTTGGCGATTTTTTATGTAAATTTATGAAAAATTGTAACCATCTTTTGTTGACGCGATAAAAAAATATACAAACAATTGACATCCACTTGAAACTTCACAAAATCACTCAATTTTAATTCAAGAGTGATTTGGTAGAAAATTCCAATACATTTCGTCGATTGCTTTGGCGATGTTTCATGAAAATTTATGAAAAATTATAACCATTTTTTGTTGACGCGAAAAAAAATATTAAAACAATTTCCATCCACTTGAAACTTCATAAAATCACTCAATATTAATTCAAGAGTGATTTTTGGTAGAAAATTCCAATACATTCCGTCGATTGCTTCGGCGATTTTTCATGTAAATTTATGAAAAATTGTAACCATTTTTTGTTGACGCGAAAAAAAATATAAAAACAATTGCCATCTACTTTAAACTTCACAAAATCACTCAATATTAATTCAAGAGTGACCTGGTAGAAAATTCCTATTCATTCCGTCGATTGCTTTGACGATTTTTCATGTAAATTTATGAAAAATTGTAACCATTTTTTGTTGACGCGAAAAAAAAATATAAAAACAATTGCCATCCACTTTTAACTTCACAAAATCACTCAATTTTAATTCAAGAGTGACTTGGTAGAAAATTCCTATTGATTCCGTCGATTGCTTTGACGATTTTTCATGTAAATTTATGAAAAAATGTAACTATTTTTTGTTGACGCGAAAAAAAATATAAAAACAATTGCCATCTACTTTAAACTTCACAAAATCACTCAATATTAATTCAAGAGTGACCTGGTAGAAAATTCCTATTCATTCCGTCAATTGCTTCGGCGATTTTTCATGTAAATTTATGAAAAATTGTAACCATTTTTTGTTGACGCGAAAAAAAATATAAAAACAATTGCCATCCACTTTAAACTTCACAAAATCACTTAATATTTATTCAAGAGTGATTTGGTAAAAAATTCCAATACATTCCGTCGATTGCTTCGGCGATTTTTCATGTAAATTTATGAAAAATTGTAACCATTTTTTGTTGACGCGAAACAAAATATAAAAACAATTTCCATCCACTTTAAACTTCACAAAATCACTCAATATTAATTCATGAGTGATTTGTTACAAAATTCCAATACATTCCGTCAATTGCTTTGGCGATGTTTCATGTAAATTTATGAAAAATTGTAACCATTTTTTGTTGACGCGAAAAAAATATAAAAACAATTGCCATCCACTTTAAACTTCACAAAATCACTCAATATTAATTCAAGGGTGGTTTGTTAGAAAATTCCAATGCATTCCGTCGATTGCTTCGGCGATTTTTCATGTAAATTTATGAAAAATTGTAACCTTTTTTTGTTGACGCGAAAAAAAATATTAAAACAATTGCCATCCGCTTAAAACTTCATAAAATCACTCAATATTAATTCAAGAGTGATTTTGTAGAAAATTCCAATACATTCCGTCGATTGCTTTAGCGATTTTTCATGTACATTTATTAAAAATTATAATCATTTTTTCTTGACTCAAAAAAATAGCTGTAAAATACTTGAAACTTTATAATTTACTTAAAATAAAATAATTTTAATAACCTTCCAAAAACTCAAAAGACCCCATCACAGGTTTTCAAGATAGCCGACCGAGAACAGCGCTTAAGATTTTTTTTATTTGCATTTTTTCCGAGTGAAAAAAAAATTATAAAAACAACTGCAACACACACTTGAAATTTTCCCAATTCACTCAAAATATAATAATCATAATAACCCTAAAAAAAAACTCAAAATACCGCATCACCGGTTTTCAAGATCACCGACCGAGAATAGCGCTTAAATTCTTTTAAGTTTCACTTCTTCCGAGTGAAAAAAAAAATACAAAAAAAAAAACTGCAACACACTTGAAACTTTTTAAATTTACCCAAAATACATTAATCTTAAAAATACTCTAAAAAACTCAAAATAACCCATCACAGGTTTTCAAGATAATCGACCGAGAACAGCGTTTAAATTTTTTTTAAATTTGCACTACTTCCGTGTGAAACAAAAATATTATAAAAACAACTGCAACACACTTGAAATTTTCCAGATTTACTCAAAATACATTAATCATAATAATCCTCGAAAAAGTCCGAAATACCCTATCACAAGTTTTCGAGATAACCGACCGAGAACAGCGCTTAATATTTTTTCAAGTTTTACTTCTTCGGATTGAAAAAAGAAATACAAAAACAACTGTAACGAACTTGAAGGTTTCCAAATTTACTCAAAATATATTAATCTTAATAATACCCTAAAAAACTTAAAATATCCCATGACTGGTTTTCAAGATAAGAGACTGAGAACAGCGCTTAAGATTTTTTAAGTTGTACTTTGTCGGGGTGAAAAGAAATACAAAAATAACTGTAACACACTTAAAGCTTTCCAAATTTACTCAAAATACACTAATCTTAATAATCTCCTAAGAAACTCAAAATACCCTATCGCTGGTTTTCAAGATAACAACACAAAACACAATTCTATATGATTAATTAATTTCTCACTTAACCCGTGGTGAAACATAATTATATAATTTGATTAATTAAAACACTTGGTTTTGTTTCACTGCTTTTATTTGTCTCTCTCAAAACCAATTAATCAAATTTAAAAAAAAACACAATTCTGTAAGTATTTTTCAAATCTGCTAATTTGTTGAAGAGATATATTCTCAAATAAATGCATTGCCATTCTTCTTGTCTCATAAAACTTTTGCAGGCATTGTTTTAACATTTAAATTGACAAATCAGTGTTTTTAGAATTAATAAAAAAAATCTTGCTTCGTTTGAAATTAGAGGTAGTGCCATGGCTCCTTGGCTCTATATAACGAGCCGCCCCTGTATAGAATACTAGATATAACAATAATTGCTATATCAATAAATTTATTTTAAAATTCTCCGGAAAATTCCGTAATAACCAGTCTAATCTAAACTGAAATTTTATTTCGAAGAATTAATATCTTTTTCATATTATTATCCTTAATCTTTCAATTATTCAATAGATATTATCTTATGGGGCTTAAATGCAACGCTGATAACAGTTACTAATAAAGACGATAACAGTCGCTATCTCGTCAGAAAGTAAAAAATACATCGTCATGTTCGATAACTACACTTGCGCGTGTAAAGCCGTAATTACGATTGCCACCCGTTGTTGAATATACATCCAGCATAAACGCGATTAAATCATCAAAGCAAATATGCTTTATGGCAATAATGTTTGGCGTTAACACAACCCTGTCATGATTAATTATAAATCAATATCTTGTCGACGCACGGTGGCTGGCTGTACGTAAGACAATCGATTATTGTGGGATTATTCGACCATGTCGAGCCAATGAAAATGGACGTTTGAATGCCCAAGTGTTAGGTTGCAGAATGTCAAAATGCATGTTGAGGCAGCTACCCGAGACGTAATTAAAGAACACTCAGGAAGGCAGTTCCGAAGAATGCGAGGAATAATCCGAACTATACTTATGCTTTTGAAAGGCGAGGCCGGAGTTTAATATACCGGAACAAAATTGCAGAAGCGAACTTTTTAATACTGCTATAATTGTGGCTGTACTGTACAAAGACATGCTATTCTCCGATAATGATAAACGCTTTAAGAAACTTTGTATAATGGCTAAAAATAGATCTAAATGTTGAAAATACGAAACATTGAGTTTTGTATTATTTATATTATTTGGGTTACAAAGAAGATTTATTTTATTTTTATTAGTTCTGAAAATAATAATAATAATAATAATAATATTTATTTCTCAACAGATACAAAGATCCATTAATAGGGTAATATAATAGCAATTGAAGTTACAAATGAAATGAAATTAAATTAAATACAGATGCATACATAAGTGAAACATTGCATTAAGCATTATAATAATTACAGAACATTATGGAATCAGTGAAGATACATTATATAAATTCAAAAGAACGAAATATATAATATATATATATATTTTTTTTTTTTTGAATTTATTTAATACTTTCTGCAATAAGTAAGGTTGTTTCTATTTTATTTGAAGATACATTATTTTTAAAAAATATAAAGCTAGGGTGAAAAATATCCGCCTGGTGTTGAACTTCATGGTAACATTTATACATTTTAAAAAGGGGTGATAGTGATGAATTGAATGAGGTACTACAAATGAAAATGTGTCAGGGTTGCGTGAACTTAGTCTAGGAACATGAAATTTAAGTCTTTCAGTAAACATTTGATTATCAACTCTGCCATTGACAAGCTTATATAAATTGCAAATTAAAAGAAACCTATGTTTGTTTGCTATTGACCATAGATTAAATTCAAGTAGTAGGCTGGTGTACGATACAGCTCTGTCCGGGTAAACACCATGCTTCTTGAAAGATAAATACTTTAAGATTTTTTTTTGCACACCCTCGAGCAAGCTAATTAAATTGAATAGGTATGGCGACCATACTACAGAGCAGTACATCAGTTTACTATTAATGTATGAATCATATAGTGTAATAAGCGTGTCAACATTATAAAATTGTTTACAGTTCCTTAGAATAAAACCTAAGAGTCGATAGCACTCGTTAATTAACTTGTGAATATGACATTTAAAGTTTAACTTAGAGTCAAATGTAGCACCTAAGTTCTTGAATTCAGAAACTCTCTGCAAAATAGACTGATCAACTAGGGATGGTATTAACTTTCCTGGATTAAGTAAGCACACAACACTTTTTTATGTTAATTTTAAGTCCATTCTCACTACACCTAGCATGTAGTTTATTTAAGTCCTCTTGAAGAAGTCGGCAGTCAGATACGCTGTTGATTTTCCTGTATAGTTTGATATTGTCCGCATACAGTAATACTTCAGATGAAACGGCACTACACACGTTATTAATAAGTAGAAGAAACAACAGTGGTCCTAGGTTGGATCCTTGAGGTACCCCAGCAACTGCTTCATACGGAAAAGATTGGGCGCCCCCATGCTCCACAATCTGTGAGCGGTCCCTCAAATAAGAGTCAATGGCGTTAATGATATTACCGGCTATATTGAAATCGTTCAGCTTTGATACCAGTATTGCATGTGGTATATTGTCAAATGCTTTACTCAGATCAGTGTAAATTACATCGGTTTGGCACTGCATATCGAGATTTTCGGAGATGATCTGCGTAAAGTTCATTAAGTTCGTTGCTGTAGAACGGCCAGTCATGAAACCATGTTGTTTGATGGTAATAGAATTTTGAACCTTGAAAAATATATGTCTGCTCAATATGCATTCAAATATTTTAGAAAAATTGCTCAAGAGAGCAATAGGCCTATAGTTCATGATCTGATTACGTTCACCAGTTTTGTGAACAGGCACAATTTTAACTCTCTTCCAGGTCCGAGGAAAGATGCCATTTTTAAGTATCCGATTAAAAATATAAGTTAGAGGTTGACACAAGACATAGCAGCAGTTTTTTAGTAAGAAACATTAATCAAATAATCCCGAAAAAAGGAAGACTACTAGGCAATATGGATTAACTAAAAAATACGACACAATGGAGTTAGGCGAAAAAAGAGTTTTAATTAAAAAAAGGAGAAGTAATGAAGATCCTGTTATAATAATAATTCCTGTTGAAGAATACTTTGACACGCTTCTTCAGTATCACCGTGCGACTGGACACGGCGGACGAGATAAAATGCTGTTTGCATTGAAAAATAAATTCTATATTCCCAGACCAGCAGTCGAAATTTTCGTATCGCTTTGTAGAATGTGTAATACAAAAAAGTCTCAACAACACCATAATATTATTGTACGACCAATCACTACAAAAGATTTTAATCTTCGAAGTCAAGTTGATTTGGTCGATTTTCAATCAACTCCCTGTGGAGAACATAAATGGTTAATGAACTACCAAGATCATTCAACAAAATTTTGTCTTCTTCGTCCTTTGAAAACAAAGCGTGCTGCTGAAGTTGCATTAGAGTTGCTGAAGATTTTTTTAGACTTTGGCGCACCTCATATCTTGCAGAGCGATAATGGGCGTGAATTTACAGCTGGCGTAATCAAAGAGCTTTCAGCTATGTGGCCCGATTGCAAAATAGTACACGGAAGACCACGCCATCCACAATCACAAGGGAGCGTAGAGAGCTGCAACCAGGGTATTGAAAGTATGTTGCGTGCTTGGATGGATGACAATGGAAGTATAGATTGGATAATAGGGTCGTTTTGTTCAGTGGCAAAAAAAAACTCATCAAAACACAGAATCATAGGACAGAGTCCATACACCGCTCTTTTTGGAACAGAACCAAAATTAGGATTAGGCTCAACGCATATTCCACCCACAATATTGGAAAAACTTAACTCCGAAGAAGATTTGAAACGGTTTAGAGATGGCGGCAAGGAAGGCGATATCACGGAGGAAGGAGATATTGCAGAGGAAGGAGACATCGCAAAAGAAAGAGAAGAAAATCAAGTTGGTAGCTTTGAAGAGATGTGTTCTATTTGTTCATGCAATTTGAATAAAACACCATCTATATCATGTTCTTCATGTTCTATGAAGATGCACATAACTTGCTGCCAAAGCACTGCCTCAATATCTGAGGGGAATAATGCCAATTATCAATGTGGCATTTGCAGCAGGCAAGAAAAAATACGAAAAGAGCGTGAAAAAGCACACAAAGGCCAGAAGAGAGCAGCAGAGAACATGATCGAAACTACTGCGAAAAAACTAAAAGCAGTTGCAGTTGGAGACTTTATTTTGTCAAATGTCCCGAAAGTAGACCGTGGCCTTTTAGACTGTCCAAATTTAATTGGGAAAATTCTTAAAGAAGAAAATAATGTTTACCAGATAGGAACAAAAAGTGGCATTATTAAAACATGGTTTTCTAGATGTGACTTCCAAATTTGCTGTGCACAAATCGTTGAAGACATCCCAGAAAAATATATATCTGTTCGTGAAGCTGTAGTGAATGTATCGAAGTTTGGGGGCCAAGGGTATAGCAGCTGCAAGTGTTCAGTGTCAAAGATGCAGTGCCAAACAAAAAAGTGTGTATGTAAGAAGGCAAATCAACTGTGCTCATCTAAGTGCCATAAAAGTTCATCATGTAGAAATAAATGAAAAGAGAGGTAAAGTTGGAAATTGCAGTTTATTGATAACTATGAGAAATATATTTAAAGCCTAGAAGTTAGTGTACGTATTATATAATTATTGTTTAATAATAATAATTCTTTAAATAAAAATTATTTTTGTGCAGTTTATGTTACCTCTTTCTTACCTATGTAACCGATAACTAGTAGTTTCAACGGATTGGGATGACTCAAACGCGATCCATGGGCTCATTGCAATAAGCCTAAAATTTATCAGGCTGATTGAAAAGTGCTCCACAAATCTTCAATTAGCCGGGAGCATTGCAAAATGACTAGGCTCTTTGCAATAAGCCGGATTGTTCAATTAGCCTACGACATATAGACAACCAAGGGAAATGTATTCATATTTCCCGTGTTGTAATCAATAGTTTTTTTCTGATTGAAAGAATATTGTTCTGTAAATGGGAAAATATTGGATTGTAAATTTTTGTATTTATCGGATTGGTAACGTTGCTAAGGGCCTTGTTTGTAAATATCAAAGTTTACTTGTTTTGATTTTTGCGTTGTTTCATAAATTGGTGAAATGTCAAACTATGTGTTAACGCAAGCGACGAAAGACCGTGAATGTTAGGTTCCGGTAAAATCCTAAGCTGCTTACACCAAAGTGTACGAAGATTTTAAAGACTGGAGGAAACAAAAATTTGGTGAACGGTGTCGGCATCGTATTTTGAAGATTTGGTATGTTGCTACGAATTTGTTATTAGGAAAATATGAGCGCTTCAGATTTCCCTAGGGAAATATAAGTGCGTTATGACATATCGTAACTAAGGCAATATCACTCAATATTGTTTCTTAGATTACGAGCCATCACTGATATTAACATAGATTTTAAACTATTTATTTTTGTTTCAGGTACGTATATTTCTTAATCTTGGTTGCTAGTGACGATAAATCGTAAGTACATTATTTTTTTATTAAATAAAAAGTTCAAGATTCTGACAAAGCGAACGAGTATTAGTTCTCACAATATATTATCACAAATATTTTTCCAGTTAATTATTACACATTAAATAAGGCAACTGAATTTCGGGCTCCCTTATATTTTTGCTAAATTATTTTTTGATGTGTAGGGCAGCAATATAGCCGAGTGATTCATGAAGACATTTCATGCCGGACTTAGCTATACGCATTTTGTGCGAATCGCCATTTATCTTCTGCGGTCCTGTGCTAATATGATTTTAGATGAAACACGAAAGTGAAAACGTAATTTTAATGATTTTCATGCATATTTTTGAGATGTAAGTGAATGTAAGTGTAATGTAAGTGAACACAGGCCGCTAGTTTTAAAATGTGCTAAAATTATCACTAGTATTTTCCTTGTTATTTCAAGGAGTACCATCAGAACAAAACCTTTAAAATTTTGTTCAAAAAGATGTTTACTACAACCAAACAAAATTATGTCTGATTTTACTCCAGTAATACGATTTATTTATTGTTTAAAATTAACTCAAGGCACTATAAGAGTGACAGTGACGGTTCGCGGGTTTTTTTCTGGTACGGCCGAGGAACAAGAGGTGGTAATACAGATAGGTGCGGTCACGCAGCCAGCCGTCTCTGCAACTGACCCTACCTATCTGTATCACCACCTCTTGTCCCTCGGCCGTACCAAAAAAAAACCCGCGAACCGTCACTGAAGAGTGACTGCAAACGGTAAGCCCATAGTGGCTTCCCCGTACTGCACTGCACTACCAACACAATTTACACTTCATTTATCGAGTCTGAAAGATAATAATCAAATTTTATAATTGCCTTCATTTTCACCACGCCAATTCACTCGTTATCGAATTTAATCTCTGAAGCTCGTTACAATTAATGATTTATAGTGTGAGCGGAACCGGAGCTATTGCTAAACAACCACAAATTAGATGATGATGCATTGCGATGGATAATTGAATTATACATAATCAATACAGAGAGCTTATCAGGTTTATTCCGTCTAAAATGATAAAATTATTATTTATTAATATTGGAAAATATGTAATTGTGTAGATTATTTATTGTTTTTGGATAAAAGAACGAAAGTGGGTTGCGGGATAAGATGGGTGTGGCGGCCCCTGCGCGATTTGAGTTGCAAGTGTAGAAACCTTGTTTCGAATATTAAAAAAATGAGATTTGCATGCTTATTGTCATATTCGACTTGTACCAAAAATATGGTTAAAATACGTTTTTCTTAAGTTATTCCACTGCAAAATTGTTTGTATTTTTCCGATCAGTTGTGTGATTTAATTGATTTAATTTTATTACACTCAAAACTAGAGAACGGTATTTTTTGCAGATTTTTTACGGGTCATGGAACTCTAAAAAATTGGTGTAAACACGTGAAAAAAAATCGTTTTTCAAGAATTTTTTTTAAGCTTTCTTGTTCGCTTACAAAAAGGGGCCAAATAGCATAAGTAGCCATATTAATGACCTTCATTATCCCATAAACCCCGTGTTAATATCTTCACTTTTTCGCGCGAAAACTCAAATTAAGTAAATTTTACTTACTTACTTTAAGGGGGTAAGTTCCGCGTCGAAAATCGATGCATTTTTGATGGTCAGCATATACATAATTCTGAAATTAATATCAAATATTAAGAAAATATATTTTGTACATTTAGAGAGAAAGGGTTAAACTATTCGTCTATAGAATTTGATTTTTTTTTTAATCATCAGACAAACTGTATAATTTATTCTGAAAATTACCAATATTGGATGGATATCTGGAGCTTTTCTCTGCAAAGAACTAAAAATGTAATGCTACAGAAAAATAGTTTATACTTTTGACAACAATACGTACGTAATAAATTTGTCTTTAGTTATCAAATAAAGTCGCAAAAACGTAAGAGCTACACCTCTACAAACAAGAATTTGCTTCATTTTCGCCGTTGTAATGAACGCCACCTGCAGGAAATATTTTGTATCAACCCTGAAGACGTGTACAAACAAATTTACGTACTCGGTAAAATTTCAGGCCCAAGATTGTGGCGATTATCATTTTATTTTAGACCATTCTGGTCCAACTCTGGCGCGAGGCACTTACCCCCATAAATACGACATTTGATTTTATATTAAATAATTAGAAAGGTATAAACTTAAAGAAAATGCACAAAAACACGTTTAAAACTTAAAATTAATTACAATCAATTACAAGTGAGTCAGCTTCAGAAACATTTTCAGTTGTCAGAGTCATGTCAGTCCCTGTGCCCAAGTCTGATTCTGAATAGATGTCTATCATTCTCGTCACGACGACATTATTTTCATTTTCTTATGGTTCATCTTCATCTTCGTTATTAAAATGTTCTAAAATCCCTGGTGTTATGGTATACAACGGCACGTCTTTATCGGATACGAAGGATATAGTTTCAACGTTTGCGAAGCACTTTTCGAATAGTTATGGATATGTGCCAAATTCCAACAGCATATCTCAAGATTATGCACATGTGGGCGACTTTTACATTTCCGAGGAATTGGTACTGAAAAGTATGAAGCGGATTAAGGGTAATCTTACAATGGGATGGACCAAATTCCTGGATTTTTAATAAAAGATTGTGCGAGTGTGTTGTGCGGACCGATTGTGCGAATTTTTAACATTATACTTAAAGGCGGCGTATTTCCTGATTGTTGGAAAGTTGTTCGTATTGTTCCTGTTTTTAAATCGGGAAATAGATGTGATATCTTAAATTACAGGCCAATTTCACTTCTTAGTAACTTTTCCAAAGTAGAGAGTATCCTCTCTGATGAAATTTATGGTCGGGTATCGCATGATTTCTCTACTAATCAGCATGGTTTTATTAAAAAGAGGAGCACTACAACCAATTTAATTAATATAACTCACAAAATAGCTTCGGAATTAGATCAACCAAAACCAGATAGATGTTTATCTACACAGACATATCAAAAGCATTTGATTGCATGCCTCATAAGATTATTATAGATTACTTAAATAAATATAACATCAATGGCAATATAATTACTGTCATAAAGTATTTATTTAATCGACAACAAATTGTTGAAGTAGATGGCTGTCAATCTTTGCCCTATCTTGTGTCAAGTGGTGTACACCAAGGGTCTAACCTTGGGCCCTTACTTTTCACCATCTTTATTAATACCGTTAAAGAAATTCTTGATTATGAGTTCTTAATGTATGCGGACGACATTAAACTATATAAAACAATTTCTTCATTATGTGATTGTATCCATCTGCAAAATAATATTAAAAGATTATATTTATGGTGTCAACAATAAGATCAATACTAAAAAATGGTGATGTGGCCATCATGTTACTTTCTCCGACTTGATGGTATCATTTATATTTACGTTTTCATGGTTCATTTTCAATTGAAATCATATTTTAAATGTACATCGAGCGTTGCGTAAACTTGGATGAAACTGACGTTTAAAACGTCAAAATTATGAAACGGAAAAAATATACTTCAAATTCAAAAACTCGGTTTACTCAAAAACTAACGAGATTTAGAAAAAAACTTATTTCTTAGAAGTTGTTCATTTTGCTATTCTCTACAATTATTATTTACACAAATTTGCTGTAACTATCATCGTTTCATAATTATAAACCAAAAGTTAAAAAAAATTAATAAATTTTTTTCTCGAACAGCAATGATTTTATGAAAAATATTTTCAAGCAAAAGATGTTAATTTCTTTGTTGTCTTTAATGTTTGTTTAAATATTTTTGTGATATCTTTCATATTTAAGAAAATATTGGCAAAAAACAAAAAACAGTTAAGGTAAACACCCACTTCCGGTGTACGAAATTTTACCAAAAGCTTTTCAGTTCTTCAGACTATCAAATAAGACGTATGTTGAAAGTTTCATATCAATTGCTCTATTAGTTTTTGAGATACAGCGCACACAGCAGACACACACACAGCCACACACACACACAAAAATTTTTTTTCCAGAAATTGTTGAAATGGCATCTAGGGACCCCAAAACGGATATTTCCGTAAAAAAAATTTGAAAAAAAAATTACGATCACAATACTTTCTCGTACTTCGTAACGGAGAAAGTAAAAATGTAATGTATTATCCTTTAATCGCAAGTTAAATCCTGTAGTGTTTGATTACACAATCAATAGTATAACAGTTAGTAGGGTCTCAGAAATAACTGATTTGGGTGTTATTTTTGATCAACTTTGTACCTCATTTAAATAATACTGTTAAATCGTCATTGGAAATGCTGGGTTTTATTATCCGTAGTTGCAAGAAATTTAAGAATGTTCAAACTATAATTACTTTGTTTAATTCTTTTATTCTCCGTAAACTCAATTATAGTGCACCTGTCTGGAGTCCAAGTTATGCAGTACATAGTAATACTTTCGAGAGAGTTCAGAAAAAATGTCTTAAGTATTTATATTATTTTAATATGGGGTACATCCACCATACTCTATTAATTATGATATGCTACTTAGTGAATTTTCAATGCCTTCAATGCACAGATTTATTTTCACCTTAACGTTATATAAACATATCGATTAATACGTCGACAATTCATTTTTTCTCAATCTTCTACTTTTTAATGTTACAAAAATTTTTACACGCCACTCATTAACTTTTTATTACAATAAACCTAACACTTTACATTTTTACAAATCTCCGTTATATCATATGTTAAATATTTATCACAGTTTGCAATATATTGTTGACATATTTTGTACGAATTTGCCCGCGTTTTCTATAGATTTAAAAAAAACGCTATAAATTTATATTGTTGAATCGCAGTTTTATTTTTTGTTTGTTTTACTGTAGGTATATGCTTATATATGTATGTATATATGCATATATTTCAATACTGTTTATTTAAATATAATAATGTTTATTTTACTGTATCGTATATTTTGTTCTACTGTGTAAGAAATGTTAATAAGTATTTTTTTTTAGAATAGTATATTATAATATTGTTTATTATTATCATAGATTGTATTATGTATTTAATTTTAATGTTTACCTGTAATTGGATGTTTTCCATTGGGATATAAATAAATAAATAAATTCGAAGTAGAAATGGTACGTTGAAATTCTATGTAAGCAATGTCAGCATCATCATAAGAAAATTGTGCAGAATATGAAATACTTGGTTTTGGTTGTTGTTTCGCTTTATCTGACTTGAAATTGATTTTCCAATTATAAGATGTGTACGTAATCTTTCCAGCTCTATCAGTTGTCAATCTGTTTCTTCTTTTATGATAAATGAAAAAGTGATGAATGAGCATAATAACGTTGTACCATACAGTCCTCTCTATCAAGAAACAAGAAACTGATGTAGAGTGGGTTCCACTCCAAAGGAAGTTTTTAGACCAATATCTGGGTTTTTAACGATAATTTGCTAAATAAGCCATTACATTTTCCATAGAATAAGCTTTCATATCCACAAGTACTTTATATACAGTGCGAACGTTGGCTGTGGAACGCTCCAAATAAAAAAATCCCCGATGATCTGTGGCCAAAATCCTCCGAAACGTCAACCTTATTTTTTGAAGGCGCCTCTTCTGATAGTTGTCAATTTTGCATACCCCCACTCCTTTGCGTAATTACGTCATCACCATTTTTTCTTTAAATGGCAACTACCATATTTTTTCATGGAAACTGATTCTCCTTAAAATTCTATATACAGCAATATGCAGTTTGGTGATGTTTATTTGATTAGTCAGCGAAACTATTGGACTTTATGAAAGAAACTGATTTATGTAAAATTGAAAACAAAAACTGAGATGTGGAATTTTTATCAATTTATTTGAATCAGATGAATCGCAATTTGAGTTTGCTGTATGTTGTTTGTTGCCATTGATCTAGCGAAACATGATTCGTTACTTAACAGAAAGGCAAAGAATTGAAATTTTGATTATGAGGGGATATGGGGATAGGCAGTGTACAGAAGAAGAAGTATGTGTTTTATTTCATATTAAATATTCCAATCAGGGCCCCATTGTGCGCTCCACAGTAAGCAAAATTGAAAGAAATTTTTCTGAAAGGGGACACTCTAGAAGCGATTTACGACACCACCAATTTATGCCTGAAGAAGTACAATTGAATATGTTGTTGGAATTGTAAGATAATCCGCATAAAACTATAGGAACGTTGGCTGCTGATAATGAAATCAGTCAATCTTCTGTTGTGAAGTATTTAAGAAAACATCAGTGACATCCATACAAAGTGACTTTAGTTCACGAGTTGAACGAAGACGATCGTGATCGCAGGATTGAAATTTGCGATAACATGATGGAACGGTGCAATGCTGATGCTGATTTTGTCAATCGTATTATCTTTCCTGATGAAGCTACATTTTATCTCAACGGAACGATTAATAAACAGAATTGTCGGTATTGGGCTCCCCAGAATCCACTCTGGATGATGGAGGCCCGTACCCAATATCCAGAAAAGCTGAATGTTTGGGCTGGCATTGTTGGGAACAGAATTCTAGGACCCTATTTTATTGAAGAAACACTAACAGGTGAAAAGTATTTAGAACTACTCAGAGACCATCTCGCACTGTACCCAAATCACGATGACCCCGGTGTTCCCAATAATGCTTTATTTTATCAGCAAGACGGAGCACTCGGTCATTACCATGTTACTGTTCACAATTACTTAAACCCTTTTTTTCTGGGCGCTGGATTGGAAGGCGGGGGCCAATTGAATGACCGGCACGATCCCCTGACCTCACGCCTTTAGATTATTTTTTGTGGGGTTATCTTAGAAGCAAGGTCTCAATGGGACTCACTTTGAACACTTAATTTGATAGTTTAATGTTTTTTGTTCACGAAAATGTTATAATGTGCGCATTATTTAATTCTATGGGCGTCATTAATGGGGTACATTTAACTCTCAATTTCATTAAATACGCATTTGCGTGTTTAATATGCTTATTAAACACGCTAATTCTCGCTTTAATTCACAGAACGCGATTTATGATAATATTTTGTTCACCCTGTTTAATACTGATTTTATTTTTTTTTCAATTGTAATTGCAATTACAACTTTAATTTTGATTTCACATTTCATTAAAGCATACTGACATAGAAATGATGTTTACTTTCGTTATGGTAAGGTAAACGCCGGTCTTAACTTATGAAAAATTGTTTCCATAGTATATGCTCTACAATGGAGGACGGTGTTCCAGATGGGATTCTTCATTTTGTTTACATTGATAAATTTATACTTTGCTTTGCAGTATTTACAATCTAAGGATTTGTATTTTCGTTCATCGAACAAATCTTAAATTTTGTGTCTTGGTTTTCCTATATTGCAAGTTAATTTCTAGAATTGATTACCATAAAAACTTAGTTTAGTTTATCCGCATGTACATTTACTATTTTAGTAATAAATAATCAGTAAGAACTTCCCTCAATAATATACGTATAGCAGAATACAAACAGAACTTGACACAACCCTAAACTATCAAACATAAAACGAATAAAAGATTATAAAATCAATAAAGTCAATACACAAGTGAACACTAACCTAAATTTGAACGGAAAGCGATTAGGAGATTTTGTTCTGCACTAGGAAGGGGTAAAACTGGCAGATTTCATAAAAAAAAACTACGAAAATAATTTAAAGTGTTTTTTTCGCCCCAAAAAAGCTGTGGAATAATATTTCTTTCAGTTTCCGAAATCATGTTGAATCGAACTTTTTGCACGGACTGTAATACACAAGTTTCTTAACGTATTCCTACAAACTACAATTATTCACAGTTTACAAATATTATACTCGTATATGCAATACATTATTCAAGATAAAATTAACGTATACATAGTGTCGATATTTGTTGATAATTGATAATTTCAAAATAGTTTAATATAACTTATTTATTTTAATTAATGTAATACGAGTATATGGAAACAATTTCAATTAGCCTAATAATTGGTGACAGCAAATGAAAGAGTTTAAAATAATGACATATTAATTATTTTATGTTCGACTGTAGGAAAATAGTAACTTTGTGAGTTTCTTTTTAAGCCAAAATGGCGTACATTTCGTACTAGTCGCATAATTGATAAAGTAAATTGGACTCTTATGTCAGTGTCAGAAATGACAGATTTTAATTTTGATTAGAACACCTAATAAATACAATACAAATTAAATAAATAAAGAAAACGAAATGTAGCCTGAATATATGAATATTCAACCTGTTCGTTAATCTGCATAAACAAATAACTTATTGAAACAACTACTTCCCTGGCTAGCGCCGGATATTGAATGATACAAAAGAAATTTGCATGTTATTACTAGTACTACTAGATAATAACATTGGTTTAAGATCGTTTATTTCTACATACAAGACTAACTTTGAAAATTATTCTAAAATGAAATGTGAAACTTTAAACTGTAAATGTTATTATTAAAATGAAAAAACGAAAAAACATTTTAACACACAGTGTTAAACGTATCTAGTGTTACTAGATGAAACAAATTTGATAATAACTAAAAATACCACTGAATTAAAAAAATATATGAAAATTAAGTAACTAGCCATCTGCAGACGCGTTTCGAGATGTATCTCTCATCAGTGCAGCTTCGCATTTAAATTGAATGTTAAATAATAAAATACACTTACGTGAAGGTGATCGTGAACGTGAAGACGACTGAGGAGATTATGAAAGGTTTGAACGGGTTTTATACCTGATTTTGAGGTGATTAGTGAAAGTACAGATGTGAAGAAATAAATGATCTTGTTTTCGTTGGAACCGAAAACAAGATCATTTATTTCTTTAATAAATCACAAATTTCCGAAGGACGTAAACACCAATAGAAATTTTTTGTCAACGAATTATTTTCGAATACTTCCTAACGGTGAAAAATATCTTCGAGACTGGTTAGTATACTCTAAATCTCTCGAGGTGGTACATACTTTTTGCTGCAAATTATTTTCCAAGGTCCAAGTAGCAATAAACAAGGAGGGTTTTAAAAGATTGGAAAAATATTATTAATAGATTAAAGATACACGAAACAAGCAAAAAACATTTAAATTCCTATAATATCTGGAAGGATTTCGTAAACAGAATTAATTATACCTCAACAATCGATAAAATGCAGCAGAAACAAATTAATGAAAATACCAAATACTGGAGACGTATTTTAAAGAGAATTTTTTCAATTATTAAATTGTATGGAACAGAAAATTTACCTTTACGTGGTGCATCTGATAAGTTGTACACAGATAATAATGGGATTTTTTTGAAAATTATAGAATTCGCGGAATTCGATCTTCTTATGAAAGAGCATTTAAGAAAATTTTTAAATAAAGATATTAATTACCATTATTTGGGGAAGAATATCCAAAATGAAATTATATTTCTTTTCAACGATATAATTAAGGAAAGTATAGTCAAGAAATTAAAAGAAGCCAAGTATTATTCTATAATTGTTGATTGTACACCAGATCTTTCACACATTGAACAAATGTCTGCTTTGTTAAAATACTTCCCTCCGCAAATGAAAATGGAGATTTTTTGGAAATCTCAGAACATTTTTTAGGATTTATTGAGATTAACAACAGTACTGGCACAGGATGACGGAGGAAATAAATGAAATTTTGAATACAAATGAGATATCTTTAAATGATTTAAGAGGACAAGGATACGACAATGGCGCAAATATGCGTGGAAAGCATAATGGAGCGCAAAGCCGTATACTGACCACATATCGGAGAGCATTTTTTGTACCATGCTCAGCTCACACTCTAAACCTTGTAGTAACGGATGGAGCAAATTGTTGTACTGAAGCTGTGTCCTTTTTTGATAATGTAGAGCGCCTTTACACGTTTTTCTGCATCTACATAAAGGTGGGATATCCTCAAGAAACATGTCAAATTATTGACATTATTATCTTAGTGATACCAGATGGGCTAGTCGTTTAGAAGCTTTAAAACCAGTAAGATATCAGCTTGAAGAAGTGAAAGTTTTTTAAACACACAAGAACCAATTACCACTGCAACTATTGCAAAAAATAAGTCTGATGCAAAGGGTCTGTTGAAAATTATTGGCAAATTTAAATTTATATGTTCATTAATAATATGGTATGATATTTTAAACAACATAAATATTACAAGTAAAACTCTTCAGAACGTAAATTTAGCTTTAGTAAATGCAAATTTCCACATAAACAGTTCAATTTGTTTTCTAGAAAAATATAGAAGTGAGGAGAAACTTGAAACCATTTTGTTGAAAGCAAAACAAATTGCAACTAATTTAGATATCGACCCAAATTTTGAAAAAAATCGAATTCGCAAAAAAAGAAACCTTTTTGAATATAAAGGCAATGACGAAATAGGATCTATTGAAAAAGACAATTTTAGGATTCATTTTTTAAAAAATATTCTAGACACTGCTATAAATGCGTTAAAAGATCGATTTGAATTATCTTCCAAACATACTGACAATTTTAATGTTTTGTGTATGATTAAAAAATCTAAAAAATGGGATGACACAGTTCTTATGAAAAATTGTATGGATTTGGAAATTCTGTTAACCGATAATGAAGAGAAAGACATAAGTGGATTAGATTTATTTCAAGAAATAAGATATATACAAAATTTCTATCAATACGAAGAATTGCCAGAAATTTTTTTGGAATTTATATGCAAAAATAAATGAACTTCCTCACTTTCTAATTTGTTTATTGCATTACGTATTTTATTAACATTACTGGTTTCAGTAGCTAGTGCTGAACGAAGTTTTTCAAAGTTAAAGCTAATAAAAACTTATTTAAGAAAATCGATGAAACAACAAAGATTGGATGGATTATCAACGATGTCAATTGAGCGCAAACTTTTAAATGAAATTGATTTAAGTGATGTAATTGATAAATTTGCTATTTTAAAAGCACGAAAAGCACATATTTAGTTGTATTTTTTATTTTAATAAATCATAGTTTTGTTGCAATTTTTTTCCCTTTTATTAAAAAAATATTTCATTTGAAAGGGCCTCTTAAGAAATTTTGCTAAGGCGCCAACCAACCTCGAGCCAGCCCTGTAACGTATCATCATCTATTATATTCATTTTATACCAAACATCTATTGATAATTATCAGGATCAAAATAGTACCATAATTCCATAATACGTTAGTTACAAATCAACAGGGCGTTAAAAAGAACGTGCAAAACGAGTTAATTTGTTGATTTGATTTAGATGTCATCGGCACCGTCGATGATAGGATAAAGCCTTGAATATTTACGATTTATAATAATATCGGTCGTCCTTGATTATTTGAGATCGAAAAATATTCACATTATATTAATAGCTGAAATGGTTTGATTTAAATAACACAGGTGCATGTATTAAACATATATTCAGAATTGTAGACACCACCATCATTTAGTTACAATCAAGGATAAAGTAAATTGGTTGTAAAGAATCACTTGGGTTTATATATTTTGGGATTTATATTAACTGGCACAATTACCTAGTTCCTAGTTAACTTTGAAATGCTAATTATGTTTCGGATGCTGAGGGAAGTTTCAATTTAGGCCTTGCATACGAGTCGGACTATAGAATACTCCGACCTTGTTGTATTACTTACATAAATACAATACATTTATAAAACACTTTCTATGTAAATATCATACGTGTATTATCAGTTAATTATTACCTTTAAAATGATCTTTTTTTTAAATAAAATGACGCAGCAGGCTTTGACTGTCTTTGTCTTTGAAACTTTTGAGAAAGCAACTCAACGGCTCCTGTAATAATCAGTCATATTATCATTTTAAAGGTTTTAATTGACAGATGATAAATAAGCAAAGCCTAACATTAATACATTTAACAGAGAATTAATGAATTGATTTATTTATTATTTATAAAACCTAACAGACTCAACGTCTATTGACATCGGATTAGATTTTTCGAGTGAAATAAATCCCGAAGTTTTGAGACTTGGCAAAGTTATTCGTTGGCATCCACTGTATGACGTATTAAAAGTCACCTAGTGTGGGGGTGAGCGGGGGTAGGGAACCCGTTTAAAGGTTGTTCTCGCCCTCGTTTCAGAAATGTCTTCCAAACTAACGTAACTTTATGTACAAAAATAAATAGTAGATACAGCATGTTCACCAAGTTTCATAACTCCGGGATTTATTTCACTCGATCACCTTTTTTGTTCGTATTTGACTGGCGCAACTTTGACTCAAGTTGAACTCTGTCCAGGTAAAACGAATTTGTATTAATCATTTATTATAATTCATGGACTGAACCGTTTAAACCAAAAACAATGTCAAGAAAATCAAAGAAATACAAATTAAAATGTTGACTTTGCTGCTCTTGTAAAACTCTGCTGTGTGATCACCTAATTCTAGCGTGGAATACGTATTAGCTTTAACTCAAGCTGAACTTTATTAAACGACATTTCATTGTTCATTGATTAGAACACTGAGTTTGATAAGATCCAACAAATTAGTACATTATTATATAAGTTTAATAAGAATAATGCCTCTTATTAAACAAGTATAATATACTATTTTTTCTACTTTAGTTTTAGTTGAGGATTTTTTTTTTAATAAAATATATACTTAAACATAGTGAGTTTTATCTTTTAAATGTGACAGCACTGAAAACATTTGATCCTTTCAAACGATATTTGACATACGTATTTCTACGGCGATTTCATTAGTTCATTTTAAAACGTATTAAATCAAGAATATTACTTGAATATTTTTAAGTAATAATTTCAAAAACAGGTGTAATTCAGTTAATTGAGACCTCTCTCTTTTCCATGTAACCTGTAAGAAAAAAAGAATATACATATCTAATATAAGAGTGAATAAAATTATATACGTAATTACAAAATCTAAAAAAAAAGAGAAGTAATATATTATTATTTATTGAATTTTCTCTTTTATTTTTAGCCACGAAAAAATCTGTTTATAACTCATGTAAAATTGCGGGTTTTACAATATTATTTTCAAGCAAACACCACGGATGTTTCTAAGGGAATTAAATTGTCTATAGTATCCCAAGGGCCAACTGAATTTCCACAAGACAAAATAAAATTAATTAAACCCGGCGTTGAAGCTTTAATTGACAGATTGCCGAGCATCCGCAGTAAATTATTGATGTGAAGTCTTGGCCAATCTGTGGCAATTTAAAACTTACGGCGCTGAGGTAACGTTTCGATCATATTATGTTCAAAATTTGTTTAAAAATATTATCTAAGCTATTCTTAATAAAATTGTGATAGTATGTAAAGATTTAAAGCTAGAATAAATATTGACGTCCAATAGAGCTCTATTAACTTTTTAATAAGTTATTGCGTTTGATAAACATGCTTTGTTTAAACTTTACACGAGCTATGTAACGTTGGAAAGAAAATTAATTTTTAGTGATGTATTTAAAATATGATATGAGATGACATGCTACGCAGAACTGTTTTAATGCAAACAGAAAGCGCAGATGATAGGTGTTATTATTCAATAGTAATAACTATACTGGGCGCGCCGTCTCGGTGGTATGATCACGTTGCGTTCACCCCGTGTCCTCGTGATAGTTCGTCAAGACGTTATGAAAAGCCTGATTTACACTGCTTCGCCACATTTTAGTTTTGTGCCGGAAATATAAATCTTACTACTTTGACCCACAAATACTAACTATTTACGACTTCCTATTTAATTGTAATTGTAAAAGACTGATTTATGGATAGAATGTAATCACTACATTTAAATAAGACAGAAACACGAGAGCACGGCAAACAACGGGGCTGATTAAAAATTTCGGCTACGTGACACACGCTTCACATGCATTTGCGCTGACCAATCAGCGAATATCATGCAAACCCATTATACCACGAGTTCGGTGCGCCTTTGAACAACGTGCCTTACACAGAGAAAGATTTCACGGTCGTGTATCAAGACACAATCCCAATATATGATGGAGATTGTAACATCCTAAACGCCTATATAGCTGCATATGACTTTTTGGTGCAAACGTTTTTACCAATCCCCAATCAGGAAATACAAGCGTTGCTATTAAGGATTTTTCAAGGAAAGTTACGCAATAAAGCTCTTCGAGTTGTTAGTAGTAACGAAGAAGTGAACACCTGGACAAATTTAAAACAATTACTTTTAAATCATTTTGGAGATCAGCGAAGTGAACAGTGTTTATTTGCCGACCTTGCGGCCCTACGTCCGCATAAAACCGAAAGATCGTACAATTACGGAAAACGTGTTAAGGAAACGTTGCAAATTTTATTAACGCAAGTGAAATTAAAAGATCCTAATTACGCTAATTATAAAAACACCGCTCTACAGATTTATCTCCAAGGTCTTCTGGAAATAGATCATGTCACGGGAAATAATGGTGCAAGTAAGACAACCTACTGACTTAGAAGCCGCGATGTGACATGTTATTGAAGTGGAGAATTTTAAGTATCGCGCTGGCAGATCAAATAACCTACAGCATATGAATCCAAGAAGTGCAACGAACGACAAGGTTAAACAACCGATAAGACCTCAGCTGGTACGACCTGTTACGATGCCATATTATTATCCCACGAATTACAGCAATAATTATCAACATCAACGACCCAATTTTAATCAGCAAACAAATACATCAACCTCACGTTGGCCAAACGTACCGCAACAATTCAGAAAACCGAATGCTGCTCCAGCTACATTCCAACGACTAATGGATAACATCCTAAAAGGTTTGTTAAAAGATACCTGTATGGTTTACTTAGATGACATTGTAATTTATTCAGTGTCTCTTCAAGAACACATAGAAAAACTAAAAAATGTATTTCAACGATTGGAAAATAAAATTTTAAGGTCAAACTTGAAAATGTGATTTTCTACAAAAAAAAAATTTAGGACACTTAATCACGGAGAACGGAGTTCAACCAAATCCCGAGAAAATAGAAGCCATTAGCAAATATCCATTGCCTAAAACGCAGAAGGAAATTAAATATTTTCTTGGATTAGTAGGTTACTACCGAAAATTCGTTGGAGACTTCGCTGGAATAACGAAACCTTTTACAAAATGTTTGAAAAAAGGAGCTAAAGTAGAAATTAATAAATAATATGTAAATGCCTCTGAAAAATGCAAAACTTTGTTGATGAATGAACCGATATTACAGTGTCCAGATTTCTCAAAAGAATTTATCATAACAATACATGCTTCCCCTATAGCGATTGATGCTGTACTTTCTCAAGAAACTGTTGGGCAGGATGAACCGATATGCTATGCATCAAGGACGCTCAGTCCAACAGAGCAAAAATACTCAACAATAGATAGAGAACAACTTGGAATAGTGTGAGGCCTGAAACATTTTATTTTCTGGCAAAATGGCAATAACAAGAAATAAAAATAAAAACCGCAATACAAACCCTAGTGACAGTGAAGAAGAAATAACTAATAAAGATATAATTAAAATATTAAAAGAACTGCAAAATACAGTAAACTTCATGAGCGATAAGTTTGATGAAATTCAAAAAGAAAATAAGGACCTGAAAAAATTGTTAAAAGATAATAAAAAGCAAAACGAAGAGATGAGAGAACGAATAGAAACACTGGAGAATATATTAGAAAAAACGGAGAAGGACAAAATCAAAAATAATATAATAATAAAAGAAGTACAAAAACAAGAGAAAAATGAAAAAACAGAAGAAGTTGTAACAAAAATCATTAAAGGCCTAAACATTAATATCGAAAAAGATGCAATTATTACTGCAAATAGAAAAGAACAGAGTAATGATAACAGCCCAATTATAGTTGCACTAAAAACAAAAGAAGTAAAAGAAAGTATTTTGAATGCTAGAAAAACGATAGGTTCTATAACTAATACCGAATGTGCACTAAGAGGAAAAACAAATGAAAAATATATAAACGAACAGCTCACTCCCCTAACAAACGCATTGTTTTACAAAGCAAGAGTTCTCAAGAAAGAATATAAATATAAATACTTATGGACTAGAGATGGAAATATTTTTATTAAAAAAAACAGAAAGTAGTAACAAAATAAAAATTAGAAACCAAAGTGATCTAGAAAGAATTTGTTAATGCAAATATCAACAAAATAAATAAACGAACAAATAAATAGGCATTAAAATGGACAGCATATATTTACATAACGTTAGAAGCATAGTAAACAAATTCCACGAAATAGAAATTTTACCAATAATACAGAAAAATCCCAAAATAATTGCATTAACAGAAACGTGGTTATCACCAAGTAATGAGCACCCTAGAAAACTATAACACAGAATTTAATTCCAGAGACACGAGAGGGGGCGGTCTCGCAATATATATAAGAAGTGACATAAAGTATAAAACAATAGCAAATAAAACGATAAATCAAATACAACTATTAACGATACAGTTAATAGAGAGCAACTTTCAAATCACTCTTATTTATAAACCACCACACGTTACATTACAAATGTTAAAAAATACACTAAATAATCACATATTTAAGAAAAAACAAGCACACATAATAATAGGAGATATAAATATTAATTTATTAGAAAAAAATAAAATCACAGAAGAGTATAGAAATATAATAAGAGAAAACAATTATACAATACAAAATACAGTGAGTGCGAAATCATATACACGATTTAATGTAAATGGCAATAATTCAATACTAGACCATGTAATTACAAACAAATCTAAACTAATAAACAAAATAAAGATTATTCAGACAAGCATATCAGACCATAATGCCTTGGACATTCAAATAAAAAAGCTTCAGCAAATAAAACGAGAATATCAAATATGCAGTACTACAAATATTAACTACAAACAAGTCAAAGATGAAATAAATAACATAAACGTAAATAAAATTAATAACCTTGAGCAATTATCAACCACCCTAGAGCATATAATACGAAGCAATCAGAAAACTACACATATAAAAAGAAGAAAGGAATATCCGTGGATTAATGAAGAAATCATAAAAAAAGTTAACCTAAGAAATAAATTACAGAGGAAATATAATAAAAACCCGACAAATGAAATTATAAAATATGAAAATAACATGCATAAATATGCAACTACAAGTGTAATAAAAGAGATAAAAACACAATATTATAAAAATAAACTCGAAAATAATCAAAAAGATACAAGGAAGATATGGCAATTAATAAATAAACAAATAAAAACCCAAGAAACAAATGAAAAAGGAATTGGTGAAATTAGAACTAAACATGGAACTCTTACTAGAAATACAAAAAAATAGCAAATGAAATAAACTATTATTTTACAAACGTTGGGAAAAAAATGGCAGAAGAACAAACTAATAACACAAATAAAATTTCAACAACAACATTAACCCCATATTTTAGCCGTAGGCATGAGATTACGGTCGAAAATGATGTTTTGCTATGGGGATATCGAGAAATAGCCCCGACCAGGCTGCAAGAAACTATTCTAAGGAAACTACATAATACTCACCAAGGTATGGTAAAAACGAAATCTTTAGCTCGTTCTTATGTATGGTGGCCTTCTCTCAATACAGATATAGAGAAATTATGTAAATCTTGTGAAATTTGTCAATATTTTAGAAGCACGCTAATTGCAAACAACGCGTGGGAGCGTGTCCATTTAGATTTTTTAGGTCCAGTATTCCGTAAATATATTCTCGTTATTACCGATGCTTTTTCTAAATGGGTGGAAGTATTTTTAATGGCAAATATTACTACACAAAATACAATAGATAAATTGCGGGAGACATTCGCAAGATTTGGATTGCCAAAATACTGGTGACAGATAATGGCACGCAATTCACATCTTATGAATTTAAGCATTTTCTTGAAGTGAATAACGTTAAATTTTGAACTTCTCACCCACATCACGCTCCATCTAATGGCTTAGCTGAGAACAGTGCCAAGACGGTTAAGAATTTCTTACTAAAGGAAGCTAAAAATGTTCAAAATTACATTACATTTCAATTAATAGATTCTTAATCACGTATAGAAACACAGAACACTGTTCTACGGATGAAACGCCAGCACGAATTATGTTTGGTCGGCCATTGCGAACTAGACTAGACAGTATTAAACCAATCGATATATCTAGAAAAAATAAAACAGTAGAAGAAATTAAAAATGAATTACTGGATTCTCAAGCTCGTTATAGCCGAAACTTTAAAGGTCAGAGAAAAGTGATTTTCCAAATTGGACAACATGTTTTAGTAAAAGATTTTAGAGGGACAAAACCGAGATGAGTAAGAGGAACTGTAACTAAGAGACTTGGTTCTGTTATATTTTTTGTGAATGTTAAAGGTACGGAGTTATTGTGGAAACGTCACGTAAATCAGTTATTAGCGGATAATTGCGACGTGAGTACGGTCTAACGCTGTGATGAAACATTCGGAGGTGACGAAAGAAGTGCGGCGACAAATACAAGTGTTATTGCGCACGCCGATGGAAATAGCGGAAACAGAACTTCAAGCGTAGATTTAAGATTTAAGAAATAAAGGTAGCGATAAACGAAGAACACGATAAAAGTTTATCATCAGATGCGGAAAGCGTTGCCAATTTTATTTCAGAACAACGTGTTTCGGATATACCTCTACGTCCACAACGTCGTCGGGTACCTCCGAACAGATTACAATATTAAGTTATTAGAATTATTATTTCAAAATATGTTTAGATTAAGCGGGAAGGAGTGTAGTGTTCAGTAGAGTACGTTTGAATAGAGAAGAACCTTGCGCACGAACGAAAACTGTTTTTTAGCAGTTAGTCGAGTCTATTATGCAGAATAGGGTGTGGCAGTGTTTCATTAGCGTAGTTGCTTCCGAGTGTCATTCTGCTTTTTATTGTTCGTTGTTTTGCTTTGATTCGTTTTTCCTGTGTTTATAAAAATTAGTTCTTTTCAGAACTTACGAGTTAGTGAACTGTACGATAGTGGTTTATATTAGTTGTTTTATTTTTAATTAAATCATTTATCGCTGCATTCCGATGGCCGCCGAAAGGAAGTGTTTGTTGGGGAAACGTGGACAAGTTATTCAATTTCAATCTAGTGAAATTATCTGTGCAGAGTTTATAGAATACGAAGCAATACCGATGCTTTTGAAGGCGGCACCTATATTCGGATTTTCACGTATTATTTTCTGCCCTCCCAAATATATTTACTTGAATTGCGCACGCCACTGGCACAAGCGAGCGATGAATTCTCGTGCAACCTTGGGCTCTTCTCTATTCAAACGTACTCTACCTTATTACTCCGCGATATTGCGCAGGCCGAGCTGCGCCACACATGTTTTAGAGCAGTGGTGGGGAAACTTTTTTTAAGACGGGCCATTTGTAATAACTAGACAATCGTAGCGGGCCAAAGAATAATGCTTAATCGTTAACTAATTTATGTGTTCTATAAACATATACATATATTATTACATACACTTATTA
Source organism: Ocypus olens (assembly GCA_910593695.2). Classification (NCBI taxonomy): domain Eukaryota; kingdom Metazoa; phylum Arthropoda; class Insecta; order Coleoptera; family Staphylinidae; genus Ocypus; species Ocypus olens. The sequence goes on along the minus strand of OU343059.1, from coordinate 51,357,364 downwards.
TTTTAATAGTAAAAAAGAAAAGGTAACAAAATTATAAGCACAAAATATAAAATGAATTTAGTGTAGTTCTTGATGTGAAGTATTATCACTTTATTTTCTGGTGTCATTACTGGTTGATGGTGCATGAGAAACATGAAATTGAGACTGTTTCGTCAAAATTTCATCATAGTCCGGTTCCATTTGCGAAGCAGAAATTCTTAAAACTGATGAAAGGTGCTCATCTGTAATTCTGTTTCTTAAAGAAGTTTTCCTAAGCTTCATTGTTGAAAAGATTTGTTCGCATATATAAGATGAGCCGAACATTGTCATCATCTTCATTGCATGAGTAATTAGATTTGGGAAATTATCTGGACTTAATTTTTTATAAAATTCTAGTAATGGTACTGTATGAAAAGTTTGTTTCAGGAGTGTATTACAGTTCAGTTCTATTAACTCAAGTTGAAATTTTGCATCAACTTCTTCGTAATTAACATTGAATGGGGTCGCAAAAATACTAAACTCTGGTTCCATTTTTCTAAAGTCCTGAAATCTTTCAAATTCTGTAGATAGTTTTCTCAAATTAATTTCGTATTTTTTAATCTTATTGTTTGATATAGTGAATTTTAAAGATTGTATTCTTGGAAAATGAGAAAAATCAGATTTAGAGATCTGATTAGCAAATAATAATAACTGTAATTTGAAACTTTTTGGGTATTGCCAAATATCGTGAAGACACTGATTTTTTCCTTGCAATTTGAGATTAAGTTTATTCATGTGTACGAGGAGGTCTGTGAAAAACGCGAAATCAGAAAGCCACGTTTCGTTTTCTAAGTCGTCAAATTGATTATAAATGTCTTTATCAAGAAGAAAATTCACAATATCGTCTTTTAAATCCCAAATTCTTTCAAATACTTTTCCAGCACTTAACCAACGAACTTTTGAATAATACAGGATATCGGAATGCTCAGCATGTACGGACTCCAAAAACTGTTGAAACTGGCGATATAATAATCCTCTGGAACGAATCATATTTACTAGTTTTACAACAATATTAAGTATTTGGTCAATATCTAAAGCCGATTTACAGAGAGCATCCTGATGTATAAGGCAATGCAAAAAACAACATCATTTTCCGGATACTTAGAATTAAGTAACAATAACAAATCCTTGATTGATTCCAACCATATTAGGAGCACCATCTGTAGTTACATTACATAGCTTGTCAATAGGTAAACGAAGTTTATCGATGCAATTTTCAAATTCACAAAATATATCGGCACCAGTCGTTGTTCCCTTCATTGACTGCAGCCCTGCAAGTTCTTCTGTAATTTCAAAGTGGGCGTTGATTCCTCTTACAAATATGAGTAACTGCGCAGTATCGCTGATATCTGTACTTTCATCCATGGTAATTGAATAAAAAATAAATTTTTGAGTTTTTGTAGTCAGTTGTGAAATTAGATTTTTATCAATATTTTCAATTCTCTCGGTGATTGTTCTTCTTGAGAGAGACAGTGACTGAAAATCCTTTTTCTTGTCAGGGCACATAATATCGCATACATCTATCATGCACTGCTTTATAAATTCACCATCTGAAAATGCTTTATTAGATTTAGCAATATTATAAGCCAACACATAACTGGCTTTTGTAGCGCATCTTTGAGAATGATTAGCTCTCTGAAATAATTGTTGTTGACTTGATAATTTTTTTAATAAATCTTTCGATTTAATTTTTTTCACCTCTTCACTTAACGATAAGTAGGAGTGGTTTTCATGTTTGCTCTTGAAATGGCGTTGAATGTTATATTCTTTTAAAACTGCAACAGTTGTATTGCAAAGCAAGCACACAGGTTTTTCTTTAAATAAAGTAAAGAAATATTTCCACGTCCATTCTTCTTTAAAAACTCGACATTCTGAATCCACTTTTCTTTTTTTAACATCCATTTTAGACGTTACCTACTACGGAGAACAACACACAGAAACGCAATTGACGAAAGCTTACTGCTAACTAATGCTCTTACGCGGGAGTTACACAAACAATTGCTCGAGTCACAGCGGGTCATTGCAGATGACTGACTAAGTCGCTAACTAACTCATCTTCCTGCGAGAGTGTCTGGAAGTTTCGAGCGAAGATGAGTCATCTGTTTAGGTCGGATGGATTTGTCCAGAATACTATTGTGTTTTGAATATCGCCGCAGGTAGTTTTTATGCGGGTCGTCACATTACGAAGTAAGAACGCGTTCAAACATTCTCAAGACGGCACTCTTAAACGGGCCGGATTAAACCTTTCCGCGGGCCGCACTTGGCCCGCGGGCTGTAGTTTCCCCATCACTGTTTTAGAGGAATATATTTTCAGTTCATGTTGGAGAATAAAGGAGTCAACAATTCACGATATCGAGAGTAAAGTTATTATTACCCCTGACCCCCGTAAGCTATAGTCAAGTTAACCAAACGTTACAATGTTTATTTACCTCTAAAATGACTGGCCTATTAATTAGTAGAAAACGCTGTATAATAGTACATTATATTACTGGGTATTGAAATGATACTCATATTGAAACGCGAAGCGTTGAGGTCTGCAATCTGAGCGAAACATGAAAACACCACTTCAATGCCGAGTGGTATATGCTATTTGTTCTTCAAGCGGAGTATATTAATAATACTTACTCAGTATAAATTGTTGCATTTTTGAGGTTGTGTCAACTTAAGCATGGCGCATATGCGTTGCACAGAATGACAGTTGCCGTTGTCTTCATTACCTACCCAATATATTTTAATAATTTTTATTTTATCCTATAATGTAAACATGTCAATAACTCCTTAGTAACGAGTAACGTTAAGGTACCTTTAACAACACTAGTGTTGTTATATGTATCTAACGCAACTAGTTGCTATGGAGATATTGGCAAACAAACATGATTTCGCTTTTTGATGGTTTTCATCAAACATGTTTTTAAATTAAAAAAATAGAAATAGGATAAAATAAACCGTGTTACGACACACGTAACGTTATTAGCTTTTACATTACTCGAGAATTTAAAAGCACTCGCTCCTACATCTCTCGTGCTTTCAAACTTTTCTCTCGTAATGTAAAAACCTTCATAAAGTTACGTGTATCGTAAATTACTATAATGGAATCCATCCAATGAATAGTAAGTTTTGGTAAGTCGGACGGAGTCCTTTGATTTTTTTGTGACATTAGTAATGACAATGTAACACGGCACACACTTTAAATACCGTTAATGCATCAGTTAAATTATGAAAAATCGCTGATGGTACTAACGTTAAAATAATTCGGCGAAGGTTTTCATTTCATTTTTTTACTAGTATAATTATGACCTACTTCAACAACATAGAGCTTTCACTTCTATAAAGTGCTGATTTCATTACGCTTGAAGAAAAAATAATATCTTAATATTATATAATAGATTTGAAATTTTAATTACTGGCTTTGTTTCCCTGCTGTAGAAGTTCTAAATAACATGATGTAATCAACATTTCGTTTTATCTTTGAATCTGGACATTTTAAGAGAGGAAACATTAAAGAAGCCGTCACGCTTTAAGTGTTGGAGTGGAGCTGACTAATGATGTACTAATGCTATATTTATTTCGACTTGTCTGCTACACTATTTATTTACATTAGCGCACGACCATCTTGTGGCCAACTAACCGAAAGGCAAGTATTTACTGGCCGCGCAGAGGAAAAATAAATACCCTGGCAATAGGAAAAAATTTCCCTTAAATTAGCAGCATTCTTCAATCTCGTACTAAATGAAATGTTAAGACTCTTTCCATTCGTAAAATTTATTCGAATCACACCCTCACACAGTTTTAATATCTCCTACTTGTTTCCTTGATTATTCCGTGGGTGGGTAAACTTTTCCTTAATTATGCCTTATTTGTTAGGATACATTCATGCATAAAAATACATACGGGAAACCGAGGTTCATTAAAAATGAGATGTTATCTTTAAATTCATTACTATGCTAAATTTTTTATCGTCCCAAGATAAAATAAAAACGGTTCGGGTGGTGGTAGTCGTACATTATTCATAAGTACATCAGCGAAAAATCATTAAAGCTACGGTGGAACAGAAATGAGAAGCCGGTTTAATTTCGCGAGAGAATCGGGATTATAATTTTTTTAAATTTTAATGGTTAATTTGAGTTCGTTTTTGTTCGAAAGCCAAGAAAATCTAATGGTTGTTTGTTGGAGGAAGTTTTTCCGGCGATATTAGTGTGGAGCGCTGCACGATAACGGGAGCACGATTACGAATGTTATGGTCTCTGCAATAAAACCTTAATATGATGCTTTCAACTGGAGCCTTGTGTGTCCTAGTTAAGGCGAGAAATGTTTATTTTTACTAAGAACATCCCAGGATTCGTAAGTCGGCACCGAGTCACGGGACCTATTTCGTCAGAATTACTTTGTATACATAGTTTTACAATTTCGGTTAAATTTATTTTGGAAATATAAAACATATGTTCAATTACTATTACGATAAAATTAACTACACAGTTTAATTTTGCTAGCGAGCGTGTGGACATCGAGAGTGATCGTCTACACAACTAGCAGCGAATATACAGCTAAGATACCAAATAAGGGGAAGGGGGGCCGTCTGCCGGTCCTCGGCAGATCGCGCCCGCGAAACCGATATGGATATACCTGCGCCCGAGAATTCTAACAAAAAGCATCTCGATTTATCGATTAAATATAAAATAGCGGACGTTGGACCGTTTGTTATTTACGTTGAGAGTAATTCAATTATTATAATATATTGATAAAGTAACTTCCAAAGGAAGGAATAAAGTAAAAGTTATACTTAAAAGTGGTGATGTGGCCATCATGTTACTTTCTCCGATTTGATGGTATAATAGTTATTTATATTTATATTTTCATGGTTTATTTTCAATTTAAATGATATTTTAAATGTACATCGAGAATTTTGCAGGATCGGATGACACTGATGTTTAAAACGTCAAAATTATGAAAGATGAAATTGACAAATTTTACCTTCGAATAATCTTTACCGTCAATTTATTCGAAAACCAAAGAGATTTTGAAAAAAACTTATTCTATATAAGTTGGTAATTTTGGCATTTTCTGCAATTATTAGTAATATAAAGTTTTGACAGTGGTAACATATAATTTTTGGCAATTTAAAAATTTAATTTTTGACAACGAAAAATACAACTTTCGTGGTGGAAAAAATACCGTTCCTCACAATGAAAGAAAAAAACATTTTAAAAAATTAAAAAACACAATTTTTGACAGTGCCAAAATACAATTTTTAACAGTGACAAAATACAATTTTTGTGGTGGAAAAATACCATTCTTCCCAGTAAAAAAACATTTTTGACAGTTAAAAAACACATGTTTTGACAGTGGCAAAATTTAATTTTTGACAGTGGCAGAATACAATTTTTGGCTATGTAAAAATATAATTTTTAACAACGAAGAATACAATTTTTGTGGTGAAAAAATACCGTTCTTCACAGTAAAAAATACCATTTTTGACAGTTCAAAAACACAAGTTTCGACAGTGGCAAAATTAATTTTTTGGCAGTGGCAGAATACAATTTTTGGCGATGTACAAATATAATTTTTGACAACAAAGAATACAATTTTTGTGGTGGAAAAATATCGTTCTTCACAGTAAAAAAAAAACATTTTTGACAGTTAAAAAACACAAGTTTCGACGGTGGCAAAATTCCTTTTTTGGTAGTGGCAGAATACAATTTTTGTGGTGGAAGAATATCGTTCTTCCCAGTGACAAAAATAACATTTTTGACAGTTAAAAAACAAAAGTTTCGACAGTGGCAAAATTCAATTTTTGGCAGTGGCAGAATACAATTTTTGGCGATGTAAAAATATAATTTTTGACAACAAAGAATACAATTTTTGTGGTGGAAAAATATCGTTCTTCCCAGTGAATAAATACCATTTTTGACAGTTAAAAAAGACAAGTTTTAACAGTGCCAAAATACAATTTTTGGCAGTGGCAGAATACAATTTTTGTGGTGGAAAAATACGTGCTTCCCAGTAAGAAAAGAACATTTTTGATAGGGGAAAAATAAAATTTTTCGCGATGTAAAAATATAAGGTTTGACAACGAAGAATACAATTTTTGTGGTGAAAAATACCGTTCTTTACAGTAAAAAAAAACATTTGTGACAGTTAAAAAACACGAGTTTCGACAGTGGTAAAATTCAATTTTTGGCGATGTAAAAATATAATTTTTGACAACGAAGAATATAATTTTTATGTTGGAAAAATACCGTTCTTCGCAGTGGAAAAAATACCATTTTTGGCAGTTAAAAACGCGATTTTTGACAATAGCAGAATACTGCTTTTGGCGATAGAATTTTAAGGGTGGTGAAATACTATTTTTGACAATTGAATTTTTGACAAAGAAATTGAAGATTTGACAATGGAGACCTGCAACTTTGACGGTGCAGAAGTTTGATAGTGGAAACGTACATTTTTTAACAGGGAATAAAATCCATTTTTGACAGTTAAGGATCATAATTTTTGACAGAGAAGAAAAACCTTTTTCACAGTTAAAAACACAATTTTTGGAATAAACTAAATTCCATTTTTGGCTATACATTTTGACAATCATCCACGAATGTATTATGTTCTTACTGGAAATAAACAAATTATTATTATTATTATTAATGAAAAAATGCAATTTTTGACAATGAAGAATGATAGTTTTTGACAGCAAGAAAATTCTTTAAATCGAGGAGAAATACTTATTTTGACAGTGGTAAAATATCTTTCTTTCCAGTGAAAATGAACCATTTTTGCTAGCGAGAAAACACAATGTTTGATAGTGATGTACTATTATTTTTGGTAATGAAAAAATATAATTTTTGACAGTTCTTCCTCATTTGTCCAATACTATACTTTCGTATTCGTGGTCAAGTTTGACCACTAGAAAAAAAATTCTTTACAGATATAAATTACAATTTTAGTCAGTTCAAAATGTTATCTTTGTTAGTTAAAAATGCAACTTTTGATAGTACAAATTGATAGCGAAATTATCCTTTTTGACAATACTAGAATTCAAAAACGGTGATATGGCCATCATGTTACTTTCCCCGATTTGAAGGTTTAATAGTTATTGATATTCATACTTTCATGATGTATTTTCAGTTTAAATGATATTTTAAATGTACATCAAATGTATTGAAGGATCGAATGAAACTGACTTTTGAAACGTCAAAATTATGAAAGATGAAAATTATTCTTTAAATTCTAATAGTCAGTTTTTCATATTTAAAAAATTATCGGAGAAAACAAAAATTACGGTTGAGGTAAACACCCACTTTTGGGGTACGAAATTTTACCAAAAGCTTTTCAGTTCTTCGGATTATCAAATAAGACTTATGTTCAAAGTTTGGTGTAAATTCAAGTAGTAGTTTTTGAAATACAGCGCGCACAGACAGACACACATAAATCTTAATTTAAGGAATGCATATTGAAAAAATGGTGATGTGGCCATCATGTTACTTTCTCCGACTTGATGGTATCATTTATATTTACGCTTCCATGGTTTATTTTCAATTTAAATCATATTTTAAGTGTGCATCGAACGTTTCGTAGACTCGGATAAAACTGACGTTTAAAACGTCAAAACTATGAAAGATCGAAAAATGTACTTCAAATTCAAAAACTCAGTTTACTCAAAAACTAAAGAGATTTCGAAAAAAACTTATTCTTCATAAATTGTTCATTTTGGCATTCTCTACAATTATTATTAACATAAATTTGCTGTAACTATTAGCGTTTCATAATTGTATACCAAAAATGAAAAAAAATTAATAATTTTTTTTCTCGAATAACAATGATTTTATGAAAAATGTTTTCAAACAAAATAATTGCATTTCTTTATTGTCTTCAATATTTGTTTAAATGTTTTTATGATATTTTTCATATTTAAGAAAATATTGGCAAAAAACAAAAAACAGTTAAGGTAAATACCCACTTCCGGTGTACGAAATTTTACCAAAAGCTTTTCAGTTCTTCGGATTATCAAATAAAACTTATGTTCAAAGTTTCATATCATTTGGTCTATTAGTTTTTGAGATACAGCGCGCACAGACAGACACACACACACACACACACACACACAGACACACACACAGACACACACACAGACACACATTTTTTTTTCCAGAAATTGTTGAAATGGCATCTAGGGACCCCAAAACGGATATTTCCGTAAAAAAAATTTTTGAAAAAAAAATCACGATCACAATACTTTCTCGTACTTCGTAACGGAGAAAGTAAAAATGGTGATGTGGCCATCATGTTACTTTCTCCGACTTGATGGTATTATTTATATTTACGCTTTCTTGGTTTATTTTCAATTTAAATCATATTTTAAATGTACATCGAGAGGGTGACACTGACGTTTAAAACGTCAAAATTATAAAAGATGGAAAAATTATACTTCAAATTCAAAAACTCAGTTTACTCAAAAACTAAAGGCATTTCGAAAAAAACTTATTCTTTAGAAATTGTTCATTTTGTAATTTTCTACAATTATTATTCACATAAATTTGCTGTAACTATTATCGTTTCATAATTATAAACCAAAATTTAAAAATAAATTAATACATTTTTTTCTCCAATAGCAATGATTTTATGAAAAATATTTTCAAGCAAAAGATATTCATTTCTTTATTGTCTTTAATGTTTGTTTAAAAATTTTTGTGATATTTTTCATATTTAAGAAAATATTGGCAAAAAAAAAAACAGTTAAGGTAAACACCCACTTCCGGTGTACGAAATTTAACCAAAAGCTTTTCAGTTCTTCAGATTATCAAATAAGACGTATGTTCAAAGTTTCATATCAATTGCTCTGTTAGTTTTTGAGATACAGCGCACACAGCCAGACACACACACACACACACACAGCCACACACACACACACACACACACACAGACACACACACAGACACAAAAAAAAAAATTCAGAAATTGTTGAAATGGTATCTAGGGACCCCAAAACGGATATTTCCGCAAAAAAAAATTTTGAAAAAAAAATCACGATCACAATACTTTCTCGTACTTCGTAACGGAGAAAGTAAAAATTACAAGACAGCTAACAGTTTAATAGAGCATCAATCCTTTAAAGAAAAAAATATGATCGCCTACGTGCCACGGGCACTTGATTGAAAAAAATGGTGATGTGGCCATCATGTTACTTTCTCCGACTTGATAGTAATATTTGTATTTACGCTATCATGGTTTATTTTCAATTTAAATCATATTTCTGGAAAAAGTGCATTTTCGGTTTTCACAATTTATCCTTAAACGCTGCCTATTTTGTCACCGCAAAATTTCGATAATTTTATTTCGACGATCCTAAAGATATTTTATTTAGGATGTATCTGTCAAAATTTGAAGCATCTGTTTGTGGAACTTACAGGACGTTTTCTGGAAAAAGTGCATTTTCAGTCTTAAAAATTTGTCTTTAAGCGCTGCCACTTTTGTCAGAGAAAAGTTCGGATAATTTTCTTTAGACGATTCTAAAAATATATTATTTAGGATGTATCTATTAAAATTTCAAGCATTTGCCGACAAAATTGTGGAATTTAAAGGGCGATTTCTGGAAAAAGTGCAATTTTTGGCTTCAAAATTTGTCTTCCCGATTTGTTAGAGCAAAATTCGAATAATTTTCTTTGAACAGTTTTAAACATATGTTATTTAGGATGTATCTGTCAAAATTTCAAACATCTGTCAACAAAAATCTGGAATTTACAGGACGATTTCTGGAAAAAAAATGCATTTTCGGTCTTCAAAATTTGTCTTCTAGTGCTGCCATTTTTGTCAGAAGAAAGTTCGGATGATTTTTTTAAAACATATTTAAAGATATATTATTTAAGATGTATCAAGCGTCTGTCAACAAAAGTCTGGAATTTACAGGACGATTTCTGGAAAAAGTGCATTTTCGGTCTTCAAAATTTGCCTTCAAGCGCTGCCATTTTTGTCACCGCAAACTTTGGATAATTTTATTTCGATAATTCTAAAGATGTTTTATTTTAAATGTATCTGTCAAAATTTCAAGCATCCGTCTACAAAATTGTGGAATTTACAGGGCGATTTCTGGAAAAAGTGCAATTATTGTATTCCAAATTAGTCTTCCAGTTTTGTTAGAGCAAAGTTCGGATAAATTTTTTAAGCAGATCTAAAGGTATGTTATTTAGGATGTCTCTGTCAAAATTTCAAGCATTTGTCGACAAAATTGTAGATTTTATAGGGCGATTTCTGGAAAAAGTGCAATTTTTGTCTTCAAAATTTGTTTTCCAGTTTTGTTAGAGAAAAGTTCGGATAATTTTTTTTTACAGTTTTAAATATATGTTACTTTGAATGTATCTGTCAACATTTCAAGCATCTGTCAACAAACGTCTGGAATTTACAAGACGATTTCTGGAAAAAGTGAATTTTCGGTCTTCAAAATTTGCCTTTAAACGCTGCCATTTTAGTCACCGCAAAGTTTGGATAATTTTATTTGAGCGGTTCTAAAGATATTTTATATATGATGTATTTGTCAAAATTTCAAGCATCTGTCGACAAAATTGTGGAACTTAAAGGGCCATTTCTGGAAAAAGTGCAATTTTTGTCTTCAAAATTTGTCTTCCAGATTTGTTAGAGCAAAATTCGGATAATTTTCCTTGAACAGTTTTAAACATATGTTATTTAGGATGTATCTGTCAAAATGTGAAAGATCTGTCAACAAAAATCTGGAATTTACAGGACGATTCCTGAAAAAAAAGCATTTTCGGTCTTCAAAATTTGTCTTCTGGTGCTGCCATTTTTGTTAGAAGAAAGTTTGGATATTTTTTAAAAAAACATCTAAAGATATATTATTTAAGATGTATTTGTCAAAATTTCAAGCATCTGTCGACAAAATTGTGGAATTTACAGGACGATTTCTGGAAAAGGTGCAATTTTGTCTTCAAAATTTGTCTTTCAGTTTTGTTCGGATAATTGTCTTCTAGCAGATCTAAAGATATGCTATTAAGGATGTGTGTGTCAAAATGTCGAGCATCTGTCGATGAAAGTGTGGAATTTACAGGGCTATTTCTATTATCATGTTACTTTCTCCGACTTGATGGTATCATAGCCATTTATATATACGTTTTCATGGTTAGTTTTAATTGAAATTTTAATTAATCTATGAATGTTTCTGAAAATCTTCTGAAAGTTTGGTGTCAAAAAAATTGAGAGACACCCGAAATACAATGGTTAAAATATACGTATTTTATCGAAAATCGCTAAAACTGACATGTTCAAAACCACGTAATTTTTTTCTGCCTGAATATTTTGAACTGAAACTTGGAGAAACTACTCTTGAAATGTTCCGAAAGAACCCCTGAAATTTTTGTGCCAGGGAATTAAGGGATACCGGAGATACAGTGGTTCAAAGATTAGCAATTTGCCAAAAACGATCATTGCTAAAAGTTACTAAAGTTCCCATGATTAAGCCTACGTGACATTTTTCTATCTGAATGTTTTGATCTGAAATTTAGAGGATATATTTCTCTAGTGTTCCCAAGAAATCCCTGAAAGTTTGGTACCAGGGGTTTTATAGGCGGTAAAGATAGAGCAACGAGAATATCGATTAAATTTTTGTAAAAATAACATTCTACCTAATTCCCAAGAACCCTCGCAGAGAAAATACATACCGTCTAATAATCGTGTAACTGATATTGAAAAAAGAATTGATGGACTTCATGAAACAACTACAGGAACAATTTGTCATCATCATTTACAGAAATATGGTTTAATCAAAAAAGTTTGTTGTGATCCATGCAAGTCACATAAAACTAAAATCATGGCAGATTTGAGAATAATTAATATGAAGACATGTCAAGATTCATGGAAATATACTTCCCTTCGAAGGTAGATTTTCAATTTCAAGCGGAAAAAGTATACAATAAATCGAAAGAAGGATCAATAAGTGTATTGAACTTGAAGGTCGAATTTTTGAACACTTGCTTTAATTAGAAAACTATTATGTATGAGAGGCACACCTTCGTCTACTTTTATTTCTTTGATTTCATAAGTACGAGGGGGATTCGTAAAATAAGGTTCCCGTGATTTTTAATAATAGACAGCTATATTTTTGTTCTTAGTGTTGTACATCTTTTTAAAGCTTAAAACATGCTATTTTTCTACATTATCGCCGTTTCTGTTCAAACACTTTTACAGACGATGCTCCAGTTTTTCTATCCCCATGTTATAGAATTCTGCCGCAAATCCTTTGCGGAATCGAGTAACCTCTTCCTTGACTTCATCATGGGTATTGAAGCGTAAACCACCGAAGTGTTCCTTTAATTTTGGGAATAATTAGTGTTGAAAGTCTCAGAAATACTATAAGCAAGTACGTTAATAGTGATCCTCAGATCTTCAAGCAATATTTTCTCAACTTTTTCGACAATTCCATCTGAAACTGAAGGCCTTCCTCTCCTGTCTTTATCGTGAATTTCCGTGCGGCCACTGAATTCTCTGCACAATTTGCAAACATGTTGAACAGATATGCAATTTTTCCCATAAACTTCGATTAACTGACGATGAATGTCAATAGGTAAAATCCGTTTTGCACTTAAAAAACTTATCACAGCGCGAATTTCGCATCTGCCGGTAACAGAGATAGGGAGCTCCATCTTCTAAGGCTGCTAGGACGGCATTGAGCGATGTAGCGTAGCGGGAGAGGTGGGAATAGAGAGAGGGAGATTTGAGAACGTAAGACAGTGTTTTACATTTCTCCCAGCATGTCGCATTATTTCTCAGCAGCATAGGGAACGTTATTTTACGAATTCCCATTTCTCAGGAAATCCCCATTTTTCAACGATTTTTGCCAATATTGAATTTTGTCGATTATAGCGTCGACTGTCAAGAATACAAAAAAAGAATTCAGATAAAACTTTCTTATTTTTTCCCGGAGTATTCAAATCCGTAAAAAAATGGGGGTTCCTATTTAACTTTTCTATTTCTCACCCCCTTCCCCCTAGGGGGTTGAGAGTAGTGGGTCGAGCTTCGTATCATTAGATGTCCTCCTCCGAGGGGAACCAATATTAATTATATTTTTTTTTTATTCGATGAGTAGTTTTCGAGATATTTCAATGTCTTTACTTAAATTGAACACCCTGTATATTGCACATCCACACAAACCTGCTTCATTCTTGGATCCATCAGTATAAAGTACTCGCGGATTTCACAGTCGCCAAGAGGAGCCCCGAGCCTATCGGGAAAAAATAAAAATTGTAAATAAACATTTTTTGAGGGGTTAGCAACCCTTTTTTTGAAGAGGTGGTCGGAGGGAGTTGAAATTTCAATAGTGATGTTCTTTAATTATTTGTGATTTTTCATGAAAATTTCACCTCTTCCTATTACAGTTTTTGAGATCTCACACTTTGGGAGTCTTGCGTTTAGGAGTATGGTGTAATGTAGTAATGAACAAAAACTGTAAAATAATCAATCTCTTTATTAAACTATTTTTAATATAACAAATGGTCGATTATTAAACCAAAGTAAAAAAAGTTATTTTTATTGCAGTGCATGCACGAATGTGTCGCATTACAAATCTTATATTGAATTCATCTGCAACTACTTTAAAGTATCCGTTTTCAAATTTTGTTCTTTGTTAATAAATCTGTTTTTAACCGTGTATAATTTATATAAACTCAAGAAATATATATGAGCCAGTTTTTAATGAAAATGATATACATTTTTGGAAAGGTTGCACCGTCATCACTCTGTATAATTAAGCAACGCACACCCTTATTAATTACAGGAACAGAGATTTGGGTTATGATCACCATCTACCTATGATTTAGAACTTTCATTACGACCGCACATATATTCACATCTAGATTCTCACTAATATGTGTTTCAGTGACAATGGTTTATATTCAATAATCTAACTGGAAATAACGTCCCCGCACCTATGTCAAATTAATTGCTCTTAAATCGCGGCCGATAACATTTCAAAGCCACAGTCGTGGTTACAAATCGATAAATGCCCATTGAATCCACACTCTTTCATCGCAAATACTCGATAATGATCCATTGTTGCTGATTGTAACGTTTATTGCTCACCTAAAATTTGCGTAAGTAATTTAGTAAGCAAACGATATTAAAATTCACCTCTAATAGGTTTCCTGTGAGTCAATTTCAATGAAATATAATTTAATCTGACATAAACCATAATAGTATACTAAATAAGTGAAATATAATTATAACAATAACAGGAACTGAATTTTTGTGGGATTGAAAAAAATACATTTTCAAAAATTCATAACTCGACTGAAAATTGCTAGACATTCCAAAATCAAAATTATTTTGAAAGAATTCATATAAAATTTTATTCGTGTGTTTCAAATTAATTTTTAATTTTTTGTGCTCTAGAGATCGTCATGGAAAAAATAAATTTAAAAAAAATTCATAAATCGACTGAAAATTGCTGCATATTCAAAGAACAAATTTATTTTGAAAGATCGACGTCTTGTGAAGTGAACTGAATTTTTGTACGATTTTATTCCTGCTTTTCATATTGATTTTTAATTTTTTGCTCCTGCCGTGACGGACCCCTCGGCAAAATCCCCATCCGTATTGTGTCCAATGTTACATTTAATTTATTATATTGGTATATTAAAAATATATTAGTTCAATATAACTTAATACAGGATTGGCTGTAGACAAGATTCTTATGCCAGGCTCAAATGGGCCAAAAAAAAATTTTTGCTCTCGGGTGTTCGTCATTGAAAAAAAATACATTTTCAAAAATTCATAACTCGACTGAAAATTGCTACACATTCCAAAATCAAAATTATTTTGAAAGAATTCATATAAAATTTTATTCGTGTGTTTCAAATTAATTTTTAATTTTTTGTGCTCTAGAGATCGTCATGGAAAAAATAAATTTAAAAAAATTCATAATTCGACTGAAAATTGCTGCATATTCAAAGAACAAATTTATTTTGAAAGATCGACTTCTTGTGAAGTGAACTGAATATTTTGTACGATTTTATCCCTGCGTTTCATATTGATTTTTAATTTTAAGCTCTCGGGTTTTCGTCATTGAAAAAAATACATTTTTAAAAATTCATAACTCGACTGAAAATTGCTACACATACCAAAACCAAAATTATTTTAAAAGATCGACGTTTTGTGAAGTGAACTGAATTTTTGTAAAATTTTATTCGTGCGGTTCAAATTAATTTGTAATTTTTTGCGCTCTAGTGTTCGTCAAAAAAAAAAAAATTAAAAAAAATATCATATTTCGACTTAAAATTGCTGCATATTCAAAATCCAAATTTATTTTGAAAGACCGACGTATTGTGAAGTGAACTGAATGTTTGTACGATTTTACCTATGCGTTTCATATTGATTTTTAATTTTTTGCTCTGGGGTGTTCGTCATTGAAAAATATAAATTTAAAAAAATTCATAACTCGACTGAAAATTGCTGCACACACAAAAACCAAAATTATTTTGAAAGATAATGTCTTGTGAAGTGAATTTAAATTAAACAAGCAGATAGGTACAGCCGACACACTAGAATGAGCATTTATACTGTGTGATTTGGACGTGCGGATTTCCCGCAACTTTTCGAAACGGCCAGTAAGAATGGCGCATTGGCGATTGTGGGCGTTTTTACAACTCTTCTGTATAATGAATGGACTCAACTGAAAGTTGCTGCACATTCAAGAACCAATATTATTGTGAAGTGAACTGAATTTTTGTGGGATTGAAAAAAATACATTTTCAAAAATTCATAACTCGACTGCTGCACATTCATCAAAAACCAAAATTATTTTGAAAGATCAACGTCTTGTGAAGTAATCTGAATTTATGTAAAATTTTATTCCTGGGTTTAAAATTAATTTTTAATTGTTTGTGCTCTAGAGATCGTCATGGAAAAAAATAAATAAAAAAAAAATTCATAATTCGACTGAAAATTGCTGCATATTCAAAAACCAAATTTATTTTGAAATATCGACGTCTTGTGAAGTGAATTGAATTTTTGTAAAATTTTATTCCTGCGTTTCAAATTAATTTTTAATTTTTTGCGCTCTAGTGTTTAAAAATTAAAAAAAATTCATATTTCGACTTAAATTGCTGCATATTTAAAATTCAAATTTATTTTGAAAGATCGACGTCTCGTGAAGTAAACTGAATTTTTGTACGATTTTATCCCTGTGTTTCATATTGATCTTTAATTTTTTTTTTGGTTTTAAATTGTCGTTTTTGGCAGTTGAAATTGTCATTTTTGCGGGTTAAAAATGGTAGTTGCCGACACTTGAAAATTGGCCTTTTTTGCAGTTGAAAATTGTCATTTTTGGTAGTGAAAAATTTCCATTTTTTGGCAGCTTAAAATTGTCGTTTCCGACACTTGAAAATTGGCCTTTTTAGCAGTTGAAAATTGGCCTTTTTAGCAGTTGAAAATTGGCCTTTTTGCCAGTTAGAAAGTGTCATTTTTGGCATTTAAAAATGGTCTTTTCCGATACTTAGAAATTGGCCTTTTTGGCAGTTGGAAATTGTCATTTCCGACACGTGATATATTACATGATATGCTAGAATTTATCAAAAATAAAAAAAAATCAAAAATTAGTATATTTACAAAACATCTGAAGTATCTTAAATTTTTGAAAATGCGTGAGTTATAAATGTTTAAAAATGATATTTGTCGAATATTTACTGATATGATTGAATTCCTCAAAACCTTTAAGCAATCATAATATATTTACCTTTAAAATTAACTTTGAGTTTTGAAAATGCGTGTTATGAATTTTTGAAAATTAATATTTAAAGTTGTCGAAGACTTGAATAAAAAATCAATTTTTTAATACACTCACAAAACATCTCCCTTTAAAACTTACTGTAATTTTTGAAAATGCGTCACTTTTACCGTTAGTTATGAATTTTTGAAAATTAAGTTTTAAGTTGTCGAACAAGAAAAAAACTGAATTTCTCAAAAATTTTAGTAAGTATATTCACAAAACATCTGCCTTTAGAATCAACTTAGACTTTTGAAAATGTGTCAATTTTTGCGTGAGATTAATTTTTGAACAAAGTTGTTGAAGACAAAAAATCGATTTTTTTTTCATATATTTACAAAACATCGATTTAATTTAATTTATTAAATGTGCCAATAACAATGGGTTTATACAGGTCAATATACACAATATAAATAAGTGGTTTCAATAAATAAAATAAAATATGAGTCATAACAGATATAAAAAAAAAACTTGAACTTACAGGGTGTAGAAATATGCAAAAGATGCGTTCAGAAAAAAAGTGTAACATGGATAAATAACAAATGTATCTTTCTTTAAAACTAACTTAATTTTTTGAAAATGTGTCACTTTTTTCAACAAGGAAAAACTAGAAAAAAAAATCATATCTCTATGATTGAATTCCATAAAAAAACTCTGATACAATCATAATACATTTACCTTTAAAATTAATCTTGATTTTTGAAACTTAGTCAATATTTGTGTTGGTTATGAAATTTTGAAAATTAATGTTTTAAGTTGTTGAATACTTAAACAAAACCAAAATCGAAAAGAAAATAAGGTCTGATATGATAAGTGTTCCTCAAATATTTTAGAATATTCACAAAACATCTACCTTTATTTTTCGAAAATGTATTAATTTTTGCGTGAGTTATTTTTTTAAATTAATGTTAGTGCTTTTTCTCTTGTAAAATATACGTTTCGAAAATAAAGTTCAAATTTAAATTGAATTACTCTAGTTTTCTCAACTATCCAACACAATTCCGTCAGAAAATCCGCCAGCCACTAAAACGAAAATTACTCCGCAATGCGGATTCAAAATCCCCCAGATCTAGAGGATTTTCCGCTGACCTGGCAGCACTGCCTATGGGAAGTATTAAAATGTATCTCGCCCCGATAGTTAACATTATATTAGCAGATAGGACCATCTAGCGTCGATTTATGTAACAAATTCGTAGAAAAATGAGCAAATCCCCGAACTAAGCCAATAGAACGAGATTATAAAAGGGAGAAAAAACGTTTTTTATGTGATATTTTCGGTAAAAAATGGTGATGTGGCCATCATGTTACTTTCTCCGATTTGATGGTATAATAGTTATTTATATTTATATTTTCATGATTTATTTTCAATTTAAATGATATTTTAAATGTACATCGAGAATTTTGCAGGATCGGATGACACTGATGTTTAAAACGTCAAAATTATGAAAGATGAAATTGACAAATTTTACCTTCGAATAATCTTTACCGTCAATTTATTCGAAAACCAAAGAGATTTTGAAAAAAACTTATTCTATATAAGTTGGTAATTTTGGCATTTTCTGCAATTATTAGTAATATAAAGTTTTGACAGTGGTAACATATAATTTTTGGCAATGTAAAAATTTAATTTTTGACAACGAAAAATACAACTTTTGTGGTGGAAAAAATACCGTTCCTCACAATGAAAGAAAAAAACATTTTAAAAAATTAAAAAACACAATTTTTGACAGTGCCAAAATACAATTTTTAACAGTGACAAAATACAATTTTTGTGGTGGAAAAATACCATTCTTCCCAGTAAAAAAACATTTTTGACAGTTAAAAAACAGACGTTTTGACAGTGGCAAAATTTAATTTTTGACAGTGACAGAATACAATTTTTGGCGATGTACAAATATAATTTTTGACAACAAAGAATACAATTTTTGTGGTGGAAAAATATCGTTCTTCACAGTAAAAAAAAAAAAATTTGACAGTTAAAAAACACAAGTGTCGACGGTGGCAAAATTCCTTTTTTGGTAGTGGCAGAATATAATTTTTCTGGTGGAAGAATATCGTTCTTCCCAGTGACAAAAATAACATTTTTGACAGTTAAAAAACAAAAGTTTCGACAGTGGCAAAATTCAATTTTTGGCAGTGGCAGAATACAATTTTTGGCGATGTAAAAATATAATTTTTGACAACAAAGAATACAATTTTTGTGGTGGAAAAATATCGTTCTTCCCAGTGAATAAATACCATTTTTGACAGTTAAAAACACAAGTTTTAACAGTGCCAAAATACAATTTTTGGCAGTGGCAGAATACAATTTTTGTGGTGGAAAAATACGTGCTTCCCAGTAAGAAAAGAACATTTTTGATAGGGGAAAAATAAAATTTTTCGCGATGTAAAAATATAAGGTTTGACAACGAAGAATACAATTTTTGTGGTGAAAAATACCGTTCTTTACAGTAAAAAAAAACATTTTTGACAGTTAAAAAACACGAGTTTCGACAGTGGTAAAGTTCAATTTTTGGCAATGGCAGAATACAATTTTTGGCGATGTAAAAATATAATTTTTGACAACGAAGAATATAATTTTTATGTTGGAAAAATACCGATCTTCGCAGTGGAAAAAATACCATTTTTGACAGTTAAAAACGCGATTTTTGACAATAGCAGAATACTGCTTTTGGCGATAGAATTTTAAGTGTGGTGAAATACTACTTTTGACAATTGAATTTTTGACAAAGAAATTGAAGATTTGACAATGGAGACCTGCAATTTTGACGGTGCAGAAGTTTGATAGTGGAAACGTACATTTTTTAACAGGGAATAAAATCCATTTTTGACAGTTAAGGATCATAATTTTTGACAGAGGAGAAAAACCTTTTTCACAGTTAAAAACACAATTTTTGGAATAAACTAAATTCCATTTTTGGCTATACATTTTGACAATGAAAAAATGCAATTTTTGACAATGAAGAATGATAGTTTTTGACAGCAAGAAAATTCTTTAAATCGAGGAGAAATACTTATTTTGACAGTGGTAAAATACCTTTCTTTCCAGTGAAAATGAACCATTTTTGCTAGCGAGAAAATACAATGTTTGATAGTGATGTACTATTATTTTTGGTAATGAAAAAATATAATTTTTGACAGTTCTTCCTCATTTGTCCAATACTATACTTTCATCGCTCGTTGAACAAATACTATTTTGGGCAAAGTTCGACCACTAGAAAAAAAATTCTTTACAGATATAAATTACAATTTTTGTCAGTTCAAAATGTTATCTTTGTTAGTTAAAAATGCAACTTTTGATAGTACAAATTGATAGCGAAATTATCCTTTTTGACAATACTAGAATTCAAAAACGGTGATATGGCCATCATGTTACTTTCCCCGATTTGAAGGTTTAATAGTTATTGATATTCATACTTTCATGATGTATTTTCAGTTTAATTGATATTTTAAATGTACATCAAATGTATTGAAGGATCGAATGAAACTGACTTTTGAAACGTCAAAATTATGAAAGATGAAAATTATTCTTTAAATTCTAATAGTCAGTTTTTCATATTTAAAAAATTATCGGAGAAAACAAAAATTACGGTTGAGGTAAACACCCACTTTTGGGGTACGAAATTTTACCAAAAGCTTTTCAGTTCTTCGGATTATCAAATGAGACTTATGTTCAAAGTTTGGTGTAAATTCAAGTAGTAGTTTTTGAAATACAGCGCGCACAGACAGACACACATAAATCTTAATAGGAATGCATATTGAAAAAATTGTGATGTGGCCATCATGTTACTTTTTTTCGACTGGATGGTATCATTTACGTTTTCATGGTTTATTTTCAATTAAAATCATATTTTAAATGTACATCGAGCGTTGTATAAATTCGGATGAAAACGTCAAAATTATGAAAGATGGAGAAATTATACTTCAATTTCAAAAACTCAGTTTTATTCTTTATACGTTGTTCATTTTAGCATTCTCTACAATTATCATTAACATAAATTTGCTGTAACTATTATCGTTTTATAATTATAAACCAAAAATAAAAATAAAGTAAAATACATTTTTTTCTCGACTAAAAATGATTTTATGAAAAATGTTTTCAAGTAAAAGGTGTTCATTTCTTAGTTATCTTCAAAGTTTGTTTAATTGTTTTTGTGATATTTTTCATATTTAAGAAAATATTGGCAAAGAACAAAAAACAGTTAAGGTAAACGCCCACTTCCGGTGTACGAAATTTTACCAAAAGCTTTTCAGTTCTTCAGATTATCAAATAAGACTTATGTTGAAAGTTTCATATCAATTGCTCTATTAGTTTTTGAGATACAGCGCGCACAGACACACACGCACACACACACACAGACACACACACACACACACAAAAATATTTTTTCCAGAAATTGTTGTAATGGCAGCTAGGGACCCCAAAACGGATATTTCCGTAAAAAAAATGGTGATGTGGCCATCATGTTACTTTCTCCGACTTTATATTTACGTTTTCATGGGTTTATTTTCAATTGAAATCATATTTTAAATGTACATCAAGCGTTGCGTAAACTCGGATGAAACTGACGTTTAAAACGTCAAAATCATGAAAGATGGAAAAATTATACTTCAAATTCAAAAACTCGGTTTACTCAAAAACTAACGAGATTTCGAAAAAAACGTATTCTTTAGAAGTTGTTCATTTTGGCATTCTGTACAATTATTATTAACATAACATTTCTGTAACTATTATCGTTTTATAATTATAAACCAAAAATTAAAAAAATAATAATAAATTTTTTTCTCGAATAAAAATGATTTTATGAAAAATGTTTTCAAGCAAAAGATGTTCATTTCTTTGTTGTATTCAAAGTTTGTTTGAATATTTTTGTGATATTTTTCATATTTAAGAAAATATTGGCAAAAAACAAAAAACAGTTGAGGTAAACGCCCACTTCCGGTGCACGAAATTTTACCAAAAGGTTTTCAGTTCTTCAGATTATCAAATAAGATGGATGTTCAAAGTTTCATATCAATTGCTCTATTAGTTTTTGAGATACAGCGCACACAGACAGACACACACACACACACAGACACAAATATTTTTTTTCCAGAAATTGTTGAAATGGCACCTAGGGACCCCAAAACAGATATTTCCGTAAAAAAAATTTTTGAAAAAAAAATCACGATCACAATACTTTCTCGTACTTCGTAACGGAGAAAGTAAAAATCAAGAATTTAAAGGAAAAAAATCGAAGAAACAGGCAAAAAATATAAAATACGAGCACAAAAATTCTGGTCTAAAAATAATTTGCCCCAAAAATAACACAAGCTCAAATTAAGATACGATCCGAAACTCTAAAATAATGGCAAAAAAAAATAAAAAAATTGTGTTACTTTTTCCGATTTGATAGTATAGTACTTTATGTTTACACTTTCATGGTTTATTTTCAATTGAAATCACATTTTAAATGTGCATAGTACAATCAGATGAGACTGACGTTTAAAACGTCAAAATTATGAAAGATGAAAATGACAAATTATACTTTATTAAATTCTAATAGTCAATTTACTCAAAAACCAAAGAGATTTCGAAAAATACTTATTCTATATAAGTTGTTCATTTTGGCATTCTCTACAATTATTGTTGAAATACATTTGCTTTAAGTATTATCGTTTCATAATTTTAAACCAAAAATTACAAACAAAAATTAATTGCTATTATTTGTCAAAAACCATACATTTCACGAAAAATATTTTCAAGCAAAAAATGTTAATTTCTTTGCTTTCTTCAAGATTTGTTTGAGTGCTTGTATAGTACTTTTCATATTTAAAAAATTATCGGAGAAAAACAAAAAACGGTTAAGGTAAACACCTACTTCCGGTGTACGAAATTTTACCAAAAGTTTTTCAGTTTTTCGGATTATCAAATAAGGCTTATGTTCAAAGTTTGATGTTCATTCAAGTAGTAGTTTTTTAGATACAGCGCGCACAAGCAAACAAGCATACATTTTAACAGGAATGCATATTGAAAAATGGTGATATGGCCATCATGTTACTTTCTCCAACTTGATGGTATTATTTATATTTACGCTTTCATGGTTTATTTTCAATTTAAATCATATTTTAAATGTACATCGAGAGGATGACACTGACGTTTAAAACGTCAAAATTATAAAAGATGGAAAAATTATACTTCAAATTCAAAAACTCAGTTTACTCAAAAACTAAAGGGATTTCGAAAAAAACTTTCTTTAGAAATTGTTCATTTTGTAATTTTCTACAATTATTATTCACATAAATTTGCTGTAACTATTATCGTTTCATAATTATAAACCAAAAATTTAAAAAAAATTAATAAATTTTTTTCTCGAATAGCAATAATTTTATGAACAATATTTTCAAGCAAAAGATATTAATTTCTTTGTTGTCTTTAATGTTTGTTTAAAAAATTTTGTGATATTTTTCATATTTAAGAAAATATTGGCAAAAAACAAAAAACAGTTAAGGTAAACACCCACTTCCGGTGTACGAAATTTTACTAAAAGCTTTTCAGTTCTTCAGATTATCAAATAAGACGTATGTTCAAAGTTTCATATCAATTGCTCTGTTAGTTTTTGAGATACAGCGCACACAGACACACACACACACACACACACACACACACACACACACACACACACACACACACACAGACACACACACACACACACAGACACAAAAAAAAAATTTCCAGAAATTGTTGAAATGGTATCTAGGGACCCCAAAACGGATATTTCCGCAAAAAAAATTTTTGAAAAAAAAATCACGATCACAATACTTTCTCGTACTTCGTAACGGAGAAAGTAAAAAAAGTTTAGAAAACCTTCGCTTCAACTATGAAATCGTAAGTTTACATCATTATAAGTGTGTATTTCTCGTAGTCCACACCCTAATAAATTATCACATCTAACATGTATGTACGGTAATTTATTAGTAAGTACGGTTATTCAGAGTGTGGCAACACTGACTGGAACATCCTTGGGTTATTTTCAAAGTTATATTTTTTTTTAATTGGCAACAAGCATGAAATTTTTTAAAGTAGATGCTACTGCGTGATATCATAAAAATCCAAAAATTCTTTAATTATGAGATAATTATTTTTTGAAATCGGCAAAAAAAATTGAAAAATATTTGCTACAAAAATAAAACTTTCTGTTACTTCAAATAGATATTACTACGTAATTCCATTAAGATCGTTTTCATTCCATTTCAGTACCTGGTTATGAGGTTTTTGTGTTCTAAATTTAACAACTCATTTTGTAAACATTAACATAACATGCACGTACAAGTGGCGCACCATCATTTTTATTTCGCAGTCTTCAGTCTGTGCATGTTTTCAATAAAAGTCAATACTGAATAATAAAGATCGACTGCGTGTTGTGAAGAGCGTGAACACTGTTTTTGTGCCCCCTTGTGGTTTCCTTTCGTTCGTTTTTCGTTTCATCCTACATATTAATTTTCGGTTGAATTATTATTATGAATAACCTTTCCCAATGCTGCAAGGCGGTTGTTGATTTAGGAATTACGTATTATGTTTGCAATACTTGCTTTCGCTATAGTTGCTTGAAGCGTTACAGAGGGTTTTTTGATTGTGATAAAAAGGGTCCGCGCATAAATAAGCACATACATATAATTTGAAAATAAGAGCTTGAATAAGTAGGCGAATTAGGCAACAAAGCGCTGGAAAAAAGCTTGAATAAAGGAAAGAAAAGCATTTATTTTAGAATAAATCTTTTAGTAGTAGACAGAAGCCAACTTTTAAGATACTAGCTCATAGAACAAATTATCGACTGAAATCCCATATAAACATTATTTCCACAAACTATAATCAATTGTCATCGAATTGTGATTTATTTAATGACTCTTTTAGTCATATCATTACACAGTGCAATCAATTGCTATTAACCAGTTTTTAGCCAGTTATCTTGTCATGTAATTGGGAGTTTTTTCTTGTAGGGCAATAAGTACCTATTTATTTATTTATTTATTTATCTATCCCCACTTTAAATTTCAATTAAACATTCAAATAAATTAATCAATTCATTGTTATTATCTCTTTATTTACCAAATTAATTCCATGTACATCGTTTTAATTTCTAAGTGGTTTACTTTTAATAATAATAATAATAAAAGCTTTATTCACTATGCCACAATATACATGCTGTACACAAAAAAGAAGTAGTATTTACATGTTGTGGGTGCGAACGTCAATATATAATACAATAAGGATTATCTATGAGATAAACGTAATAATAACATAAAATGTTACAAACATACAAAACATATTAAAAACATGTTCATGATTATTGCGCTATAAATTCTGCTATAGTATAAAAGCAACTCTCAATGAGAATTTTTTTAAAACTCTCTTTAAATCGTTTATGAGTTAGTGTCTTAAGCGCATCAGGAATTTTGTTGTAAATTATTCCGCAGGAATAGACTGTTGATTTTTCGAGAAATGTGCTATGATGTTTGGGCAGTTTTATGCTTGCTGCATTGCGGGTCTGGTAGTGGTGATTAGTACCGTTTCTATTGAATGATTTGATGTTACCATGTGCATATAAGGCTGCTTTGAGTATATATATACCAGCGAGGGTAAGAATTCCATGTTTTTTAAAAGTGTCGCGACATGATTCGGTTCGTTTTATGTTGAAAATTAAGCGGATTATTCGCTTTTGCAACACGAACAATCTATTAAACTTATTTAAATTCGTTCTCCCCCTGGCTAGTATATTATAGCTCAGATGTGAGTGCACTAAGGAGTAGTAAATATTTATCAATATTTCCGTAGAAAAATGTTGCCTTAGTTTTAAAATAGCGTAGAATGATTTGCTTATTTTTTCGCAAATGTTATTTACTTGAACTTTCCAGGTTAGTTGTTGGTCCACAAAAGAGCCCAGAAATTTAACGCCATCAGAGGCGCAGTGAACTTTAGTCTTAGATTTTCTGTTGTAAAAATTAATAGTTACAGTTTTACTGTTGTTTATAAGTAAATTATTTCTAGAACACCACGTAGTTATTTGATTGTTGGTCTGTTCGATTTTGTCGGTCAATTCCTGTTCCGAGGATGCGTTGACTATTACGGAAGTATCATCAGCGTAGTTAATCACGTAGCCACTTGTTATGTTTTCTTGAATGTCATTAATAAATAATATGAATAACAAAGGTCCCAGGGTTGATCCTTGGACTACTACTTTTGTAATATGGTATTCACTGGAGTCACACTTGTTTACGCGCACGTATAACTGTCTGTCTGTTAAAAACGACACTATTATATTTAAAGCATTTCCCCGGATGCCTAACGCGAACAGTTTTTCTTGGACAAACCTTACGTCGACGGTATCGAAGGCTCGCGTAAAGTCATAAAACAAATCAACAACCCATCTTCCCGCGTCGATGTGTTTGGTGATTTCTTCTACGAGTTTTATTGTCGCTGTTTCTGTTGACTTCTTCTCTCTGAATCCATGCTGATTTTCTCCAATTAATTTGTATTGGTTAATAAATTCCCAGAGCCTGTTTGAAATAGCTATTTCCAATATTTTTGAGATGGTGTTGAGTACTGCGATTGGATGATAGTCTTCTACGTCTTCTTCGTCGCCTTTTTTGAATGCAGGTATCACTTTTGCAACCTTCAGTACATTAGGGAATTTGCCACTTTGGAATGCCAGATTAATTAATATAGTTAGTGGCTCTATTAATTGGTCTTTAACCTCTTTAATAACAGCTGCTGATATCTCATCTTTTCCCGAGCTTCTTATTCTTATTTTTTTTTTTAAAGGAAAGATGATTGACAGGAGTTCGGGTTAGGGAATCGAGGATGATGGGGACTTGGCTTAGCCAGCTAGGGCATTCAGCCACAACCGATATATAGTAATAATTCATATTTAAATGAAATGGGGACAAACACTAGACACCCAGGGACCCGTACGGCCATTTTTCGTGCTGAAAAAGTGACCGTCCGGACGGGACTCGAACCCGCACCAACGGGGTCCAGAGGCAGGACCTCTACCCACTAGACCACCGCGGCCTCCTTTTCCCGAGCTGGTTTTATTATTTAATGATGTTATGATATTATTTATTTCAAGAGGGGTAACAGGTCTTAAAAAAAAAGTGTATGTGAAATAATTGGACATGTTGTTGCATTTGTAGAGCGCATGTTTCCTAAACGTTCTTCTAGTTTTTTATCAGCAATTGTAGAGAAGTATTTGGCAAATATTTCTGCTACTTCGTATGGGTTTGTCGTTGCTTCTCCGTCTCTGTTTTTGATGTTCAACGGCTTAATGTCTTTTACTTTGCCCATTTCCTTCCTTACGAATTCCCATATTTTTTTAGGTTTATTGACTGAACGCAGAATTGCCTTGTCATGGTACTCTCGTTTAGTTTGGGCTATTAGCTTTTTGTGTGTTCTTTTGTCGGTTTTATAGTTTTCCCTCAGTTCTGGAGACTCCGGGAATATTTTTAATAAATTATATAAACCTTTCAACTTTGCAGCAGAATCCTTGACCGCTTGGGTAAGCCACCTGTTTTTAGTATGTTGTTTCTTTTTTTTAACGATTGGACATGACATTCTGAAAAGGTGAATAAATTCATCGTGGAATTCAGAAAACGCGTTATTTATGTCCATGGACGTTAGTCTTTTTTCCCAATTCACTTTCTGTAAATGAGTTCTAAATTCATTTATATTTGACTCTTTAATTTGTCTGGACGTTACTGTGTCAACCGTTTTTGTTGAATTGTTTTGTAAATTGTTAGTGAGAGTCATCACTTGTGCATAATGGTCGGATAGTCTAAGATCAGCATTTATGCACTGGTATTCCATATTTGCAACTAGATAGTCAATTTGCGTTGCAGATGTTCCTGTTTCCGTGTTTACAATTCTAGTTGGTTCCTTCAGTTTATTTATAATCCCAAATTGTGCAAATAGGTCCACTAACATGTTCTTATTTGTGGTATCTTTTAAAAGATCTATGTTTAAGTCACCACATAAGATAATATGTTTATGCGTATTTTGAGCTTCTTGGATCATATCAGATATATTAGTGAAGAATATGTTCATATCCCCGCTTGGTGGCCGATAAATTGACATTAGACATATTTTCTGCCTATCCACATCAATTGAGCATGCTGCGCATTCTATTGTAGATTCAATAGAGAATTTGCTTACATTATGTTGTTTGCATGTGAACGAGCCATCTGTCAGAATCATTGTTCCTCCATGTTCTCTGGTTTTACGTGTAAAGTGGGTTACTTGTTGGTATCCATTTAGGGTAATAAGATCTATATTATTAGCTTTACTCCATGTTTCAGTAAGGCAGATTATGTTCGGTTTGATGTCTTCTAGTATTAATTCTAGTTCGTCCATTTTATTAAATGCACTACGGATATTCTGATGCATAATTTTTAGAACATTCTTGGTTTCATTGTTGGGTGTTACTACTAGGCCTTTTTTTAAACATTTCCCGTCTGCTTTGTTGGGGTCGAAAAAAACGAAATTTGGTTATCTTGATGCCCGACGGCCATACATCCGGGTCACATATTTCGTTTCTATACTTCTCCGGAACTCCTAACTTAAAATACTTATACTTTACACCTGCTAGTGTGTCATTTTTTTCAAAAGTTTCAATTATACTAGGTATATTTCGTGAAATATTCTGCAGGATTATTTTCAGCTCTTTTTCTGAGTAGTCAAGTTTGAATTTTCCGATATAGAACCATGATTTTCTGTCTTCTTTATATACTACTTGATTACTGTCTTCATTATTTCCTATTATCGACTCTGTATTTACTTTTAGCTTCGAATGTTTTATATTTTGTTTGTTTACATTATTTATATTATCGTTCGGAACGCGGTCCTGGTTTTTGTTTGTAGACTCGGGTTCTCCACATTTTTGTGATTTTATTTTCGCGTCCAGTTCAATGCACTTTGCATTTGTCTGCAACGGATTCTCGTCGTTTAGGTCATCTTGATTTTGAATATCCACGCGTGCGCTGATGAGTGTCCTTTGTGCTCTGTCATTTCCATTACTTATATTTATTTCGTTAGATGGCAGTACATGGTTGTGGATATTATTTAACAGTAGTATTTGTTGTTTTAAAGATTGCACATTGTCATTTAAATTATTAATGATTATATCTTTTTGTAATAAGAGTTGTTTTAAGTAGTATATTTCAAGCTTACTTGCGTTATTAGATGGTATTATTGTTTCCAAACTGTCATTTAGGTCCTCGCCATTTTCTTTCTCACAACAAATCATTGTCTTATCATCGATTTTGATAACACCTTTTAGATGTTTTAAGCACCCAGGGTGAATCACTGATGCACATGTGATACACTTAAGTCCGGTTTTAGGTGATTTCTTGCAGTGTTTGCAATATTTCACCTCGCACACACTTTGCACGTTCACTTCAGTCAGCGCCATTTTCTCTCTCCTTTTAGATGGAGTAATGTTACTTTATCAACTATTATGTATTAGTTCTTAGGCTATTTACACATGTAAAATTATATATTATAAAGGGGTCTCCTGTTAATAAACAAATAAACAAACAATAATAATAATATGACAAAAACTTCTAGGCGCCAACTGCTTTCTAAATTCGTACGACTTGAAAATGATTATTTTTACCGCATGTACTTCTTCCAAAGGGATATACGTAATTAGTAAAACAATTTATGATGCGTTCGATAACTTATCCTAGCAAAGTAGTTTTTGACCTTGGATAAGTTAATTGATGCAAAATCCCAGTTATTTTATATTCATCAATCATCGTGAATTTCAGCAAGTGAGTTTAAATGCGAGATGCATTTGCACACGAAATCTCTTGGCAAACTTTAAGGGACTCCTGAAAGTCAGAATAACTTCCGCAAAACTTTTTTGTCCGTTGTTTGTAAACAATTAAATCCCGAACGAGGCAATTGCATTCCTAATGGGAAGCAAAGTTTCATCGATGTAATTCTACTAGGTTTTATAATTAGAGGATAAAATTCCTATTCGACGATGGAAATTGCATTTTCCGGTGTTATGCGCCGACTGATGAATTTCAGATTTTCCAATCTAAATTGTGATAGTTACATTTTCTCCGAATGGCTTCTTTAACCATGAACGCTTCATTTTAACAAGAAAATCGATTATTTGTTTAATTATTTCAACATCTAAGGATTGCTAAAAAATATATGCATATTTATGGGAATGGATTTCTTAAAAATTCGATAACTTTTTCATAATCTAGTAAGGGTATTAACAAGAAAAAAACATACTTATCGTAACAGCTAGCTACATATTTCCAATATTCTAAAGTAAATTAGAAACAACCTTACTTGTTGCAGAAAGCATTAAAGTAACTCACCTTTATTTGCTCCATATAATTAAAAAATTACAAAAAATACAGGGTGTTCCATTAAAAAAAACATAAGTTTGGTCTGTAACTTTGTTATGAGACACCCTGTATAAATTTAAATATTTTAAGAGCGTGCAGCTCACTATTATACACAACTTTTGTATAAAACATTTTTCGAAATTTTGACAAATAAGCACGTGATTGACCGTTCCCAGAGCTCTGAAATACCCTGTATATGCTATAACCACTCTAGTATACATTGTCACTTCTGCATTATCAAAGTACTGGATCAAATCGTTCATGAACAGAATTAAAAAGAGTGGGCCAAGCACATAGCATCAATAGTTCTTCTAAGACCTCGTCGTCACACTTGACTTTCTGCCTTATAGAGAAGTTCAACAATGGCGTCGACAGCAACAGTCACCGCTGAAATTAGTGCTAAGTCTAAGTGCAAACTGTGCAATAAATGTAAGCAGAGCGTTGTGGATTCCAGAGCTTGTGAAGGATGTAAGAAATGGTTTCATCCATCGTGTTTGGACCTGCATCTACCAACATGTACATCAAACCGTAAGATAACAAGCAGCGTAAGTGAGGTTAATACAGTGGACCTGGTGGAAGGTAATCCAATATTTTTAACAAATAATACAAATCAAGAATTAGTGTATCTGCGGGAAATTATTAACCTTAAAGATGAATCAATTGAGGATTTAAGAGATAAAATAAATGTAATGAAGAAGACCATGTATTTACTAGAAGAAACATGTAATAATCGCCTGCCCCATCTATCGGTTAATACCTGCAATGAAAATCCATTTAAATCAAACACGAATCTAGAAAACTGCAATAATAACACCGATATTGCCCAAAAATCCAATCTTAATGTAGGCAACCAAGTGTACCCCGATAGAGGGAATGCGAGTCCAAAGAAATTACACTCAAACAAGACAAGTGTTGTTTTAAATAATCCTCCTCATAAAGTAACTGAGAATCCTGCTATTTGTAATATAATAGAAACTGATATGAATAAAACAATACGAAATATCCAGGAATTTAATCACAATTCCCACGATGAGGAATTACAAATAGAAAATCAAGATAAATGGGAGACAGTTCGAAATCGTCTCAAATACAAACAGCGTACTATTTTAGGTACATCCAAAAGTAGTACTATTAAAGGAATTCCCGAATTTAAATATCTACATGTGTTTATGTTGGATCCTAAACTCACCAAGGATGAACTCACTTCGTATCTTAACAGCTGCAGTTTTGAGAATGTCAGATGCGAAAACCTAAATTCTAGACGACCCGAAGAATACTCTTCATTTAAAGTGGGTGTACCATCAAACCGTATCGACGACTTGAAGAAACCAGACATCTGGCCAGAGGATGTTCGCATAAATAATTTTTTTCTAACCGCTCAGAAGAAACTGCCTGCGAAATAAAATTGCTGTTTATCAATATACAGTCTATACGCAACAAATGTGATGAATTGGCTTATTTTTTAGCAGATAAACACTTTAATTATATATGTGTATCGGAACATTGGCTTTCTGAAGAGGAATGTCAAATTTCCTTAGTGGGAAATTTATTTTCAACCGCTTTTTTTGCGCGTAAAAGCAGTAAGCATGGCGGAACAATAATTTATGCAAATGAAACTGCTTTTGTTAAAAATTATAATAATATTACTGGAACATTATCTGTTGAAAAGAATTGTGAATTGTCTTGTGTATTTATTCATAACTTAAATTGTTATTTAGTGTGTGTTTATCGTTCTCCCAATGGAGATTTTAATGAGTTTATCATAATTTTATCCCAATTATTGGAACGGCTTAATCTTGAACGAGGCAATATTATACTTGGGGGTGATTTCAATATACTTTTTAATACCAATGGATAC
Source organism: Ocypus olens (assembly GCA_910593695.2). Lineage (NCBI taxonomy): Eukaryota > Metazoa > Arthropoda > Insecta > Coleoptera > Staphylinidae > Ocypus > Ocypus olens. Next base: position 51,325,337 of record OU343059.1, on the reverse strand, counting down.
AAGGAATTATATATTACTGATATTCTTTCTAGCTATGGCTTACACAAATTAATAAGTTTTAATACCAGAAGGGGAAACTGTTTAGATAATGTGTTTACAAATATACCTTTAAATGATATAAAATCTTGTAATCTAGAAACGAATTTATCGGACCACAGCGGTATATCCTTAAGTATAATCATGTCTAAACATGTAAATAGTCTTCCACCACCGCTTGTTAGGCCAATAACTGACGTAGGTAAATTTAATTTATATCAAATAATAGAAAATATAAGTTGGAATTTCATATCGGATATCTCATTAAATCTGAATTGTAAATGGGAGCATCTACTTACAATTTTAACATCTAATGTGAAATTGTGCTTTCCAATAAAAAAATTAAAAAATAAAGAACACAGAAATGTTTGCAATTTCAGTAATGAAATTAAAGATATGCGGGAAAAATTAAATACAATAAGTGATATCTACAGCAAGTACCCTTCAAATGAATTAAGACTTACAAGAAACAACTTACGTAGTAGCTACAGATCTTTAATTAAAGATACTCGAAAGCGGGAAGCTGGCAAATATATCAGCAAAGCTCCAAATAAGACAAAGGCAATGTGGTCTCTAATTGATTATGCTAGGAAAAAATTGAAAAAACGAATAAACGATTGTAACTTTTCTTGTGAAGAATTTAATTGTTTCTTCAGTAATATAGCAGAAAAACTAATAGAAAATCTGCCTGCCGCACCATTTGACCATTCAATTAAAATCAAAGAGTCTCTGAATTTTAAATGTAGTGAAGTTTCGCCAATAGTTGTTAGAGAAGCAATTCAGGATATAAAGAACAGTAAGTGTGAGGATATATATTGTTTATCTGTGATCCATATTAAATTCATACTTAATCTAATCATTAATCCCCTCACAAAGTTAATTAATGAAATACTAGTCACTGGGATTTTCCCAGATGCTCTTAAATTGGCTAAGATAATACCAATATTCAAGTATGGCGACGAACGTGACTTGAATAATTATAGACCGATTTCAATTTTGCCAATTCTATCGAAGGTAATTGAAAAAATTATGAAAAGTCAAATACTGAAGTATTTTGAAACAAATGGCCTTTTTAGTAAAAGTCAATTTGGTTTCAGAACTAATATGTCAACATCGGATGCTGTCCTTGCTCTCAATGATCTGATCACGAACGCTTTTGAAAATAAAAATGTCTCAGTAGTTTCGTTCATTGATCTGAGCAAAGCTTTTGGTTGTGTCTCGCATGACTTACTTTTACAAAAATTAAAAGCGTACAACTTCACAGATTCTAGTATTAGGTTATTAAATCTTATCTAAGTAATAGGTATCAATGTGTTTACTTTAATGAAATACTTTCAAAATCTGAAAAGATAAAATATGGGGTTCCGCAAAGCTCCATTCTGGGGCCTTTACTGTTTTTAATTTTTATAAACGACCTTCGTTTACAAACTAATATTGCAAACACTATCTTATTTGCAGATGATTCCACTATCATAAGTGATGGTGGAAACATTGAAGAAACAGAAATAAGGAATGAGTTAGCAATGAACGAGGTTAACACGTGGGCTGCCAAAAATAAACTTGTCTTAAATGATACCAAAACAAAAAAAATCGTGTTTAGTTTGAAAAAAGGAAAACAAATGATGAGTCATTGTTTCCTTGGTGTACATATTGATTCACAACTATGTTGGGAAAAGCAAGGAATGTCCCTTGCTGCATCTCTTGCAAAAAATATTTTTTGCTTACGCAATCTTGCCGGTAGGGTCCCGGCCAATATAATTAAAATCGCTTACCATAGTCTAATTGAGTCACGTTTAAGATATGGAATTCTGGCATAGGGACATGCTTCATGTAGACATCGAATATTTAGACTACAACGTAATGCAGTACGCATACTAGGAGAAGCTAAATATAGAGACGATTGTAAGCCATATTTTAAACGTTTAGAGATTTTAACCTTGCCATCTCTATATATTCTAAATTGCGTGTTACACGTTTACAAACACTCAAATAAGTACTCCAATTTAGAACATTCTTATGCAACCCGACATAAAGAAAATATACAAATAAACAAAATAAGACTTACAAAATCATGTAACAGCACCAACTATTGGGCTATAAAATTTTATAACAAATTACCAAGTGATTGGAAGGTCTTACCAATGAAACAGTTCAAGAAAATGGTGTTGCAATTGTTAAGGGAGAACTGTTTCTACTCTTTTGATGAATTCTTAAAATGTACAATTTCCATTACACAATCATAAAGTGACTCTATTGTAATTACTCTTAATATGTTGTATTGTAATTTTGTAATTGTTGTAATTTTTTAATTTGTTCATATTTTTTGTATTTTAACTACTATCAGATATTTTAAATAATTTTATTACTCTTTTAACCATTTTAACAAATGATATTTTAATTTGAATAACTGTGATACTCTTTTAAATATTTTGTTTTCTTGATTTTATATACATTTTACTAATTTTTATATTTATTTATTTATCTACTTATTTATTTTTTTATTTATTTATTTATTCGTTTGAATTATTACTGTATTATTTTGTTCTTAGTTTATTTATACATTGCCTATTAAATACCTTTCAGCTGTGTCCATTGGTATTACTTCTCGTATTATATTGCCTCCGTGTAAAACTTGTATTTTTTTATTTTTTAATTGTAATATTATTTTTGTATACTGTGTAATCTTATGTTATCTTTATTTTTATGTATATGTGACGTGTGTAAGACATTGCTGTCAAGACATGAATAAAGCACTTACTTACTTACTTACTTATAGATATGACTTTATCCTTTCGTTGATCGGGTAGCCCATACCGAAAGATTACAATTTTGTGATTAAGAATTAACTAAATAAAAAAACAGAGCAGCAGATAGTTTGTTTTTTCTAGTTTACCTTTTATTAAAATACGTTATACGTTAATTTCTTGGATAAAAACCCATGTTGGTTATAATCAGATTATATGATAATAGCTAAATCATGCTTCGGTCGGTAGTCGCCTTTTCGATAATTTTAGGCACGTGACTTAATGGCGTAATTTGTCAGTTTTCTCTAACTTTATTATCTCCTTTTTTATAGAGTGGAATAAGTTTCCCCACTTTTAATTGGCATGGAAAAATTTCAGTTGCTACAGAAACGTTAGTAATATCGGCAAAGGAAAAAATTGCAATATTTAATCAGTTCGATTGAAATGTCGTCTGGACCGTTCGAATGTGTCTAGAATGTTAAAGATTCCACTTGCAGTTATTGGCGCAATAAAAATTGACCTATTTATAATTTTTAATGTATTATACTGTGTTGATGGATTTTTCCCGTACTAATTTACTTACTTTTACGGAGTTATAAAAAACTCTTTAAGTCTTACCAAGACTACAAACAAGACTTTATTTCGTCTTTATTAAATGTATTTAATATTTTTGCAACAAATGAGGTTGTCTCAAATTGATTTGTTAGTAATTAGTAATGCAGGCTGCTTCTATATCACTACGCCGTATGTAAAAGGGGGTCCTCACTATCAAGAAATATATGGATAAGTGCATTAGCAGGAAGACTGCCGTCTCAAGTAGATCGATCTGAGGAGTTTACTGGAAATGGCTCATTCACTTTTATGCCATTACAGTTTCCAATCGATCAGAATTCCAGGATATTTTACACTATTTATTGCAGGATTTGATATAAATGGAAATCTGACAGTCGTTTACTTTTCGGAAGTGGCTGCTAGTTTATTGGCTGCCAGTTTGATGCCTCGTATATGGCATTCTTGTGAGCTGTGAAGCCATCAGAGTATGGTTTCATGTTACTAGTAAACAGAAGTCTTTGTTTTATATAGACTAGTCTCGTGGCAGAACTTACTGCACCGAAAATATAATATCCACACTCACCCAATTCTATATTTAATTCTTTTATATTTATTTCTCCCACAGTTCACTACCTCTTCAAACTCTTCCGTGAATATGATGTATTAATCAAGTTATCAAACATTACTTTTAAATGTAAATACCGTAAAAAAGAAAATTTCGTAATCATAACGTAGTCTCTTTGAAATCAACCTGTGCAGTTCAATTATAGTATATTACATAACTAGAGTTGTAAGTAGCAAATTACGCGCAAGTGAAAGATATTGCGTACGAGCCGCATAGCGGCGAGTAAAGAAATTTCACGAGTGCGTAATTGCGTTACAACTCGCGTTATGTACTATACTTTACCTTCGACCTTACATTTATTCGCTTAAACTAAAGACATATTGAAACTGAATCTTGTCAGGGTGTCGTTTAAATTTGTATTAAATTAACCGGTAATGGCAACGTAGGAGGACTACCAACTAAACAAACGAATTACCGTTCGAACAATTTTCCGTCGAATAATAAATTGTCCAATACATTGATTGAACAAATTTACGGATACGGATTGTTGTACTCACTCTGATGTGTTAATCTACTAAGATACCATTGCGATGGAAGTACCAATAAGGCATAGCGTGGAGTTTATTATGTCGGTTATTGTTTTAACCAATAAGTTGTAATCTGACGTTTAAATGTCACTGTCACTGATATTTAAAGAAGAACAGACGAATGCATAGGGACTCGAGGGAAATTAACAGGTCTATTTTATAACTCGTAACGATGTCGTTGTTATTCGATTCTCGTTCCGATAACGATTTTTCAATGAAACTCAATTTTGTAACTTTTCATAATCGTTACGAAACGATGAAATCGTTCCGTTGTAATCGTTCGGGAACGACAGCTCGGCTGTCAATCGTTAACGGATATTTTGACCTGATACTATATGAATTATATATTTATATTTAATTTTCTCATGTAATTTGTGGTAGATAGGAATTATATATTGGAACGAAGATAAGTTATTTTTTTATTTAACTACATAATATCATTGTACATTGTGTTATACAAAATTGTTATTCCTCATTATTACTAGAAAATTATTTACAAATCTAGAAAATATCTTTTCCGAGGAAGAAGTCAGCACAAGTCCTTCCTTATTCTCGAAAAAGGTTTAGAAACATGTATAGACAAATCTAAGAAATACTTCTATAATCCATTGCTCTTTTAACTTTTTTATTGGTCCTCCTGCTACATTTAATTGTAGGGCTAATGGCCTCCATGATTCATCCAAAATATCCGGATTTTGGGACTATTTATTCCTTCGAAGGGCTTCATTCCATTGTAACTCTTCTAGATATATTTGATACTGCTGTGCAGTGATCTCTGGAGCAAGATTTTTCACGACACTACTTCGACTTTCACTTTCAGTCATTATCAGCACTTCATCACTTAATTAAATTAATTCAGTTCAATTATAATTTGATTTTTGAAAGTATCCGCAAAAATAAGCACAATGTTTAGATTTGAAATATAAACGTCAACTGTCACGACGCTGACGAAATTAGAAATGAAGTAAGCTATAAGTGTACTATTCGTTCTAAAATCACAAGTTCATCGTTACGAATAAGCATTCAAGGCCAACGCCTAACGATGTAGGTTACAAAATAACATTTTAACCTAAATCGTTAGCAACATTGCAACTGATGTTCCGAACGATTATAGTCAGCTAACGAATCGTATTGTAACGATTGTTTATAAAATAGACCCGTAATTGTAATTGGCTAATAAGTATACTCGGCGAAAAAAAAAGCGCTACTCGCGAAGAAACTCGATTTTTCAAACCGTCGTAACTTGGTTCAGTTTGGTCGAAAATCGATTAATCTTTTAGTTTGAGAAAGTTTTATCTTTAAGGATGTGTAATTGATTTTGACCCCTAGTCCAACCCACACCCCGTAACAACACGATGAAAAAAAAAAGTTTTTTATGTAAAAAATAGTCAAACTTTAACAAGCGCCACCATGCGCAAAAAAAATCAGCGGGAAATTTTACCACAATGGCAGAAAAATCTAATAAATTTCCTTCAAATGCCTTAAAAATTCGAGTGGTTTCGATGATTTGGAGCAAAATGATTTTTGAAAAAAAAATGACAGTTTTCACTTTTTAGCCATAACTTGAGTAATTTTGCACCAAAATCGATGAACCTTTGCAGTCTGAACAGTTTTAAATTTTCACTTCAACATTGTGTGAATTTTTTTGTTGCTAAAACGATTCCACTCCCTGCCACCCCCTAAAGGAATAAAAATGTTTTTGAAGTTTAAATATGGAACTTTGGTTTCTTGTACCGTGTGCAAAATAAATGCATGGCAATAAAGTTCAATCATTTTCCTCCAACTTCCTACAAAACTCATGTCTATGCGATAACTTGGCGCGAAGTTTTGAAAAAAAATATATTTTGAGCCTTTTTGGCCATAACTAGGCCAATTTCGAAGGAAACTCGATGGAATTTTGCGATCTAAGAAGTTTTCGACTTTCGTAACCCCCCGAAAACCCCTACAAAAAGTGTTTTGGATTGACAAAAAATGTTAAATTTTTACAACTTGTTTTCATTTTCAATGTCATTTTTTTTTATTCATAACTTTGGATTGGACTTGGGGTCAAAATCAACTACACATTCTTAAAGATAAAACTTGAATCTTTCCCAAACTGAAAGATTCATTGATTTTCGACCAAATTGAACCAAGTTACGACGGTTTTTTCGCAATTTTTCGAGTGGCGCTTTTTTTGACGCCGAGTGTATATAATACAACGAGGTACATAAGTGTTAATAGTGCATGCAACATTTAACATTTATAAATGCTCTATACAGGGTGTGCAATTTAAGTGAAGACATTGAAATATCTCGAAAACTACACATCGAATAAAAAAAAATATAATTAAAATTTGTTCGCCTCGGAGGGGGACATCTAATGATACGAAACTTGACCCACTACCCTTAACCCCCTAGGGAGTAGGGGGTGAGAAATAGAAAAGTTAAATAGGAACTCCCATTTTTTGTACGGAATTGAAAAAATAAGAAAGTTTCATCTGATTTTTTTTTTGTATTCGTGACAGAGCCCCACAAAAAAGTCCGGATCTGTAGATCAAACATATGTATTCCTATGTATTTTTTACCGCTGAATCCGAATCCGACGTCAGAGAAAGGCCTACGCCCCTGGAATTGGCCCCAGAGGCCGAAAATGGCCGCTAAAAGGTGTGAAACGTGGATTCTCGGATGACGGATGCTCATTCCCAAGCCAAAGCCGAATTCGTGGTCAAAAAAGTTTAGAGCCAGGGATTCACCCTCTGAGGTCGGAAAATGGGTGCTCGGGGGCCGGAAAATCGAGATTCGCACCTAATAGGGGCCATTTTTGGCCTCTGGGGCCAATTTCAGGGGTGTAGGCCTTTTTCTGACCTCGGATTCGGAGTTGGCGGTGCAAAATACATAAGAATACACATGACTGATCTACAGATCCATTTTTTTGGGGGGCTGTGTTAAAGCGTCGCTGTCACGAATACAAACAAAAAATTCAGATAAAACTTTCTTATTTTTTTCTGGAGTATTCAAATCCGTACAAAAAAAGGGTTCCTATTTAACTTTTTTATTTCTCACCCCCTACCCTCTAGGGGGTTGAGGGTAGTAGGTCAAGTTTCGTATCATTAGATGTCCCCCTCCGAGGCGAACAAATTTTATTATTATTTTTTTTAATCGATTTGTAGTTTTCGAGATATTTCAATGTCTTCACTTAAATTGAACACCCTGTATATTCGTAATGTGTATATTCGTAATGGGTCTCTTACGATTGGTGAAAACAGTTCGGTAATTCATCAATTACAAAGTGGGAGTAGGTAAAATTTAGTATCGCCTTATAAGTTGCAAGCACAAATTAATAATCCATAATACACTCCGCGAAAAAAGTCTGGGTTCACTAACAATTTTTCCGATTTTTCGTACTGAAAATTTTTTCTGCCAATTAACACCAAATGTTAATATTTATTTATCAAAGAACAATTTAATGCCGTAGTCGTATAATCTATAGCCGTACAATTTTTAATATACTTCATGTTTTCCTTCCAATGTGACTTATGGATTGGTTAACTATTAAGTTGGCGTTGTCAGGGATTTGTTTATCATGCTTTAATTGTTTCTGACAAGTATAAGTGTTTGCTGAAATTTAGTTTTGTGATCAAAATGCCGATATCTCAAGTAAAATGTGCACGGATAATTTCCCACATTGAAGAAGGACATAGCCAGAGAGAAGCAGGCCGTAGGTATGAAGTTTCTCAAAACGGGGATCGAAGAATTTGGAAGAGGTATGAGGACGATGGTCTACTAACAGCCAGAGCACGGTTAGGAACGCCAAGAAAAAATAATTTATGTTGTTACAATCTTTGAGAAATCGAACTGTTACTGCATCAATTACAGCTAATAATAATAATAATAATAATAAACCACTTTTATTTGTAAAATAAAATAAAATAACACAAAATAGAATTCAGAGTTATAAATATTACAATGTTACAAATACCTAAGGCGGGATTCAGTTTTGAGTAAAAACTCAACTGCTCTTCCATCCAAACCTTAAAATATTAAATGTATATATGAATATATATGTAAATAAAACTAAAACTAAAAACTAAAACTAATACAAAATAGAACTAAATGATAAGACTGTTTAAAACACGCCAAAGGTATAAAGTAAATACAAATGAAAAATGTAGAGTAAACATAAACAGTTCTTAAAAAATAAAAATAAGTAAACTGAGATTAATTTAAGAGAACGCAATGCAAACTTTTTCTATCCACGCTACTGTGAGAAACGATTTTTCATAACAAGTTTAAATTTGTGTACATCCAAATCTTTAAGATTACTTGGTATTGAGTTATAAACCTTATACACTTGATAAGTAAAAGACCGCTCGAAAAGTGAGGTACGGTGTTTAGGAGGTGATATTCGTCCTCTTGACCTAGTGTTAAGTTTATGAACATCTTCACGATAAGTGATTTTATTATATAAATAAGGTGGAGACTTTCCAGCAATTATATTATGATAAAAAAGCATTGAATGTAGTTCTCTCCTTCTGGACATACTAAGCCAACCTGCATCTTTGAGCTTATGTGATATTCGCTCAAATTTTCGGATACCGTAGATATAACGAAGGCAGGAGTTTTGCACTTTCTGAATGCGGAATGAAGTTACACGATCTATAGCAGGATGATAAAGTGTTGAACAATATGCAAAATGAGACAGGACAAATGCATTACATAGCGTGATCTTGGATTTTATTGGGAGACAAGAACGGTGGGGATATAATTTTTTTAAGTTTTGATATGAGATATTAATATATTTATTAATTTGTTTTTTATATCGAAATGAGTTAACCATAACCACACCTAAGTTTTTAGCTCCTTGAGAATAAGGCACCTTAGTACCATTTATAAGGATACTAATTTGATCGCATAATTGTGTACACACCCGATTATTGCCAAACAAAAGAAATGAGGATTTTGTCGGGTTTAGAGTTAGGTCTAACATATACGAGTAATCAAAAATTTTCTGCAAGTCAGCATTTACACAAATTTCAGCATCTTGATATGACTCAGGATTGAAAGAATAATACAATTGAGTATCATCGGCATACATATGTCCTGTACAAAACTGAAGTTGACTTAATATCGTAGAGGTATAAATTGAAAAGAGGAGAGGTCCAAGTACAGATCCTTGAGGAACGCCTTGGCAAATATCTAAAAAGTCGGACCGATAATTATCAAGTTGAACACAATTTTTTCGTCCCGTTAAATAATCACTTAAAAGAGAAATTGCTACTTCATTCAGGCCAATATATTTTAATATCAGATGTAATGTATCATGCGTAACTGTATCAAACGCCTTACTATAGTCTAAGAGAACTAAAATAGTTAATTTCCCATTATCTGAGGCAGATATTATGTCATCCGTGATGTTCAGTAAAGTTGTTTCACAGCTGTACCCACGCCTGAAACCAGACTGATGTTTCGGAATTATTGAGTTAATTTCTACATATTCTGATAATTGTTTTTTAAGTACTTTCTCTAGAAGTTTAGATAAGATGGGCAAAATACTAATCGGTCTTAGGTCTTTTAATTCGGATGGGTTATGTACCTTAGGTATCGGTTTTATTATCGCATACTTCCAACAGTCCGGGAAACGCCCTTCTAAAATACAAGTGTTAATAATATTTGTGATATAAGGAACTATGAGAGGACAACACATGTGCAACATTGTAACATTAATATTATCATAACCTGTCGATGACGATTTAAGTTCACTTAGAAGCCTCAGTATTATATTTTCATCCACTAAGCTAAAGTTAAAAGGAGCCGCAGATGGGTGCAACTTATTCAAAAAAGTTTCATTAATGCTGTGAACCTGCTTATTAGGTTTGGGAATACTGTCACGGAAGTAATAATTTACGGCATCAGGAATATTTAAATTGTTAGGTATCTGCTTCACTTTATTTTTGATCCCCAACGTTTCTAGATGTTTCCAAAGGAAATTGGTTCCTCGACTACGAGAAACATACGAGAAATATGCTTTCTTTTCATTTCTAAAGGCAATTGTTGTGTAGTTTCTTAAGCTTTTATAATAGTTCCAATGCGCAGGGTTTCCAGTTTTCCTAAATTTTGCCTTGGCTTTATTGCGTAACTGTATTAGATACTTCAGATTATCAGTTAACCACTGACAAAACGGTTTAGAAAATGATTTTGATTTTAGTGGAGCATGCTTGTCAAATAACTCTAACATATAATTATTAAATAAGGTTATTTTATCATTAATATCATTAGTGTAGAGAATATTTTCAAAAGGTATGTTATTCAGATCCAATTGAAACTCTGTATTATTAACATTACGATAGTCTCTGAAAATGTGTGGTATTCGAGCTGTTACTTCCAAATTTAGTATTACGTTGCAATACACCAAGTCATGATCAGAGAATTGACAGTCAATTACACCCTGATCACCAAGATTTATATGGCGCGAAAGAACTATAATATCAAGAAGAGACGATGAGCTATCAGTAAGACGGGTTGGTTCATTAATTATTTGAATTAAATCAAGACCTTCTAATACATCCAGGAGTAATGAGCACGAACTCAGGTCTGGGTTCAATAAATCTATATTTAAATCTCCAGAACATATTATATTTTCGCTGTATGGAATGCAATTAGATATTAAATTTTCAAATTCATCTAAAAAATGGGGTATATTCTGATGTGGTGGTCTGTAAATAGCTGAAACGACAATATTGAACGCATTTACTTTTACTAAAATCAAGATGGTTTCAATTTCCGTGTCCAGGTTTAGCACGGCGAAATTTAGAGATCGTTTGATGTAAATGACCTTGCTGCTGTAAGAAATGTTCAAATATCGGCACGTACAGTTCAGCGCCGACTTCGAGAAAATAATCTAAAGTCATATCGGGCTGCCAGTGGTCCAAAACTTACGGTTCGTCACAAACAAAATCGATTGAACTTATCGGAACTGGAGGGCTGCCGAGTGGCGACATGTCTTATGATCGGATGAATCCCGTTTTACCTTATATGCCCCAGACGGTCGTGCTCGGGTATGGAGGAGACTAGGGCAACAATACGCTGCATGTACCATGGCTCCTAGATCAAATCGAGGGGCTCTGTAGTGGTATGGGGACGGATTTCTGCGGAAGCTCGTACAGAACTCCAAATTTGTGATAGAGCAGCCCTTAATGCAGACACGTTCATTAGGGATATTGTAGAGGAAAATGTTGTACCATGTAGCCACTTTATTGGAGAAAACTTTCGATTAATGCAGGATAATGCTCGCCCACATGTGGCGAACGTTACCCCCCAATATTTAAACGAAGTCGGAATTAGGTGTTTGGATTTGCCGGCTCATTCACCTGATCTGAACCCTATCAAGCACGTGTGGGACCAACTGGGAAGAGCCATTCGAGCTCACCCTGATCGCCCTCGGACCTTAAGAGATCTTAGCATGTTTGGTTGCAGAGTGGGACAGACTGCCGCAAGAAAACGTTGTAACGTTGATTAACAGCATGTCTAGACGTCTGGACTGTGTTATTAGGGCTCGTGGTGGAAACACCAGATATTGAGTTTCGTTCGTACCCATAATTTTTTTATAAACACTATATTTCTTTAGCATCCTAAAATGTAAGCAAATAAGAATTAATTATTAATTTATCATCAAAGGTGGTTTTTAATTTTTGTTTTTTGGCAGAAAAATTTTCACTACGAAAAATCTGAAAAATTGTTAGTGAGCCCAGACTTTTGTCGTGGAGTGTATATTACAATTTAGCAAAAATAAATAAGCCAGCAGCAATTCACTTGATCATGTTTGATTATATTTTGACTAACACTTTTATTATTATTGTTATATAAAGCCAGGGGCGGCTCGTTATTTAGAACCAAGGAGCCATGGCACTACCTGTAGTTTCAAGCTAAGCAAGAATTTTTAATCAATTCTTAAAATACTTTTTCGCCAGTTCTTCTGATCTAGGAAGATAAATCGTTCTCTATTTCTTCGAAAAAGGGTATATAAGTGGCTCTACCATCAACATGTTCCACGACCCGCCACTGTATATAGCTACTAAATTTATCGTATTTATTCAGCAACAATTCTAACAGCTACTGCAATCCACACATGAGTTCCTATAATATTATAGTTAATAGTATACCTATTTCAACAAGATCATCGTGGTAATGAACATAACCATTGGATCGCGAACCATATATTTTATTGAATAGTATGGCAGAAAAATCATTATTTACTTAATGAAATGATTTTTCCTTATTAATTCCAATGTTTCGATGAAACCATGTTATGTTTTACCAGAAATAAAATAGTAGCAGTACTTTTTTAAACGCCATTTCTTCGAAAACTGCTGAATATCAACATGGGGTATGCTACGTAATAAATTTTACGTAGAATCCATAAATGCAACAAAAAATGGGGGTTCACATTCATTTGAAAATTTTAATTTAGGGGTCGAATCTCAATTTTGGGACACCCTGTACATTTGAATTTTATCTCAAAAAATGCGCGTTAAAAAAAGTAATACACGTGTCCGAGCATTTTTCTGAAAGAAAATGCTCTGAATTTTAATCGAATTGATTCCTTACTGTACACAGTGTATAAGAATCTGATATTCACGACTCGATTTTAGACGTGCTACCGTCACTATCAAATCTTGATAATTGTCGACAAGAGTTGTGTAAGTAATTCAAAAGATTTACATATCCCGCCCAAATTCAAAATATCCCTTATTTATCCACTGTACTTACGCTACTCTGAAAATACCGTCAGGACGTATTCAAGGAAAATAAGAAGGCCTAAAAAAGACTACTGGTTAATAGTCATTTAAAAATAATATAAAGAAAACATATCTGTACACATTAAATGCAACAATTAATTTTAAAAAAATGTTCTTTACAAAACAACAAAAATTAATTGAAGGGAATTTGTTATTACAAAAAAAACTACAAATATATATCACGTGCTTATTTTTCAAAATTTCGAAAAATGTTTTATACAAAAGTTGTGTATAATAGTGAGCTGCACGCCCTAAAAATATTGAAATTTATACAGGGTGTCTCATAACAAAGTTACAGACCAAACTTATGTTTTTTTTAAATAAAACACCCTGTATTTTTCGTCACTTTTAAATTATATGGAGCAAATAAAGGTGAGTTACTTTAATACTTCCTATACCTATTGTTTGCCGTTTTCGAAATATTTGAAGATTTGTTGAAATACATGGTCTGGGTGAAATTTTATTTTTGCCCCAGTGATTGACGTTGAACGATTAAAATCATTTTAATTATTTGCTTGAAGATTCGAACTATAGAGCCAACCATGATTTCATACAAAAAATTATACAGGGTGATAAAAAAATGCGGTAGAAAAACCCAAATTATAAAGTTGAATAATTTCGTTTTTTCAAATGGCACACCCTGTATTTAGTAACATATGCTCAAGTAGAATCCAATAATCTTTCAGATTATAATAATTATTCCTGATATGATAATCGTCGAATACAAGAAAACTATTGAGATTAGGAACAGGGAACCCTTATACAATCTGAAAGATAATTGGATTCTACTTAAGAATACGTAACTAAATAAGTTCTGTTAAGCAATTTTTGCCGATGCGTGCCGTCCGTCCGATTCCGACAAGTGTGCGCGTAGCTTTAGGTCAGCCACGAGATTTTCCTTTCAATACCGATCCTGTTTGTCGAAAGTTTGACACCTGCCTGATAAGAAGAGACATCATTCTTTATTATAAAACGTTGTACTTTATTTTCAATTACCGAAAGTAATTAATTCTGTAATGTACTCGAAACACGAATTATATTGTTATTAAATCCGTAATAATCCTTGTAATTCGAAACAAAGCTTTTTACGAAGCAGCTTGGGATTTTCGAATATTTAACTCCCACTTGCCAATTGTTTTCTATTTATGGGAAGCGTATTATGTTGATCGAGCTCGAAGTGAATGCGAAAGGCAAGCCGATTAATTATTGAACCGCCATTTCGAATAAACTCTTTAACAACAAAAGCGCTGTGCAGCTTTCACTGAACATGGCACGCATACGCCTGTGTGATATCGTATGTTCATTAAAAAAAAAACTCAAGTATGCCACGACTTTTTTGTTTTAAAAATTTAGGAATTGACATATAAACGTCACAATTATTCCGCGCTCACAATGGTTTACAGCAACCTGCAAAAAACGTTTCTAATGGAAAGTTATTTCCAAAATGGGACTAAAGTGGACGGTAATTGGGTGTATTCATTCGACGCACCTTTAGCAGAGTTTCAGGAAGAATTTCCTAACGTGCCCATTATTTATGATGAATTTAAAAATACCTGTTATTATTTCGTGAAACGCGTAGTATTCTCCGTAAACCAGGAAGTGGTAGACCAGTTAAACGAATTCAGAATGCTATTAACACAGCCCAAGAAATTTTGGAAGATGAACCTACGACTTCTCTGCGTCATTTGTCACAGCAAATTAATGTATAGGTAGGAATATGCCACAAGCTTCTACGAAAAGATTTGCAAGTATACCCTTATCGCATAACATCGGTGCAAGAGTTATTACCTGTTGATTACCCCAGACGACTGGAATTTTGTCAGTGGTTTTTACAAAATGTAAACGAGGATGTTTTACAAATTACTTTTTTTACCGATGAATCTTGGTTTTACAAGGATGGGTACATTAATTCCCAAAATATGAGAATTTGGTCGGATGAAAATCCTCGTATATATCGAGAGAAATCTCTACATCCAGAGAAAGTTGGTGTTTGGGCAGCGATTAGTGGGAGAAGATTAGTTGGACCGATATTCTTTGAAGGTAAAATTCTATTTTTATTATTATTAATAAAAATTCAATAATCGTGCATTCATTTTAGGTACGATAACTGCAAACCGTTATCGTACAGAAATTTTATTGCCTTTTATAAATGAATTAAATGATGACGAACTGCAAATTCATATAAATCAGTACGTGATTGACCGTCATGGTGTCTACAGATTTGCAGACGTTTCAGGTCGCAACCATCTCGGAGATCTCAAAATGGATGAAATTTCAAATTAGAAAATGTCTATATGAAAGCAATACTTCCCTATACTCTGTATGAAGTGAGTAAACAAGTTACCATTGTATTACTATTTGCTATTTTCAGTTTATTTAATACAGGAGTTCACATTATTTACAAATCAATCTAATTGTTTTCTTACATTAAAACATTAATGCATGGATTGAATCAGCATACCGGCTTTTACATCTTGCCAAGAAATTGTATTTAATGATGAATTAGCAAAGACAGAAAAACAAATAAAACGGTTATAATTACCCCGAGGAATGTTTACATTTTCGTGCATACCCAAGTGCCTAATAATTACGGAGTATATATACTCGTAACTCTCCGGTGCAAACATTAGTAAACTCTAATGGATCTTGTCACAGGTGGAACAACAAGGGATAGAGTTGATTATCTCATCTCATCAAATCCTTGAAGTGGCCATTGAATCAGTTTGCATTTACATTTAAGCACTTGATTCTTCGATCTGTCCTGAAATGCACCTGGTCTATATATCGATTGCAATTGATACTTAGGATGAGAATTCTCTCACAATAAAACTGTATAGTAAGTGATACTATTAACATAAACTTTGAGTGTATATTACGTCCTTCTTTTCTATATGTAATGTTATTGCACTTTGGCAACCATTTATTAATTTGAAACAAATTTAATACTTTTATAATACGTGAATTATACCGAGTGTCTGGGATAAGGGGCGAACATAGGGATTTAACATGTAAAATTAAATATATGTAATTATTAGCTCCCCTATTAATTTTAGAGAAAAATCGTAAAGGAATATTTTTTAGAGAATTAAAAATTGTAAATGAATCATCCATTTAATTTACGTTTATACTAGAATCCACCTCAGAGATAATAAAAATAAGTCTAAACCATTTACCATTTAATAAAAACCCTTGCCATGACTTTGACAAATGTCATGTTACGGTGAGAATAATTTTACTAGTCAAATATCAATTCACGGATTGTAATTACTATGAACAATAATCTGAGTTATTCCAATGAAGAAAGCGTATTCATTGCCAAAACATTTTGCAGTGCCGTCAGTTTACTCAGAGTTCGTGACATTACATCCAAACGGAACAGAAGAAACAACGATGAATTATAAGAAACAGTTTTGGGTTTGATAAATGCTGAACCAACAACTAGCATACGATGGATTGCTCGTGAGTGCAACGTGTCTAAATTCTCTGTACAGAAAATTCTGAAGAAGCATGGTTATCATTCTTAAAAACATTAATGTCATCAGGAGATACTGTTAGTGGATGAAGAAAGGAGGCGTGTATTCTGCGAAATAATGCAGGATCGATCAAATACAGACCATAATGAATGCTAATAATTTACTTCTATATAACAATAAAACAGTAAACATTCAGTTTTTTAATAGAAAGACACCAATTGTTAATTTAAATCAGAACACCAAATTTCTGGGGATTGCCGAGGACGAGCAACTCACCTGGTGTCAGCATGTTGATTATGTGTGTAGTACATTAAATACTACTTAGTATACAGTTCCTAAACTAAAACCAATTTTACCACCAGAGTCAATCATAACTCTCTACTACTCATAGGTATATCCTTATCTCTCCTATAATATACCAGCGTAGGAAAGAAGTCATATTTAAAGGATATTCATAGCACAGAAATGTTTAACAAAATTAGACTTGCCGTAGTTTATTTTAGGAGAACAACGTACTTACATTAATATGCATTTACATATTTAAAATAGCAACATCTACTCCGAATTAATACACTATCTAAAAACTAAACTAAGCTTTTTGCCGTCTGTTTGTTTTGCCGAAAAATACTAGTTCACACTGTACAATGCGCCCAACGTTATTGTGCATAGTAATTACAATGCGTGAATTGAAATCTGACTAGAAAAATTATTCTCACCATAACATGACATTTGTCAAACTCATGGCAAGGGTTTTTTTTTAATGGTACATTGTTCAACTTATTTGTATTATTTCTGAGGTGAATTCTGATATAAACGTAAATTTAATGGATGATTCATTTACAATTTTTAATTCTCTAAAAATTATTCCTTTACGATTTTTCTCTAAAATGGAAAGGGGAGCTAATAATTACACATATTTAATTTTACATGTTAAATCCCTATGTTCGCCCCTTATCCCAGACACTCGGTATATCATTTTAGTAAATAAATAATAAATAATAAAGTGTATAAAAATGACGGACAACACATTAAAAAACTAAAGTAATAAAGAGAACAAATACTTTAACACAGGATTTCACAAATAAAAATTTCATTTTCATTTTCATTTCATTTCATTTGTTTATTCATGCTAAATATAGTATTACACACGTCATAAATACATAGACAGATATAACTACAGTATGACAAAATTAAAAAAAAAAATGCTTAAAAGTACAGTATATCCGCTTCCAAAAATAAATAAATTATCGATCTAATAAAACAAAAAATAAATATCGCATATTAAATAAAAATACATACGTACATAGGTAAAACACGTTAAAATCTCTCTGCCTTGTAATTAAATTTTGCTAAGTAAAAATATAAAATTATATATACATGTACGAAATAAACAACGTATAAGGGTAAAATTAATAAAATATCTAAAACATATGTTAAAACATCGCAAGTGTAAAAAATTAATGGTGTAAGTATAATAAGTAAAATTTAATACAAACTAGTGCTAAAGGTAAATATTGCAATAGAAGTATTGAATTTCAGAGGCTGATACTTGTGATATTAAATGATATCGCTAATATCATGATTCATGAATTCATCGATCGTGTAAAATGCCTTTGATAGGAGAAACTTTTTTATTGAAACTTTAAATTTATGCAGTGGAAGATTTCTAATTTTTTCGGGCAGCTTATTAAATAATAAAATTCCGAAGTATTTTGTGCCAGTATTCGATTTTTTTAATCTCAATTGGGGGTGACAAATATTGTTCTTATGTCGCGTTGGATAGCTGTGGTGATTATGTCTGTTATATTCATTTTCTTTTTTCTTAACATATATAAGACATTCAAGAATAAAGATGTAAGGTAGCGTAAGAATATTGAGCTTTATATATTGAGGTCTACATTCCTCCCTGTATCCAATACCAGCTAATACTCGCACTGCTCGTCTTTGCAATGCAAATATGCGACATTTGATAGAAGAATGGCCCCACACAATAATGCCATACCTTAAGTGAGTCTCTACTAACGAAAAATATGCCGTTCTCAGTACTTTATTTGACACGAGTCGAGAAAGATCACAGAATATATTTTTGGAGATAGTTTTGGCAATACTTGTTCCATGATTGTTCCAAGTTAGCCTCGCGTTAAGATGTAGCCCAAGAAACTTAACCGATTCTTTATTTCTTGAGTTTATCTTAAAACTTATGGTTTTAGTTTTGGCTCTTTTTAGTTGTAATTTATTGCCATTGCACCATGATATAACGTCATTTAAAGTTTCAATATCACATTGTTTGGCTTTTTGTTCATCATTCCCTATGTTTAAAGTAGATGTATCATCAGCAAATAAGATAGTGTGCGCGTTTTGTAGATACTTAGGCAAATCATTTATGTATATTATGAATAAAATGGGACCCAAAACGAATCCTTGGGGGACACCATGCGTTATAGGCAATGGGTTTGACATATCGTTACCCAAACTAACAACTTGTAATCTGTTTTGTAAATATGATTGTATTAGGTTTACACTTTCCAGTTTTATATTATATTTAAAAAGTTTCTCAATCAGAAGATCATGATGTATACAATCAAAGGCCTTAGTAAGATCGATGAAAGTTCCTATGCAGGATTCTTTATTTTCTATTCTCTATCCAGTATTACTTCATTCATTTGAATAATTGCATCTATGGTTGAGTGCTTAGAGCGGAAGCCATGCTGACCAGAATAGAACAAATTGTTTCTTTCAAAGTAATTGACCAACTGATCTTTTAATATCATTTCCACTATTTTTGATAGTATTGGTAGTATAGCGACAGGCCTATAATCATTTAGATTATTTGCACAACCCTTTTCAAATACTGGAATAATTTTAGAGAGTTTTAAAGCAGAAGGAAAATGTCCTGTTTTTATTATATTATTTATAAGTTTTGTAACTGGTATTATTAGTAAATCTTTAACTTGCCTAATTAGTTCTGCACTCATCCCATATATATCGCGCGATTTGCTAGATTTTAATTTTGTGAAGGCGTTTCTTACCTGTATGTACGATATTTCCTTGAATTCAAATTGCTTATTCTGGACAGTTTGGATGAGCACCTTATTTTCTATTTGTGAAGTAGGAAAGTGCGTATGGATGATATTAGCAATACTGGAGAAATATAAATTAAACTCGTCGCACGATAAGGTACAATTGATATCATTTTGGGATACATTTCTTTGACTATTGATGAGAGACCACATAGCTCTAGTTTTATTACTACTTTGGTTTATAAAGTTTTCTGTAGCCCTTTTTTTATTTACTTTTATTGCATTATTATAAATCTGTCTGTAATTATCTCTCAATTGTTTTGTTTTTAGAGAGGGATGCAAGTTATAGTCACACTGAATTATTTGCATAATTTCCCGCATTTGTCCAAGCTCAGTAGTAAACCATTGGATATGTTGTGTTTTATCACTTAAGCATTTCACTTCTTTTAAGGGAAATGCAGAGTTTATTGCATTGCCCAGAGTGTCTGTGATATTTTCCCATTGAAGGTCAACGTTTGAGTCCAATTCAAGAAATTTCCAGTCTACAGTGTTGTAAAATTCAATTTTGGCTTTAAAAGTACAAGGCCTACATGTTATTTTGTTAATAGTGGCGGGTACTGGTGGATATTCCTAAATGATCAGATAATGCAGTATCCACACTGCCAACATTAATATTACAATTTTTAACGTTACTAAATACATTGTCAATACAGTTATTATATCTTGTGTTAAAAGTAACTAATTTATGCAGATTAAAACTTCTCAAGTTGTCGATCAACGTGATTTCTCTTTTATCGGTTTTGTTAAATATAACATTGAAATCTCCTCCTAGGATTATTTTACTGCGATAATTGATTCTAGATAAAAATGACAACAAAACTTCAATAAACATATTAAAATCCCCTGTTGGGGAGCGATAAACACAGATAATATATGTTTGTAGCTGCCTGATATATATGCATGATATTTCGCAAATTTTATCGATACTGATATTCAGTGTAATGTCATTTAATGAGTCGACACTTACGTTAGTGTCCACGAATATAATGGAACCACCATGATTACTACAAGTACGCGCATAGTAGCTCCTTGCTGATCGATTGTTTATATTCGAAGTTTGGCACTCATCAATAGACATCCAGTGTTCTGTGATAGCAATTACACTAAATGGTTTATCAATCACAATCGTTTCCAGTTCATTCATTTTATTTCTCAAAGATCTTGCATTGAGAAATAAAATACTAAACACTGCAGAGTCCGATGAAGTCCGGTTTATTATTGTCGAATTGGGTCCAAGATGCGAGGGCGAAAATTTTCTCTGTCCATGTTCTTGAATGTGAAACGTCTTACTACAATTCCGGCAGGCCACGTATTTTCATCCATTAGCGTCGATAGGTTATTCAAATCCGCTCCTAGTTTAAATGATTTATTTATTCCCTTGGTGTTTAATTCCGAGATTTCTTTTATGGAGACTCCAGGATAATTATCTTTAAATAATTAGTGATAGTATCACAATCTACACTATCTACACAATTGCCGATGTATAGCCAAGCATATTTTTTTGGAGCACGAAAAGTGAAAGAGGCATCACTATATTTTTTGCCTGTGATTCCCTTATTTCGTTTACTTCTCTTATTTGTTTTAATTTTCCAATCATTTTCTGTTTTTTTATCCGGCTGCGAGATTGGTGTAATTTCGGGTATCGGATGGGTCTCATTATTGGAGCTATCTCTGGTGTCCGCGGTCCTAGTTTTTTGCGGCATGCTGTTCTTCGCGATGGAATTTAATTTATGTTTTGTTGGAATTTCGATAGTGCCAACTGCCTCGCAGTATTGTTTATTCGGAGTGTATGGTTCCTTGCGGCTTTTCGCTTCTGGGGCCCTTGTTTTAGGCTTCTGTTCCAGGGCAGATATTTCAGCATCGTTACGTGCAACCGAATCTTCTAACTCACAGATCCGATTGAGTAGGAAGTTGTTATTTCTGCGTGATTCGCACACTAATGCGATAAGGAGAGTCTTTTCATCATCACAGTTTTTGGAGGTTAGTTCCAGTTGGTCTTCAATTAACGAAACACCGCAACACTTTTTGTAACGCTCACTACAACTTTTGTGATACAACAAACCACACTTTCGACATATATGTCCATTTTTCGCTTTACTTCCATATTTACACAATTGCTCAGACGTAAAAGTAGAGACCGATGTTGATTCAGCCATGCTGAATTAATAAGGCACTTAAAAAATCCAAAGAATGGCTTGATGCTAACCAACTTCAATTAAATCATTCCAAGACAATTAATTTGGATTGTACGTTAAGGAGGTGTGATCATGATGTTGATGTCTTTTCGAGTGAAGCTAGGTTCTTGGGACTTGTGATCGATTTTTCTTTAACTTGGACTCAAAACACTGATACCCTAGCTGCCAGATTATGCAGTAATATATTCTTATTAAGAAATTTAGCGAATCAGGTCTCTTCGCAAATTCTAAAAGCAGCATATCATGCCACATGCCATAGCATAATGATCTACGGCCTACTTATTTGGGGGCATTCCGCTGGTAGGCATCGTATATTTGCACTTCAGCGACGAGCTATAAGAATTGTTGCTGGCGTCAAATATCGCGATGAATGCAAGCATCTATTTAAAATACTAGGTATAATGACTCTGCCATTACAGTAAATTTTGGAGTGTCTTCTCTATGTTAGAAATCACCTCGGCCAGTATAACACCATAACATCCATACATGCATATGAAACCAGACATAAATAAATCGCGACTAGTGAAGTCTAGAAATGGTTCAAGATACTGGGGCATTAGGTTTTACAATAATTTACAATAAGCTCCCTGTCAGTATAAGATGCCTACCAAGTAAGCAATTTAAATCAACGATAAAAAAACTTCTCATCGAGAAGTACTGGGAGCAGTACTTTGCTGACAGCGATATAGGTTTATAAGATCGCCACCACGATTACTCTAGTGTACACAGTTTTGACTTTTTATTACTCTGTGTTTAACCAGCTGTCTTCGTGTTTTATATTTAAATGTTACTATTTGTATTATTATTTGCAAATATTTTATTTTATCTTTTATCTATTCATGTATTTTAATCGCTAAAATGTGTTTTATATTTTAATTAGTTGCAGTAGTGAGATTTTTTGTTTTATTGTATAACTCTATTTTAACTTAGACCTACTATTCAACTATTACAATCGACATAATTGTTTTATTTTTTTATTTTTAATTAAGCACATATATGTTTAATATATATACTTTTCTTTGACGTGTGTAAGATTTTTATATTTGTAAACACTAATAAAATATGATTATTATTATTATTATTATTATTATTACCAATAAGGCATGGCGTGAAGTTTATTGTGTCGGTTATTGTTTCAACCAATAAGTTGTAATCTGACGTTTACGTCACTGTCACCTGATATTTAAAGACGAACAGACGAATGCAGAGGGACTCGGCGTACGTTAATTGTAATTGGCTAATAAGTAAATAATATACCGATGTACATAAGTGGTAATAGTACATGTTACACATTTATGTACAACATTTGCCATTTATATATGCTCTATATATTCGTAATGGGTCGCTTACGATTGGTGAAAACAGTTCGGAAACTCATCAATTATAAAGTGGGAGTAGGTAAAAGGTATTATAGTGACTTCATTTATAACGATATCGATTGATGTCTTTATTTTTCTAAATATAATATCATATAGTATCATTATTTATTGATGAAATACTATGCCTAAATATAAATGCTCTATTTGTGTAAAAACCTTAAGAAGGCCATTAGCGCTGGCATGCGTTATAAAGAAAAGATAGATGGTTTTCCAATCGACGCTGAATAGAACATGATACGCCGAACATGCACACAAATATTGAACTACATGTGTTAGCTATAATATCACAAACGATAACACATAAAGATAACCTAGATTTTAGATTAAAATACATGCATCCCTCGGTAAGAATTTATTTGCATCTCAAGGAGTTGCCGGCATAAGGACGGGGAAATTATTATTTTTAGGAATTCGAAATAAATACTGTACCATTTGTGCAAGGGTGTAAAATAGATTAAAATACCCACGGATCATAAATGTATCAAGAATTGGTCTGGAACATAAACTTCGATGGAATGCAATGTAATTGTTGAAGGTTTTGGAAGATCGTAGGGACGATAAAATTTAAACAATCCATGTCATTTCATACCCATCACATTTCCTAAACGTATCACCTCTTTCGGAATTGCAGAAAAGGGGTGAAAAAAATAAAACATTGTTTCGAATCCACCTGATCAAAAAAAAATGGGTTTTCAGTTCGGCTTCAGAAGAGCTTTCCAGTGGTGTAATCAGATCTCGGATCGGACAAAAAAATGTTGTTCCCCGCTGCTTAATTTCACTTCCCCCTTTCGTTTACATCGTCATATCTCGAAAATCGAATCGAAAAACTTTATGGGAATCTTTGAATCTTTGACACGGATTAATTCGGCGACTGATATGACGCCATCAGATTTGTAATTTTCAAAAAAAGAAAATTGAAAACAATTGGAGGGTAGCAACCCCTAATGCGAAGAGATGATTGAAGGGGGTTGAAATTTGAAGGATTGTATTTTTTAATTTTTTTCGATTTTTCGTGAAAATTTTAACCTCCTATACAGGGTGTTTAAAAATTCATCCACCAAAAGTTTTCTGCGTACTCCTCGTAGATAGAAATCGTAGGGACGATAAAATTTGCTCAACCAATGTCATTTCATACCCACCACATTTCCTAAACGGATCACCTCTTTCGGCATTGCAGAAAAGGGGTGAAAAAAATAAAACATTGTTTTGAATCCACCTCCGCCGAGGAAAATTGGGAATATTAACTAGTGACCACAGTTTCTGAATCTGACATAATCTGTCAAACATGACAATCACTATCAATGCATTTTTTAATTTGCTGTTATGGAAGCACTCGAACGTTAACAGGAAGAAGCTTTTTTTGCATTAATTTTAGTAAATTAATGCAAAATAATTCTAAGAATTATTTAGTGAGCGTATACACTTTGCAATCCTGCTTTCGAGGTTTGAAAAATTGACGATTTAAAAGAGTATTGCCGGAGTTGGGGGTGGGATTGAGGGATGTCACTCGAATTTAAAGTTGCAGGCTTCTTCGAAAATCATACTAAATTCGAAAGTTTGTTGATGCTATTAAAATACAGATAGGGGTTGTTTTGGTCTTTGGCACCCCGTTGCGGCTGACTGGGTGACCAAAATGTTAGCAAACTTTGGTGATCTGCTTAAAATGGGATGCTTAATTCTCGTACTACCGTAATAAAATACATGTACTACCATAATGGGGTCATTTTTGAACCATTTATTTTTGACTACAAAGTTATTAAATATTTATAGGATAGGATAGAAAACACACAAATCTGTAAATTAAATGTATTTTTTAATGAAAAAAGAACATTATTATTATTTAATTTTTATAAAAAATACTGTTTTTCTATCTATTCCCTATCTTCATTGCCAAAGCAATACTTGCATTTATATGACACTTTTAGTGCATTCTGAGTGAGTATTGCAAATAATTTTGTTGCAATTATTGCACCTTCTAGAGTATTGTTATCATTTTTCCTGCACATATAACATCTTCCACGTTTTGCTGCTTGTACGGTTGGTATTTGTTGTTTGTTCAACTTTCTTCCAGTATTTTCGATGTCTCGGAGTGTACAATTCAAAAATCCTCTGCCTACCTGTCGTATTTGTTCACACCCTCTGTAAATATGTTCCTTGCCTAGAGCCAATCCTAATTCTTGCAACAATATTTTTCTTCTCCTTTTTTCCGAAACATTGCCCGTCCACGACGGGTTTTTATTTTTCCCAATTACAATGGCATTGTAGGCAGATATGTCTATAAATATATAGCAATATAGCAAACGGTCATCGTCTGGTAGCTCGCCTGCATGTGTACTCCTTTACCAATTTATCAAGGACATCCACACCGCTTTTGGTTTCGTTGTATTTTTATATAATTTCAGGTTTGAACGTAGTTTCGGCACGAGTAATTTCATGAGAGTTGTGCATTGTTGATAACAATACAACAAACTTACGTGGTTTTGTCACATAGGACACCAATGATACATCGTTAGTAAATAAAAAGTCTGATGAATGCGTAGCGCGGTTTTTGATATCCAGTAAACTTTTAGGTAAATCTTTCCTATTCTTTCGTATAGTTCCTATTAATGTTATTTTATTAGAGAGAAGCTCTTCTGCCAATGATATATCGGTGAAAAAATTATCCGTATATATAATATTACGGCCACAGCCATACCAAAACGAGCTCAAAGTTTTCACACTCGTGGACCTTGATTTTTTTCCGGCATATCTCCAACCTTGCCAAGGTAAATCTCAAAATTGCTGCAATAGGACGAATTCGCATCGCACAGGATCCATATTTTGATACCATACTTCCCTGGTTTATTTGGCATATATACTCTAAACG
Source organism: Ocypus olens (assembly GCA_910593695.2). Taxonomy (NCBI): domain Eukaryota; kingdom Metazoa; phylum Arthropoda; class Insecta; order Coleoptera; family Staphylinidae; genus Ocypus; species Ocypus olens. The sequence continues at coordinate 51,299,087 of OU343059.1, read as the reverse complement.
AACAGCGTCCACAAAATGATACTAGTTGTTCGTCTATGGTTCCATAGGCAGTAGCGTTATATGATTCCCTGCAGTTCTTAGCAAATATATCACTAAATTCGCGAATAGGTGCTGGTTTGTCCGATATTTTTCTTTCTTCGCGTGTAGAGAGGTCATCAAAACGAATATATCTCAATATATTTTGAAATATCTGTCTGCTCATTGTAGCTTGATAAATGTGCCTACCGCAAGCATTATTTTCCATCCACAAATTGCTGGGATCTTCTCTTGATTAGCGAAAACGACCAGTCAAAATTAGTATGCCAATAAAAGCACGTATTTCAATTTTATCTACTGGTTTCCATTCCTTATGTTTGGAAAGTTCTTGCATCGAATTCCATTTAGCGATTTCAATTAGGGCCTTCATATTTGAGAATGATACTATTATTTCTATTATATCACTTTTATTATTTATTCCAGGTGCCTTACTCAAAAAATGAACTTTTCTGGTTTTTGTTGCACTTGTCGAGATATATTTTCAGGTACGACCAGCCAATTCCTGAGTTTGAGAATTAGAACTTACTTCATCGTCTTCATCTGCAAACATGACAATATATTTAGATATTTCGTATTACTTTGATATTTATTTTATTTACACATACCATTTGCTTCGCTAATTTTTTCCTCGAGATATTCTGAATGTGAATCTGAAGAGTCGTAACCATCTGCTCGAATAGGTATTTCTTTATTATCTGAATGTGATTCACATTCAGAATCGTTATCGCTATTATCTTCAAGAAAGATAGCTGCTTCATGAGCATGTAATTCCTTTCCGGTCAGTGGTCTTTTATTGTTGTAATTCATTATAAATCTTAGTCAAGCACAACTGGCACTGTATAGTTAGATAAATGTAATGAACGTAAAAACGTTTAGCAACGTATAAAGATGATTCATATGCGCAAGCATTGACTTGAACAGACTTGCAGGAAAAATATATCTATAACGCGCAGTACAGAAACTGGGTCTTTGGTGACCCAACCAATTTTTATTTCAATTTTAGCAAAACGATTATCTATAAATAGATTTTTTAACAACAATATATTGAAAATGTACTCAAAGAAGCATGCCCATAAGGAAAATCATAAAAGATTACAATAAAAACCTGTGCTGCAATAACTCTTAAAGATGGTATGGGGTTCTGTTCAATGTAACATAAAATGTTGAGTTTCATCTCTTCCGTTAGAATGTGAATTCTGTTAGCCCGTTTACTCTAAAAATTACTCACACAGCCAGTATTGTAAAAATTATAGACAATATTAAAAATTGTTCCGATGAATGGAAATACATTTTTATTAATAACACAATTTTGACAATTAATTAAAACCTATCAATGCGTTGATGTGATTATTTTAGGATTCAGCACAGGCATTAACTATATGTTCAGTTAAAATAAAAGCCCTGTATGTACCGAATAGCCATATTTGTTAAATAAACATTTATTTAGCACACTCACGAATACTAAACTAGATACAAAAGCTTTTTTGAGTCGACTGCAGCATTTGAAAGGGGTGTGATTTACAACGACTGTAGGATATACCGGGTGGACCATTTAATGTGTTTTCAGGAAATATCTTCGAAACAAGAAACTTTAGAAAAAAATGACCCAAACAAAAAATGATTGTATTGAAGGGGGCCATAATACCATAATTTTGTTTTTTTCATAGATGGCGCTGTTGTTGCTAAATCGAGGTCAACTTAGTTTTTTTAAATGGAAACCCCTACTTTTTATTAAAGAATCAGAGTCCTTGTTGAAAAATGAGAAGAATTCACTCAGCTAACTTTTTCGTCAGAGTGATAGATGGCGCTGTAATCACGAAAAGAAGTTGTTGCATTTGGACGCTTGCGTATTCGAACTTCGCGCGCATGTGTGTGTGTGTGTGTGTGTGTGGTGTGTGTGTGTGTCAAAACATGACGTCGGCCGTATTTCCATGAATTACAATTTTAAATTGAAAAATAGCTGGAAATAGCTGGATTTTGATGCTTTCTTTGACTGAACAAAAGAAAATTTAGTTTGGTAATCAGTCGGTCTTCTGCATTGATGGCGAAAACGTTACAATGGTGCGGTATACTATCGCGGAAAAGGTCGACATGATTTTCGTGTATGGTGAAGCTAGACGCAATGCACTTGATGCGTGTGGCTTGTACGCGGAGAGGTATCCTGATCGAGATCATCCGAGTCACATGACTTTTCTTCGGATCGTGAACTCATTTGTGGACACTGGCAGCCTAAAACGAACCAGACATCGAAGACGCACCGTAACCCAGGAGAATGCCGAAGTTGATATTTTAGCTGCAGTTGCAGTCAAACCCAACATAAGTTCTCGTCAACTGGCGCGGAGTTCAGGCATCTCCAAAACGAGTGTTCTGCGAGTTCTTCATCGGCATAAATTTCATCCTTACCACGTATCGTTGCATCAAGAACTTCATAGCGACGACTTCCAACATCGAGTGCAGTTCTGCAATTGGGCTCAGCAGCAAATACGCAACAACCGGAACTTCGTTTCCATGGTTCTATTCTCGGATGAAGCAAGTTTCACGAATCGTGGCCAAATCAACCGGCATAACATGCATTATTGGGCGGAGGAGAATCCATATTGGATCCGACAAGTGGACCATCAACGACCATGGAGCGTCAACGTTTGGTGCCGAGTTCTGGGAGATCACGTCATTGGCCCGTACTTCATCGACGGAAATCTGAATGCTGAAAAATACGGTGAAATTCTGACGGCTCATCTTCCTGCTTTACTCGAAGACGTCCCTCTGCTGACCCGATTGAGACTGTGGTATCAGCACGATGGTTGCCCTGCACATTTTGCCCGTATCGTCCGAGATATTTTGAACCGCCAATTTCCGAACAAGTGGATTGGTCGTGGAGGTCCGGTGCCTTGGCCGGCACGTTCGCCGGACTTGACAGCGCCGGACTTTTTCCTGTGGGGATTGCTGAAGGACAAATGCTATGCCGACATACCGTCGACGCCTGATAACATGAAGGAGCGTATTCACAATGCTTGTGCGAACATCAACAGAGACACCCTACGAGAAGTTCAGAGATCGTTTCAAACAAGGATCGCAAAATGTCTCGAGATGAACGGCCATCATTTTGAGCACCTGCTCTAGAGATGATTTCAAGTAAGTTAAACACAAGTGCGCGTCTACACACACTTCGACCCAATCGACTTCTTCTAACCTGCCATTTCTTTTCAGCTTCCTACAAATTACGCTCCAGCCGGACATCGACAACATCAACCTGCAGAGCGACATGGGGCTGTCAAAGCTGTCAGCAGCGCTCACGCTGAGCCCAGAATATAAAAAGCAAAATTTAAGTTATTTGTTTAATTTGAAATTATTATAAATTTTGAAATATCAACTTGGAAATGGATCAAAATTATTTATTTTGCATTTCCAAGTCGGTCGATCATACAATTACACTCTTGAATAAAATACTAGTTAAGTTTACGTCACATTCATATCCTTTACAAAAATAATAACAAAATAATGTAACGAACATTATTGGTGATTTTAGACGGGCATGTTCGCGGGTGCGCACACACACACACACGCGCGCGAAGTTCGAATACGCAAGCGTCCAAATGCAACAACTTCTTTTCGCGATTACAGCGCCATCTATCACTCTGACTAAAAAGTTAGCTGAATGAATTCTTCTCATTTTTTAACAAGGACTCTGATTCTGTTATAAAAAGTACGGGTTTCCATTTAAAAAAACTAAGTTGACCTCGATTTAGCGACAACAGCGACATCTATGAAAAAAACAAAATTATGTTATTATGGCCCCCTTCAAAACAATCATTTTTTGTTTGGGTCATTTTTTTTTTAAATTTCTTGTTTCGAAGATATTTCCTGAAAACATATTAAATGGTCCACCCGGTATAACAGTTTGCCGCAACCAATGAAAGATTGCGATTCATTATTTAGTTACAAAAATAATGTTTTGCTATGTGTAAATATTTATAAACGTTGGATGAATGGTTGTTTAATATGTACATTTGTTTTGTTATTTATACAGGATAAAACATTTATATTTCATATTACCATTTATTTCGACGTTTTTCCTTTGTAGTATACATAATTATATTTAACTGCATGTATATTTAAAAAGAGAGTAAATATTATATTATTGTAGTATTATTATTTACAAATTGATTAATTAGTGAATTTATACTTCTCCCATTTATTTTAATGAAATAATGTTTGTTCGAGTTTAAGTAAATATTTGTTACATTTAATAGTATACTAGCGATTGTCCGTGAAAAATCACGGCAAAGATTTAACAACATATTTTATATTGAAATAATAATAATAGACGTTTATTGCCCAACAGGAAACATGTCCCAATTACAAGACAACATACAATCATACATACAATAATACAAAATAATACAATACAATTACAAATATAAATACAATACTAAGATAACGTTCTCTACAAAATATCTTATGACTGTTCCTCAAGTTGAGAACAAATTAAATTTAAAGAGTCATAAAAGATATCACATTCGTGTGACAGTTTGTTAAAATTACGGGAAATACTGTGCAATGGAGATTTTAGTCCATGATTGGTTCGATGAGCAGGGTTATTAAATGTTGGCTTTTGCCTGCTACTAAAGGATGGTATATGCAACTTAATTTCCCCCAATATATCAGAGGAGTCAAATTAATCATGCATCAGTTTATGAAGAAACATTACGCACGATTTTTGTCGCCGGGATTCAAGTGATTCAACATTAAACTTACTGAGTAACGTTCTGTGATCAAAACCCCTGACAGGATAGTTACTTTCCAATTTAAAGCACAGAAATTTTAAAAATCTGCGTTGAACACTTTCAAGGAGCTGACATTGGTGTTGATTTTGTGGAAACCACACTAAGGAGGCATATTCTAATTTCGGACGCACATAAGCATAATAAATTATTTTTTAAATTACTGGATTTTGAAAATTCGATGAATTCCGACAAATAAAGCCAAGAGACTTGAAAGAATTTTTGACAATAGCTTCAATATGATAGTTAAAAGAAAATGCATAATCATAATAAACACCGAGATCTTTAAAGACTGTAACTCTTTCTATTAAAATTTCGTTAATAAGGTAGTTTACTTGAATGGGATTTGTTTTCCTAGTGAAAGACATAGATTTGCACTTTTCAACATTCAAATCTAGTCCATTAACCCAACACCATTCGGAAACCTTAAACAGTTCATCTTGTAAATAGTGACAATCATTGATATTGTTTACAACAGAGTAAATTTTGAAGTCGTCAGCATAGAGAAGATGTTCACAGTTCAAGGTTTCCGACAGAAAAGGGCCTAATATTGACCCTTGTGGTACACATAATATCGGGAAATAGGAGCCAGATCTGAAATTATTATAGGTGACATATGATTCACGCTCATTGAGACAAGAATCTAATAATAATGTTGAGGAATTGCAAAAACCAAAGTAACTTAGCTTAGATAAGAGAATGTTATGATCAACCTTATAGAACGCTTTCGTCAAATCTGTGTAGATAACATCTAGTTGACCAGCAGAGTCAAGGGTTTCAGCAATTTTGTGGGTGATTATACAAAGATTACTTACTGTTGAACGATGTGGTACAAAACCATGCTGTTTTACAGATAAGTAAGGTTTAATGTGAGTATAAATTTGGTCATATAGTGTTCGCTCATATATCTTCGTAATATGCGGTAGGATCGCTATGGGGCGAAAACTATTAATGTTTCCCGACCTGCCAGACGATTTAGGTATTGGACAAATGGATGCAATTTTCAAACTATTAGGAAAAATACAAGTTTTAATAGATAAATTAAATAGTATAGCAAGCGGCTCGCTTAGCAGAAAAGCACAATCTTTTAAAAGAAATGCAGGTAACTTATCATCACCAGCGAAGTTATTATTTGGAAGCTTTTTAAGAAGTTTGTAAACTGAGTGAGTTGATATAGGTGAAAAGGCAAAACTGGGGATATTGCTTGCCATCAGTGAGTATAATATTGTTAGATGAAGGACTATGTACGGATTCAAAGAACATACGAAATCCATTTACGATATCATGAGGATTATCAAGATGTCTATTATCATGTACCAATGTTGATGGAATCCTCGATCTATTGGAACTTTTGGAGATGTCCAAAATTGTTTAGGGTTAGAAGAAATTTGATTTTCTACTGTAGATATATAATTCCGAAATGCCCATTTTATTTTACTTTTGATTAATGTTCTTATGTTTTTGAAATCAGCTGTCGTAATGGAACAGTTATGTTTAAGTTTGATTCTGATTAAGTTCTTTTCTTTAATAAGTTTTATAATATCTGGATTAAACCACGGTGGATATTTATTCTTTTGTTTCAATTTAAAATTTAGAATATTCAGTGAGATCGCGTTATTTAAAATGCTATAAAAGTTTTCAAACGCCAGATCAACATCGGTAAATGTAGAAAGAGCACCTCCAGTCAATGTTACATAGATATGCAAATAGGGCTAGATAATTACCTCGTTTGAAGTTAAATTTAATCGCATTACTATTAATTGGTGATAAATTAGGTGTGCATTGTACTGAAAATGTAAGTGCAGGATGATATGAATCTTCAAGAACTAATGCAAGTGACTCCCTCTGAACATGACAGAAAACATTAGAGCATACTAGATCCAAAACATTATTTGAAGTGTTTTTTACTGAGTTATATTGCTGAAGGCCCAAGAAGCTACAAAAATTAGAAATAATACATGATTTGCTAAGATAATTATTTTGTGTGAAGGAAAATGTGGGGCAGTTAAAATCTCCTACAAAAATTAGTGTATGATTTTCAAAATTAATTTGAATTAACAGATCAAAAAATAACTTTACATCGTTAACAGGAGTGTTAGGTGGAATAAATATAAGAACAATATAGAGCCAGGCGGATTTGAGCTTACATTTACATATTAACAAGTCAATTATGGGTACCTGAACTTTAATATGATCTGTAGAAATAGTTTCTACTTTGAAAATATTGTGGATGGCAATTAATACTCCACCACCTTTTGATTTGCCACTTAATATAGGATCGTGATCAGTTCTGAAAACTATATAAGAGTCATTAAACAATTCACTATTTTTTACACTAGGGGTCAACCAAGTTTCAATAAGGAGTACAATATCATGATCACAAACACTAACATTATTTAAAAAGATTCTGTTTTTGTATTCAATCCTTGGACGTTCTGGTAGTAAGCTGTGATGTTTCCATTGGGCACGGACTCTCATGATGTATGGGTATTGGTAACAACCCGAGCTACATCGCTAATGAATTTGATGGTCAGGTTTACTTCGCCTTTATTACGTCTTTCTTCCAGTTGAGTTCGAGCTTCATTGAGTATTTTACTCTGCATCGGAGTACTGTCGGGTCCCACTTGAATCGTGTTTAAATTCAAGTTTTTGCAAATTTTGATAAAGGTACTTGCCTTATCTTTGTCGTTAAAGCGAAACTTAATGGGCCTCGGTCGTTCCCCAATCTTACCAATTCTAAACAATGAGGACTCCGGAAGAGCAGTAACGGCATTATTAGTACCACCCAGGGCAAGTTTCAAGTATTCAAGGTCTTCGCACCGCCCTGATTTTGGATCGGAATTACGTAATACTGGCACGTTAAAGATCATAACGTTGCTTGCCCTTTTTAACCTATCTTCAACCTCAAGAATAATATTTGCAGTCGAGCATTGTGAATTATTTTTGCTTAGAGCAGCAATATCCGCTTTAAGGGCTGCATTTTCAGCTTTTAATGCGGTAATATGTTCTGAGAGATACGCAAGTGCCTCTGTACAAGTGCTTACTTGTTGTTTAATTTCTTCGGAAAAGGGCAAGAAGTAGCTCTTAAATGCATCATCAATCGCGGAAATGGTTTCAGATTTAAGACTAACGTAATCCATAATCGACTACAGGACGAGCACATCCTTTTACCTTCACTAGATTTTAGACAATTTTTTATTTTATTTGGTACGATGAATTGATTACAGAGCACACAATTAGGCATGTTAAACAAATTTTGTAACACGGGACAATATACAGGGTTGGGCATATGTGTCGGAACACCTGATTTCTGGCTAAATGTCTGTTGTTTTCTTATTACTTTTAAAAGAAATGTTTATGGCTTTATTTATTCTATTCAGTGACGTACTTTGATTTTCAACAGCTGCTCTATTTTTGGAGATATGACGTCATCAGCAATTTTTTTAAATAGATCACCCTGTATATTTTTACATTTTCGAATAGACACTTTTCCAACAATTACAATGATATAGGATTTGGTGGGTGTGCGACTTGTGGTTTTCTAAATATTAAATAAAATAATTCAATCCGTCACAAGTTGACTTTCATCTTTTTTCCACGGCTTTCTGATAAAACATTTGTGTGTTTTTGTTTACTGTCACTGACAGATAGTTTCCGTGTTAAATATTAACATTGCTGTTCAATTATGGGTGAACTAAGTGAACGTGAAAGAATCACGTTGTTAATGGTTGATTGGTTGGTTTTGGAGATAGGCAGAGATTTCTACAAGTTGCATGCAATATTTTTAATGCAACATTCCCTGATAGAAATTCTCATATTTCAAAATCAACAGTTTCAAGGGTTGTGCAAAAGTTTCACGAAACAGGAAGTGTTAAAAATCGCACAAAATCCGGTCGACGTAAATGGGCCACAAATGAAGATAATTCACTTGATGTCCTTCTGAATCTACAAGAAGAACCAAAAACGTCAGTACCTAAATTAGCTTTACATCACAGTATTAGCCAGAGATCGGTAAGGAGGATATTGTCCAAAAATTACTTTCATCCGTATAAAGTACATTTAGTGCAGGAATTAAATGAAGATGATCCTGATAGAAGGATGCAGTTTTGTCAGGAAATGATGGATAACATTGAAATTAATAGTAACTTTGTTAATAACATAGTATTTTCTGATGAATCAACATTTTGACTGGATGGTTTTGTAAATCGACATAACTGTCGCTACTGGGCTGATCAGAATCCTTACTGGATGGAAGAAAGTCACACCCAACACCCTCAAAAATTAAATGGATAATCAGAGGACATATCATCGGACCATTCTTTCTTAGAGAAAATTTAAACTCCAACCGGTATTTACAACTTTTGCGCGAGCAAATTATTCCGGCATTAATTCGGTTATTTCCAAACGAGCTAAATCCCGAACTATTGTCAGATGGTATTTGGTATCAGCAAGATGGAGCTCCGCCTCATTACGGAATTAACGTGCGTCAATATCTAAATGAAATATTTCCACAGAGATGGGTAGGTCGAAGAGGACATATTGAATGGCCACCACGATCACCTGATTTAAGTCCTCTGGACTACTTTCTTTGGGACCATTTAAAATTTGTGGTCTACAAGTCCAAACCTCAGTCGTTAGAAGAGTTGGAAGATAGAATTAATATGGCTGTGCAAGAAATACCACTGCAGACTATTAAAAACTCTTTAATAGCCTTCGTTGATCGTTTAGGCTATTGTCAGGCTACTGAAGGTCACCATTTTGAAAATTTATTATGATTTTTTTTTCCTAATATTGAATGCTCAATATTTTGTAATAAAAATTTCATTTTCCATTATTTTATTTAATATTTAGAAAACCACAAGTTGCACACCCACCAAACCCTACATCATTGTAATTTTTGGAAAAGCATCTATTCGAAAATGTAAAAATATACAGGGTGATCCATTTAAAAAAATTGCTGATGACGTCATACCTCGAAAAATAGAGCAGCTGTTGAAAATGAAAGTATGTCACTGAATAGAATAAATAAACCAATAAACATTTCTTTTAAAAGTAATAAGAAATCAATACACGTTTAGCCAGAAATCAGGTGTTCCGACACACATGCCCAACCCTGTATACAAGGACACTCGCTTCACACTGCAGGGCCAATTACAGTGACTAACTAAATATAAAACAAGACAGGAGGGCCGCGGAAAGGTAAATAAACAAATGATTTGAAAATTGACGGGTTAACATAAACAAAATTTGTGGAAAATTTCGTTTAGGTGATACGCCCCTGGTAAATCACGTGTGTGTGTATATGCACGCAGCGCCAAACAGCTGATCCGACTCTTCATCGCTAAGTGATTTTTATAATCAAATTACTCACCGATACTTAATCGTTATGCACAAACTAACTCTTGTATCGAGACAAGCGTTCTTGGCTACTGGTATGAAGACCAAGTAAATTAATTTAAACAACACCAAATACAAGGAAATCACTTCACGAAAATTTGGACTACTGTCACAACCGTTCGTTTCCGTTAATAATGTTATATTTATTCCATTTCACGTCTAAAATTTCCCGGCAATGGCAACATGGAACGATTTGTAAATTTTCCGGTAATGGCAATATCAGACGACCACTAACTAAACAAACGACTTACCTTGCGAACAATTTTTCGTGGAATAAAAAAAACGGTACACGCACTTTTGTACTTTTATATCTTCGTGAGTTATTAGTATTTTTAAATAAATAATATAATAATGAAACGCCCAATTTTTATAGATATGATGAAGTACTTTTGCTCAAAAGAAATAGTATTTAAACTTGTGCATGAACTTTCCTTTTCCTATCCTTTCCAATTTTTTTGTCTCAAAAACTAGAATAGCTGATAGAAGTGACAGCTATTGTCTGAGATTCATTAGAAAATCAAAACCAATAATGGTTCACTAATTTAAGTACATACCAATGTGACGCGGTGGTCCACTATAAACTCCCGCCTTTACAGAGCCTTCATTAATGTGAAATATCCTCGATAAAAAACATTTTTGTAAACTACAGAATGTAAACATTTAGTTTTTCAAAGCAATTTTTAATACGTTAGTTATTATGGTAAATATTAATATTTCCAATTTGTACCGTTTTTTTGGCCCACTGTGTATATTGTCCAACACATTGATTGAACAACTTTACAGACAACCATCGTTTTACTCATTCTGTAGTGCTAATATGCTATAAGATACCATTACGAAGGAAGCTGGGATACCGATAAGATAAGGTGAGGAATTTATGGTGTCGGTTAGTTTGTAATCTGAAATCAGATTAAGCAGACGTATGGGATGAATGTACAGACCCTTCTTGTCCTTTCCTGTCGCATCCTGAATGGAACAATCTTATTTGTCGAATGAAGGGGCACTCAGTGGACATTAATTGCGACGATTATAATATGAGCAATGTGCAGTGGCTTCAAAACAGTTATCATTTTTTAACTTTAGTCCTCAGGGACAACAAATTATAGATTCATACTAATTTGAAGCAAATCATTTTGTTTCCTAACGTACGGGGTGCATTTCTCGACCTATGTTCTACAAATATAGATGATGGGTACACCTCGTTAGCCGAAGACATATTACTAGGTACTAGCCAACACCATTTTGCGTATTGCATAATTTTGCCCAAGAAAATCAATACTAACACTTTTTCAATGACTGAGCCGATTTTTCTTTTCAAAAATGCTGACTATGAAGGATTAAATGATTACTTTCATAATATTGATTGGGAACGTTTGTTTTATCAACTCAGTTTAGAAGATGCGGTAGATACAATCTATAATCACGTCCATAAAGGTATGGAGTTATTCATACCTAATACGACTTTAAAAAGCAGAAAATTCCGATCTTATTAAAACAATTCGGGAAAAAATGCACACACAAAATATTAAGAAATAAGGTCCAATGAAGATTATTTATTATTCTGCAATTTGAGATCATCTTGTAAAGAGCTTTCATTTAGGTTAAACAATGATTATATTAGAAACATTCAGAATAATATATTTTAGGAAAAGCTGAAAATGGATCCGATGTTGTTACGCTTTTTGCTGATTACTTTTCAACCGTATATGATTCTGGTGTGTTTGATGTCGATTCCAATCGATCAAGAGCTGACCAGGTCGACATTAGTAGTGTCCATCAAGTTCAGGATTCGGAGTTAATCATCTCGATGGAAACATGATTCAACCGCATCGCAAGTTTGAAAAATTCTTACTCTTTCGGTCCGGATGGTGTCCCAGCGAACCTATTGATACATTGTGTTTATTCTTTATGTAAACCTTCACATTATTTATTTACCAGATCACTATCAATGAACCACTTCCCTAGTGTTTGGAAGGAGTGTTATATTACTCCAATTTTCAAAGGAGGAACTCGGGATAATGCTGCTAACTATCGTGGTGTTAGTATACAAACGACTATTCCTAAGCTTCTCGATTCAATGATAAGTGAACAACTTGCTTGGATGTCTCGTTCAGTTATAGTTAACAATCAGCATGGATTTCTACGTGGTAAATCTACTTCGACAAATTTAATGCATTTTAGGCAATTTTTATCAGTCCGTATAAATTGCATCAAATTGATAACAATTATCAAGTTGATGCAATTTATAGGAGTTTGATAGAGTAAATCACTTGGTATTGATCAAGAAGCTGGGAATATTAGGATTTGACAAAACATTTTATAGTGGCTTAAATCATTTTTAATGTATCGTACACAAAGGGTTAGGATATACAACTTTATATCTGAACCGATTACGTTCAGTTCAGGTTTGCCACAAGGATCGTACAATGGACCGATGTTATTTTTGTTGTTCAATAATGACATAGTAGATGTAATAGAATTTGGTGAATGTTTAAATTATGCAGATGATTTGAAATTATTTCAAATAATTTATTAAGTGTTTAGATGATTGTGATGTGCTGCAAGATGATTTAGATCGTATATCTGAATGGTGTGTTAGTAACAAATTATTGTTAAACCATGAGAAATGTGTCTCAATTTCCTTTTCCAGAAAATCATGTATGTTAAATAATCTTTATATTGTTAATTCATTGCCACTAAAACGTCCTTATTTGGTCAAAGATTTAGGTGTGTTATTTGACAGCCGTTTGACATTTAAAAGTCAAATAAACAAAGTATGTGACATGGCTTCTAAATTATGGGGGTTTGTTTGGCACATTTCAAAGGAAATGAACTCTGATTGCTTAAGGCTACTATACTATACATTAGTAAGATGCCATCTAGAGTATGCTTCTCCAGTCTGGTCGCCAAATTTAAATGTTGACATAAACCGTATAGAATCAATTCAGAAGAGATTTTTACGGAATATGTAATATAAACTCGGCATTCAACATATTCAAGATTGTTGTGAGTCAATAATGCAAGTATTAAATATTTCATCTCTCAAAGATCGTAGAAAGATTACTGATCTCTGCTTTCTACACGGATTAATTAATTCAGACATTTATTGCCCTTATCTGCTGTCGCAAATTAATATTTATGCTTCCAGATATACAAGTGTTCTTAGACATGGTTATTTATTTAGCGTTAGGACTCATTCAACCAACTTCTCACAAAATAATCCCTTTAGTCGCATCCAGAGATCTGTTAATATTCTGAATATTCATGGTTTAACTTATTCGATTCTACGAAACGATGTTTTAAGAATCTATTATTACGATGTACTTAATCGTAATATTATCTAATACCTTTTTTTCTCTTTTTTTTAAATTAATTATATTTCTTGTAAGTAAGTTTAATTATAATTTAAGTAGTTTTTTTTGTATATTCATTGTGAAAAAGGGGTTTCCCGTGAATAAACCGTTTATTCATTTATTTATTTAATTGACTAATAAGTAAATACAAGAAAACGAAATGTAGCCTGAATATATGAATATTCAACCTGTTCGTTAATCTGCAAGCAAAAAATTAAGTCTTACTAAGACTTACTACTAGTCTTAGTACTAGTCTACTACTACTAGTCTTAGCAATACTTAATTTTTTGCTTGCAGATTAACGAACAGGTTGAATATTCATATATTCAGGCTACATTTCGTTTTATTGTAATTATCTAATGCTTTCTGCAACAAGTAAAGTTGTTTCTAATTTGTTGACTAATAAGTATATAATATAGCGTAACACATAAGTTGTAATAATATTACAACTCATGGGTTACATTTTACATTTATATGTGCTCTATATATTCGTAATGAGTCGCTTACAATTGATGAAAACGGTTGGTAATTCATCAATTACAAAGTGGGAGTAGCTAAAATCTATAAATACCCGTTTGGGATTAATTTTCCACTTAACTAGTATATCAATATGATATATTATATACCTGTTTCAGTAGTATGTGTCTCAATGTTGGATAACCTTATATAAAATAAGATGTTTTTGTGCAGAACTTAAACTAATCGGCCAAATCATAAGATTCCATCAGTGTGCATAAATTAATGGCTTTCCTATCCTCAGAATTATAGCGTACACTGAAATCACACCTGGTAGAATATGTTTTCCTGGGTCGATACCATCCAATATAGTCCCATTCTGAACAGCTTAAGGTTAAAAGATTATAGCAAAATAAAAATATATAAAAATAACGCAGATTTTTTGAAATATACACTCGGCGTCAAAAAAAAAGCGCCACTCGAAAAATCGCGAAAAAATCGATTTTTCAAACCGTCGTAACTTGGTTCAATTTGGTCGAAAATCGATGAATCTTTCAGTTTGGGAAAGATTCAAGTTTTATCTTTAAGAATGTGTAGTTGATTTTGACCCCAAGTGCAACCCACCCCCCGTAACAACGCGATGGAAAAAACATGTTTTTAAGTAAAAAATTGTCCAACTTTGACAAGCTGTACCGTGCGTAAAAAAAATCGGCGGGAAATTTCACCACAATGGCAGAAAAATTTAATCAATTTACTTCAAATGCCTTAAAAATTCGAATCGTTTCGATGATTTGGAGCAAAGTTATGAATTTTTGAAAACAAAAAATGACATTTTTCACTTTTTTGGCCATAACTTGAGTAATTTTTCACCAAAATCGATGAACTGTTGCAGTCTGAACAGTTTCAAATATTCTCTTCAACGTCATGTGAATTGTTTTGTTGCTAAAACGATTCTATCCCCTGCCACCCCCTAAAGGAAAAAAATGTTTTTGAAGTTTAAATGTGCAAATTTGGTTTCTTGTACCGTGTGCAAAAAAAAATCGTTGTTTCAATCGATCAGTATGGCAATAAAGTTCAATCATTTTCCTCTAAAAAAAAACCCCTACAAAAAGTGTTTTGGATTGACAAAAAATGTTAAATTTTTACAACTTGTTTTAATTTTCAGTGTCATTTTTTTCAAAAATTCATAACTTTGCTCCAAATCATCGAAACGACTCGACTTTTGAAGGTATTTGAAGGAAATTGATTAAATTTTTCTGCCATTGTGGTGAAATTTCAGGCACGGTACAGCTTGTCAAAGTTGGACAATTTTTTACATAAATAACATTTTTTTTCCATCGCGTTGTTACGGGGGGAGGGTGGGTTCTACTTTTGGTGGTCAAAATTAACTACACATTCTTAAAGATAAAACTTGAATCTTTCCTAAACTGAAAGATTAATCGATTTTCGACCAAATTGAACCTAGTAGCGACGGTTTGAAAAATCGAGTTTTTTCGCAATTTTTCGAGTGGCGCTTTTTTTTGACGCCGAATGTAGTTTAAAATTAAGTTATTATAAAATTTTCATTTGTTTGCAACTGTCTACATGACCCTACCATGTATTAAAGAATTTCTGCAGAAATTGGAGATGCAATTGCAGTGACTCGGAATAAGAGTGGTGGTCCTATTGCGGCTACGAGTATCGAGCAGCGGCGTCTCGTGAAACATGTTGATGGTAGAGACACTTATACCAGGGGTTCCAAAACTTTTTTAGTTAGGGGGGCACTTATAGGTTTAAGGGTTGAGCACACCAGCACGATCACGACCACGTTCGCGATAGCGATGGCGATGGCGATGGCGATCGCGATCCGGATAGTGAGAAGTGGAGACCACACCGACGCGATCACGAGCACGATCACGATCACGATAGTGCTAGCGGTGCTTAATTTAGCAAACATAGGAAACACGTAGTAAAATAATTTTTAAAATATGTACTTTACAACTGGAAGAAACTCTGCTGCTTGCAGTATCGGATGGTGAAAACCATTTTTTAATGCTAAGGTAAGCAATATATACATATATAGAGGGTGTCTATAAAGTCTGACCAGGAATCGATTCAATAATGAATCACGTTAAAAAAAAAAACTCGAACAAATATTAAAAACAAGTTGATGTAAAATTGACAAACACAAAACAGGCCAGTGATTTCACGAGAAAATGTAATCCGTTTAAAAATTACAAGAAATTCTTCAAATTTTGACATCTAAATCCATAAAAGCCATTTTCTGACTTGTGTAAACTCCTGGTATTGCCACGAATAAACTATTATTATTATTAATCATCAAAATCGAACAACGCAGTTGTACAATTTCAAAAATCAAAGTCGCGAAAATCTTGGAAATTTAAAAACTGCTATTTTTGCATTAATTTCAAGAGTAAATTTGGAAATCCGTTTTAAAATGATATTAAATTCACCATGTTTTAACATTTGTATCATAAAAATCGGTCAACGCGTTGAGCAATTCAGAAATCAAAATTGTAATTAAAATCTTTGGTCTTCTTTTTTTAAATTTATTTATTTATTTATTTATTTAAATCAAATACCCAACAGACCCACAGGTCCAGTTACAGGGGTGATATATACAAAGTAACAGTAAAAAATTTAATATCAAAGTTAAAGTTAAGACTAAGTAAAATACAATCATATCTATAAACTAAGTTAACTAATCGTTACAGTAAAATCAATATATTAAAAAAAAAAGAGAAAACATAGGTTATGAAATTCATAATGACTAAGTAAAATGCGTAGGATGTTAACATTTAGCATTAAAAAAAAAGGCGGAGAAGAAAACAGAAAACAGAAAATATACAGAGAATATACCGGGTGTGGCACTTAAGACGCCTCGGACCATAGCTCCTTTACGATAAAAGCTATCGAAAAAAATCTAAGAACAAAGTGGTGCATAGTTACCGTCGCTATGTTTTAAAAATATTTCTAATCATCAATGGCGTGCCGTACTCCAGTGGCGTACCAAACTTATGTTTTTTTAAATGGAATGCCCTATTTTTTATTGCAGATTTGGAAAGTGCTCGATGAGTACTTATTTTTTTATCTAACATGTTATACCCTTCACTTTAGCGGTTTCGCTGTTATAACCCCTTCTTTCAAAATTGCGCCCCATTTTTGAGATTTTTTTGTAGAGAAACTAATTGACGCCGGCGCCTAAATTTTGAATTGAGGTACAGGTTAAGACCTCGTATACCTTCACATAATTTTTTTTCGGGTAATTTATAGCAAAAAAATAATTTTTGATTGATCTTCGCATGTTGTCATTTTTTCCGAAAATTTCAAATAGCACCCCCCTTAAAAAATTACGGCGTTGTACAGCCAAAACTCTAAATTTTTCATTGGTGTAAAAAAAATTACACATTGCATAACAAAATTTCGGAGAAAAAAGGAATTTCATCGCAAATGTCGGGAAACGTTTTCCGTTCCCAAGTGTGCCATGAGAAAACAAAAGATTGGTAATTGTCAAAGTAAATTATTAGACGTCAGTAGCAGCCATAAGTCATTTTTGATAAACGTTCTAAAAATGTTCCGAACTCAAGAGGAAATGGTTGACATGATATTTATTCTTGGAGAATGTAACAAGAATTGTTTCTTGGCATCACGAGTGTACGCTGCGAGATATCCGCACAGGGCACATCCAAATGAACGTGCGTTTCAAAAAGTGTTGGAGAGATTTACTACTACGGGAAGTGTGAAACGGCCAAGGAGAGTTAGAAAGAAGGCAGTTATTACCGAAAATAATGAACTGCGGTATATCACCAGAAGTTGCGGTTATGCCTCCAGCAGGAAGGTCGTCATTTCGAACATCTAGTTTAAGTTGTTAAATTTTCTTTATCTGCATTTTTCATATCATGTTGAATAAATAGGTACATACTATTATGTTGACCGTATTTGTGTATTTGTTTTGGTACTTTGACAATTACCAATCTTTTGTTTTCTCATGGCACACTTGGGAACGGAAAACGTTTCCCGACATTTGCGATGAAATTCCTTTTTTCCCCGAAATTTTGTTATGCAATGTGTAATTTTTTTTACACCAATGAAAAATTTAGAGTTTTGGCTGTACAACGCCGTAATTTTTTTAGGGGGGTGCCATTTGAAATTTTCGGAAAAAATGACAACATACGAAGATCAATTAAAAATTATTTTTTTTCCATAAATTACCCGAAAAAAAAATAATGTGAAGGTATACGAGGTCTTAACCTGTACCTCAATTCAAAATTTAGGCGCCGGCGTCAATTAGTTTCTCTACAAAAAAATCTCAAAAATGGGGCGCAATTTTGAAAGAAGGGGTTATAACAGCGAAACCGCTAAAGTGAAGGGCATAACATGTTAGATAAAAAAATAAGTACTCGTCGAGCACTTTCCAAATCTGCAATAAAAAATAGGGCATTCCATTTAAAAAAACATAAGTTTGGTACGCCACTGGAGTACGGCACGCCACTGATGATTAGAAATATTTTTAAAACATAGCGACGGTAACTATGCACCACTTTGTTCTTAGATTTTTTTCGATAGCTTTTATCGTAAAGGAGCTATGGTCCGAGGCATCTTAAGTGCCACACCCGGTATATGGCCCTAGCTTGTATCAATTACTAAAATACTCTAAGACAAGTTTTGTGAAAATCACGAGTTTTGCGGCAAATAGATCAACATTAGGACTCACTTCATTATAAGGTATTCTTCGTAATTGTGGCGTTTAATTTTTTTAATTTTCGAAAAGTTCACGACGACCGACAAGAAACCTAGACTCAAAGAAGAGATTATTTGCCCCTCCTTAGGATCCGCCAGTGATGAACCGTTTTGAATAATACTTAATTCGCCATACATTGACATTTAAATCGTCAAAATCAGACAAATCATTCGGTAGTTGTACAATTTCAAAAATCAAAATTTTGGATTGCAATTTTTGCATTTTGTGTTAATTTCAAAAGAAAATTTTCGTTTTAAATCTGTACAAAATTTGCCCAATTTTGACGTTTGAATCATCAAAATCAAACAATTTAGCAGTTTCAAAAATAAAAATCACGATTTTACAATATCCAAAATTTTTGCATTTTGTGTTAATTTCGCGGAAGCATTTCGTGCACCGTTGTAAAAGTATACTAAATTTTCCGTATTTTGACGTTTGAATCGTCAAAATCTAGCAATGCATTGCGCAGTTGTATTTTTAAAAATTAATATTCGATTTTCTATTTTCGAAGTTTGAAAACGTGCGATTTTGGCATTTTGCGTCGATTTTATGAAAAAGCAAAACTAATCGGGATTGTAAATTGCATGAAATTTGCCACAATTTTGACCTTAGAATCATCAAAATCGGACAACGCGTTTAGCAGTTGTGTAATTTCCAAAATCAAAATCACGATTTTAAAATATTCGAACTTGAAACGTGCGATTTTTACATTTTGTGTTAATTGACTTCCAAGATGACTTTGTTACAAGCGTTTACTGAGTAAAGTTATTTTAAATAACGGTTACTAAATAACTATTTAAATAACTAGTTATTTTGAAGTAACAGTAACTTACTTTAACCGTAAATAACAGTAATAGTAACTGTTATAACCGTTTTCGGAAAATAACCGTTTATCTCATCACTAATGAGTACCGAAAGAATTTACAAAATCTGTTCTTTCGCTCAAGAGTTATCCTCAAAAAAAAAGAAAGAAAACAATTAAACTGCAAATTAATTTTTTTGTGCCTCTGCATCTATTCGGCAAGTACAACACTTTGCTGAAAGAATGTGCCAAATTTGGTCATCCGTTCACAAGTTAACATTAGAAAAAACAATTGAAGACAAATGATTTTTTGGTCCTGTACTCGATGAGTACTATACTTTTTAGAAGGAATTTTTAAAATCGGCCATTTTGTTCAAGGGTGAACTTCTCAAAACCACAATACAATTAAGCGGTTAATTGATTTTTTATATTTTATACGTCCACATGGTGAGTGCAATATTTTCCTTGAAGAATTTTCAATATCTGTTTATCCGTTCAAGAGTTATCCTCAAAGACCAGAAAAGAATTAAACGGCGAATTTAATTTTTTTGGTCTTTTCGGAAGAATTTGCCAAATTTGGTCATCCGTTCAAGAGTTATCCTCTGAAACCCGAAAAACAAATGAACAACAAATTTAATGAGGTGGCTATCGGGCTTGATAAAAATGTGTTCAAGTTCGAGTTATCCTTGAAAAATCAAAAAAAGAAACAATTGAATGACGAATTTATTTTTGTTTTTATCTGCATCTATTCTGTGAGAACAACGTATTGCATCAAGAATTTTCAAAATTTGGTATTGTGTTATACTTAAAAAATCACAAAACAATTGAACTTCAAATTTCCATTTTTTTTCTCAATTGACATGCATTTAGTACATGACTTGCCTGTAAATTTTGTCAATAGTACATAAGCAAAAAGGCTTCTTCGGCGATGAATTAAATTTATTAATCCTGTGCGGTGCGGAAATAGGACTAACAAGTGCACGTTGTCGCGTGCACGAGATGAGCCAGAAATGATTTGACTCCAAATGCACGTTCAGAACGCGCCCCTCGCCGAACCGCACACCTCCCCGCCGCTTCTAACATTCTAATGAAATGTAGTACCAGAAGTAAGTTGGCTCCGTTTGCGTTGGGAAACAAATGCATTGCGATTTTTCTCTACTCAATAAACTTTCACGGGCTTTGTTTAGAGTTGTTGTTTTTAGAAGTACAAAATTCTTGCCGAGCATAAAATTATAGGTAGTGCCATGGCTCCTTGGCTCTACGTAACGAGCCGCCCCTGACTGTACCCACAACGAGTAACTGTTTGGCGCGGTATGTGGTCCGGCGGCATCATTGGTCCGTTTTTCTTCGAAAACGAAGCAGCAGCCA
Source organism: Ocypus olens (assembly GCA_910593695.2). NCBI lineage: Eukaryota > Metazoa > Arthropoda > Insecta > Coleoptera > Staphylinidae > Ocypus > Ocypus olens. Next base: position 51,278,153 of record OU343059.1, on the reverse strand, counting down.
CGGTAACCGTCAATAGTGAGCGCTATCGCGGCATGTTCCATTCTTTCCCCGAATGACAGATGAAGACATCGGCGGCATTTGGTTCCAGCAGGATGCCGCCACGTGCCACACAGCCAACGTTACAGTCGACCTTTCGCGCGGTACGTTCGAAAATCGCATAATTAGTGATGTCAACTGGCCGCCTCGCAGCTGCGATTTGACCCCGTTGGACCATTTTGTGTGAGGAGTCGTCGAGGATAAGTGCTACGTCAACCATCCAGAGATGATTGACGACCTTAAGCACGAGATTGAAGTCGCCATTGCAGCCATTGAGGGCCACACCATCGAAAATGTTATGAAAAATTGGGTCGACAGAATGGGCTACTGCAAAGCCAGCCGGAGCAGCCATATGAATGAAGTGGTCTTCCACTATTAAACCGCAATGTTGGGGCTACTCAATAAAAAAATAATAATTGAGAAATATCCACCCGTCTTTTTTCTATAGCAATTTTAAAATGCAACTTTTTCGTGGGACACCCTATATTGTTTTAGAGTTTAGTAAAATATTGATGGGATCCACAGTATATTTCGGAAGATTGTTTATGAGTATCTCAGCAATTTTACTAAAACATTGATTAAACTCATTTGGATCGATTTGAACTTAGTATTAACATGGCTAGAGTTAATAAAATTCCACATGGATTTTGGTGAATACTTTGCTTTTTTATCATGATTTGCTTTTATTTCAGCTTTTTTTATAAAAGCCAGATTGTTGGCGGCACGTTGTTAAATTGCGTCTAATTTCAAAATGACCCCCTGACCTCAGTTCTGATCCAAGAATTCTGAAAACAAAAATAATCGTTTTTCATAATATATTTGCTGACAAGAAAAATGACAAAAATCCGCACTTATTCGTTACCCTTAGTATAGTTTAATTATTCGTTTAGTACAAACCATCCCATTTCACAGCATTGATAGATCAAATGCCATCGTGTTAAGCCTATAATTAAATTAAATTAATCATTTGGGAAAACAGCTTGCAAGAGTTTGGTTTGGAACTAGTTCGTGTAAGGAGTTAAGCCCCCTGAAAAACAAGAAGCTTGCAGTGCATTTTTTTGTGTCCGCATGGAGTTGGGAACTGATGTTTTGTCGACGGTCCGAAACTCCTCCTTAGCTTCCGCCGGTTATCACGCTTCTCAAAGCCCGCCGTTTTATGGAGAGGACACACGGGGGTCGTAACTTACCATCACTCCAACCCCCACGCGGGCGATAGTGGAGTGATCTTACGCGATCCCTCCACTCGTATTTCTATCGAAAAAGGTATGTTATTTCTTGGAGATCAACAAATACTCGAGAATCGATTATATAATGAAATTTAGAGGGTTGCGCCGGCCTGGCCCGGTTTATATATTTCTTAATTTAATATTCTAATGTGAGCATTTTGTGATTCATAAATTCAAATTATTCCAGAACTGAGGAAGGCTAATATGAATATTAACTTTCTGGAGCATTTCCCTTGATGTAAATTTACATAGAATAAGATTGGAGGCGAATCAAGGAGATAAAATATGGATTAATTTTTTTCTTTAGTGGCATTAATCTGACTGAAGTACTTTTCAATATTTCAATTAAAATCCGAGTATCTTTTATAATAGAGACTTTATAGAACAACAATACAGAGTATTAAATCTTTTTAATTAATGGCTACTTATCTTTAAATCATTTAGTCAATTTTTATTTTTCTCAAACGTTATACACTCGTTAGAGTGTAACAGATTTCCCTTAACGGGGGGAGACCACTCAGATGTTGCTAAGAATGGCCCACAGAGTGCGCCATATTCGACCGCCTTGGACTTTTCGTCATAAAGACTAACTATAAACTCGGTGTTACGGTGACTGGTGCGCCGCACGTGTCTGCGAGCTTTATTAATTCAAGGCCAACTAATAACCGGAACAGATGTTCCATTGATTCGAAGCATTTCGACGAGGACCTTATCTATAACGTGGCCACTTGTCTAAGATAAGAAGCATGCCCCGGCGTTAGAATGTTTACATTATGGTGTTGTCAGGTATATAAACGATTAAGCGCCCAATGTTAATTGAATTTCTAAATTTCAATACCGGGTTCATATTCAGAAATAAGAATATTTGATGCTACTTGCCCATTCGTTAATATTTCATATATTTTCTAATGTATTTATTTTAATAGTTATTAAATAGGTTATGCTTTTGAATTTCCTGATTGAATTTTAACTTTCTCCGAGTGGTTTTCTGTTCTGATAAAAGTTATTTATATTTTTGAATAATTGAATAAGAAGTCGATGCCAAAAAATGACAGCATTTTGCAAATAAGTATATTTTATAAACATTTGTTTTATTTGTTTTAATAAACAATTTAAATTAACAATCGTTGTAAAAAATATGAAAACGAACAATTTACAAAAAAAAAATTCCAAAAATCCATTTTGTCTGAAATATTTTTTCAATTTTTGTGTGTAAATAGGTTTTTCGATTTAAATTTTACCTGAGACATATTTACAATAGTAGTTTAATTAATTCTTCATTCTGTTGTATTAAATGTTACTAATATAAATATAGTAGAAGCCGGTTAAACCGCGAGTTATAATTGACCATTTTTCTGGAGTTAGTCAGTCGATAATAAACGAATTTCCAAGTCAGGCAATTTGCAGAAATATCAAAATTCATTTTATATCCAGACAAAACATTAGCAGATAAACTTAATTTGGAGAATTTTGAGTGGCTGAATTTGTAAGATATAGAAAAGCAATTAATCTGGTTCTATACCTAAACAAAAATTTGTCGATTAGAGAAAAGACTTAAAAACAATTGAAAATGATCGACAGTTTGACGTTTTTTCAAAAGTATGCAGAGGAGGAAATAATGTCATCCCCGTAAACTTTAGTTGTTTAAAAAAACTAGCGATGGCTATTAATTTTTTCTCCTACATAGGCTTGCGAGTCATTAATTTTTAAATGAATGTTATAAAAGACAGATTTATAAATAAAACTAGTTTTACGTGTGTTTTACTAAAAGTGACGAAATATGATCCTGATATAAAGTAATTGTTATCCAATTTACAACAACAAAAATCTAATTTTTTAATACTTATGTTTGTAAGTTTATTTTTATTGAATTTAATGTTTTTTTTTATTTTCATTTTAATTTTTAATATTCTAAGCAAATTTTTGGCACGCGCACATAAAAAGGTTTGCCACCACTGCTTTAATTGATTGTTTGAGTTTTATGAAAATATGAGTTGTATTCTCCACACAGAAAAGTTTTTTTTAATGTAGTTTTTCGTTAAAAAACCGAATGTTCAACAATTACTTCATGTCACGGTTATCACATAACGCGGGTCAGACATGTATGTGGTAATTAACATGTTAACGAAATTATTCTTCTTGAAATGTCTTTCGACCCGAGGCCTTTTAACTTTCGTATCACCATATTTTCTTGCTAAATTTATCTATTATCAAGAACTCGATATACGTTCGATATACGTTCACATTTTATCCATTTTCGCTGTTATTTCTTCAGCCGAAGAATTATATGTTTCAAAGTTTTATAGAACTTTTTTTCTGATATTATACAGTTGAACTTTTAACTTTCCATTTCATATACTTATTTCCAGATTAATGTTAATAATAAACTTACCTCTACGTGTTACCGTTCCTTGTCATGAAAAAAAAGACATACAATTTTCATTGCAACGACCACTTAATCAATGGCCATTATATGCGAGTTGTACAATATACTTTGTCCAGGACAGTATAATACTTTTGTTTTTTTTTTTTTATTAAGAAGTTATATAAATAGGAATAGTATTTATTTTTAACATTAATTTAATACAATACAATATTATTTAGTAATATTAAATGTAATATTTGAACAATTTGATAGATATATTATTCTATTTTTTTTTTGTCTTTGTAAGACTTATTCATTCATTAATTCAGGCTACTTTTCGTCTTTATTTTAATCTATTTCCTGTTGGATTTTCATTTTTCAATTATATTCTATATTGAATTTTTTTGATTTTATATCTTATATTATAGTATATTACATAACTAGAGTTGTAAGTAGCAAATTACGCGCAAGTGAAAGATATTGCGTACGAGCCGCGTAGCGGCGAGTAACGTAATTTCACGAGCGCGTAATTGCGTTACAACTCGCGTTATGTACTAAACTTTACCTTCGACCTTACATTTATTCGCTTAAACTAAAGACATGTTGAAACCGAATCTTGTCAGGGTGACGTTTAAATTTGTATTAAATTAGCCGGTAAACAATTTTCCATCGAATAGATTTGATTGAACAAATTTAAGGTTACGGATCGTTGTACTCACTCTGAAGTGTTAATCTACTAAGATACCATTGCGATGGAAGTACCAATAAGGCATGGCGTGAAGTTTATTGTGTCGGTTATTGTGTTCACCAATAAGTTGTAATCTGCGTTTAAATGTCACTGTCACTTTTGATATTTAAAGACGAACAGACGAATGCAGAAGGACTCGGCACACGTTAATTGTAATTGGCTAATAAGTATATAATATAGCGAGGTACATAAGTGGTAATAGTACATGTTACACATTTATGTACGACATTTAACATTTGCTCTATATATCCGTAATGGGTCGCTTACGATTGGTGGAAACAGTTCGGTAATTCATCAATTACAAAGTGGGAGTAGGTAAAATATTTTATATTGTATATTTTATATGAACTCTGCTGTCCGTGATAATTTTTGTTATTAATATATACTTTTCTTAAATTATTTATAAATTAATTGTTACTTCAAGCAGAATTGTGTTAATCGGTACGAAAAACTTTTAGTTCAGTCAAAGTACGACGAAGCTACAACCTCCCGCCCGTAGGAAAGTTCTATCCTCCAAATACGGTAGCGCGCGACGGGACATACATGACGCCCCGTAACGCAGTCAACTTAAATGTTTTGCCTCATTTAAATTTTGGAATGAAATGGTACTGCAGGTGAGGAGCCCAATGTTATCGAATGCAGCGACCAACCAGCCTGGACGCCAGTTCGTTGCACTACTCGACTAAAAATCCACAAAAATCGACACCGAATGGGTAGGCAACAAAACTACCATATACCTCGGAAACCACCAGTGATAAAAAGCAATCAAACTTCTACAGTTTTCATCCGATTGACTTGGGACGCAAATTAATATAATCAGAGTAATTCCATCTACAGTGTGACAAAATGTGAACAATATCCAACATACCGTTTTTTTAATATTGCGAGAGACGCAAAACTTACAACATTATTGCAATTAAAAACAATTTAATGTAGCCGTTTACATGAACCAATTTTACTCAAATTTTGTCAGAATATGTAATAATATTGTTGTTTTAGCAGGGCAAAATTTCATTATATTTCGTCCTAAATTAAGGCCGACTGATTGCAATAATCTATTTTCTTTGTTATTAAATATTTTAAAAAAATTACTGTCAAAATGGCATTCGCCTGTAAATAGAAGTCATATTACACCAAAAAAAAATTAACTTTTACTTGAATAACGGTTTAAATCACATTAATACATCTCTAAAAAAGCATGGGTACCCTGCCCTTAATAGCGAGTATGTAAAATAGGTACATTATGCGACTAATTGAGTTTGCGTTAAATAGATCTTTAGTGTTTTAATAATGATTGTTCCTTCTTTTCCTCCAAGCACAGGACAATATTTGTAACATTATTTATTTATTTCAAATTCTACGTTTTCAAAAATAATACATCCACGTACATACCATAATAAATAGTATTTTACGTCTTACTATTACATAATTGTGCAAGCATTACTCGAATAAAATTCTCCCACATTCTGTAGTCCAAAATACCCTAGGGCTATAAATCTTGGAAAAGGCCCGCTAATTACGTCACAACTGTAAACTCTCATTTGGAAAAACATGAACCACGTTGATGTAAGCTTCAATTGTCAAAACGACAAATATAAACTTTCCGTGATTGAATAGAAAAACCTGTAAGTCATAAACACCATGGGCATTACTTGATGTATATACTCGTATTCGCATCAACATGTTCCTCAGGGCCGATCCTATCGGGGGGCTAGAGCGTGCGTGGCACACGGCCGGCGCTTAGGGAGGGGGGGGGGGGGCGATACGGACCACAAAAATAATTATTTACTTAATGAAATGATTTTTCCTTATTAATTCCAATGTTTCAATATTATCTTTTACCAGAAATAAAATAGTAGTAGTACTTTACGCCATTTCTTCGAAAACAGCTGAATATTAACATGGGGTATGCTACATGAAAAATACTCAGAATTTTACGTAGAATCCATAAATGCAATAAAAAATGGGGGTTCTTATTTGAAAATTTGAACTTAGGGGTTGTATCTCCATTTTGAGACACCCTGTACATTTGAATTTTATCTCAAAAAATGCGCGTTAAAAAATAATATTACAAGTGTCCGAGCATTTTTCTGAAAGAAAATTCCCTGAATTTTAATCTAATTTATTCCTTACTTTATGCACACAGTGTATATGTTTTTTTTAATGAATATTTTTTAGAATTATTAAAGTCGGAGAGGAAGACATGGGTTAGTTCCCTTATTAGTTCCTTGTTTCCCAAATTGCTTATATATTAGTATTAGTCTAGGAATATTTTTAACAATACCGATAACTGTGGCTTCCGGCGAAAGTGTGTTTTTAAATTGATGTAAATGTAATTGATGAATTTGCAATACAAAAATCGCGAAAAGTATTGTTTTAGAATTTAGATCCATACTGACAATGAGTAGCGTTCGAATAGTCAATATTCTTGCCACTGAACAGAAGGTTTGATCATAATCTACTCTTCTTTGCGAAAGACCTTTGATCACCAATTTGGCCTTGAATTTGCCGATGGATCCATCGGCGTTTGTTTTTACTTTGTGGTCGTTCTAGGTGTCTGGTTCCTCTAAGGTTGTCATGTGACCATCACACAATCCTGGAATTTCTGTAGATCTGCAAGATTCACACGGTTGCGTAGTTTTTGCGTAGTCTCGCCAGCATTCTCTTCTTCATTGGCTTCCGGCATTTCTAAAATTGTCTAATCACTGTCACTGTCACTGTAATCTGGTTCCCAGAATTCTATTTCCTCGTCTTCTTTAATCCCGGATTTGCTGTCGTTCAGGTCAGTAGGCTTCGTATCTTTAGCTTTGTTGCTTCCTGGGGGTATAATAACTCCTTTTTCCAATTTTTCTTCGAAGATGACTTCCTTGAATCTGTAGAGCTTGTTGTCCTCTTCACTGTAGATCCTGTATCAGTCGTCGTTATCATAGCCGATGAAGATTTCTTTATTGGCCTTCGGAACCATGTTTGTTCTTTACTCCTTCGATATGAATATACATGAATTCAGCAATTCGAACCACTGTTTCAAACGTGGTTTCCTACCATATCACAACTCGAAAGATGATGTTCCTGGAACGTGGCACAGTGGTTCAGAATTCGAAAAAGCTGGCCAAAAGTCTAAATCTTGATAAATTTTGACATAAATGGGTACTAATCGCAGATTATGATTTTGATGTCAAAATATAAAAATTCAAAATGGCGGATCCAATATGGTGGACATAAGTGATAAAATTATTATTGTCCGCAATGGAGAAATCCAATATTTTAGAATTACAATGATCCCAGCTGTCCGGTGATTATTTTAATTTAGTCAGGGTGTCTAGAAGATCTTTTTATACCATAAAATACATTTCGAGTAAGTCGGTAGCAATTGTTTTAATATTTTTTTGGCAGCACTGAAGTAATGCGCAATCTCAGTATTACAATTAACTCAGTTCTCGGGTGATTATTTTAAAATTTAGTAAAGATGTGTTTGAGATTATTTTTAAACCATAAAGAAGAATCAATTTTTAAATTCTGAAAATTTCAAGTTTTGCATTTATTTGGCTACACTGGAGAAATTGGCAACTTCAGTATAACAATCGTTTATCACATGATTATTTCCAAAGTTAGTGAAGGGACTTGTTAGATTTTTCTTAAATCGTAAAGCAGAATCAATTTTGAGCACATTTTAAAAATTTCAAGTTGATCACAGTTGTTTTTACATTTATTTGGCCACACTGAAGAAATTCGCAACTTTAACAACAATTAAATGATTATTTTCAAAATTATTAAAAAATTGGCCCTCGGCTTCGAGTCGGTGAGCACTCTCCATCCTCGGGCCAAAACCATAACCATAACTTATACTATACAGGGTGTGTACAAATTGAAGGGAAACCATTGTGATCCTAAAAAAATTCTTTTTGCGGAAATATGCATTTCGTCGATTCCGACAATTTTCGTAAAAAAACTGAGTGTCTGCCTTTGTGCCTGTCTGCCTGTCATATCGATTTTTACTTTCTCCGTACAAACTACGGGAAAGTGTTCTGATTGTAAAAAAAAATTACAAACATTTTTTTTTGCGGAAATATTCATTTCGTCGATTTCCACAATTTTTGTTAAAAAAATGTATGTCTGTCTGTCGAATTAATTTTTTACTTTCTCCGTACAAACCAAGGGAAACTATTGTGATTGTAAATAAATTCGAAATATTTTTTTGCGAAAATATCAATTTCTTCGATTCTGACAATTTTTGTAAAAAATATGTATGTCTACCTTTGTGTCTCTCTGTCTGTCATATTTAGTTTCTAGTTTCTCCGTACAAACTACAGGAAAATATTGTAAAAAAAAATCAATTTTTTGCGGAACAGCCGTTTCGTTGATTCCGACAATTTTTGTGAAAGAGAAAGTATCTGTCTGTCCGCCTTTGTGTCTGTCTGTCTATCATATTTATTTTTTATTTTCTCCTAAAAATATTGTGATCATAACAAATTTCCAAAAAATTTTTTTTGCGGAAATATCCATTTCGTTAATAAATTGCCATTTCGTCAATTCCAGCAATGTTTGTGAAAAAAATGTGTCTGTGTGTCTGCTTTTGTGTCTGTCTGTCATATTTATTTTTACTTTCTCCTTACAAACTAAGGGAAAATATTGTGATCGTAAAAAATTTCCAAATATTTTTTTTTGCGAAAATATCCATTTCGTCGATTCAGACAATTTTTGTAACAAAATGTGTGTCGTCCTTTGTATCTGTCTGTCTGTCATATTTTTTACGGAAATATCCATTTTGGGGTCCCTAGATGTCATTTCAACAATTTCTGAAAAAAAAAATATTTTGTGTCTGTGTGTGTGTGTGTGATGGTGTGCCTGTGTGTGTGTGTGTGTGTGTGTGTGTCTGTATCTCAAAAACTAATAGAGCAATTGATATGAAACTTTGAACATACGTCTTATTTGATAATCTGGAGAACTGAAAAGCTTTTGGTAAAATTTCGTACACCGGAAGTGGGTGTTTACCTTAACTGTTTTTGGTTTTCTGCCAATATTTTCTCAAATATGAAAAATATCACAAAAACATTTAAACAAACATTGAAGATAACAAAGAAATGAACATCTTTTGCTTAAAAATATTTTTCATCAAATCATTGCTATTCGAGAAAAAAAATATTTTTCTTTTTTCAATTTTTTGTTTATAATTATGAAACGATAATAGTTACAGCAAATTTGTGTGAATAATAATTGTAGAGAATACCAAAATGAACAACTTCTAAAGAATAAGCTTTTTTCGAAATCTCATTAGTTTTTGAGTAAATCGAGTTTATGAATTTGAAGTATAATTTTTCTCTCTTTCATAATTTTGACGTTTTAAACGTCAGTTTCATCCAAGTTTACGCAACGCTCGAAGTACATTTAAAATATGATTTCAATAAACCATGATAAACGTAAATATAAATGGCTATGATACCATCAAGTCGGAGAAAGTAACATGATGGCCACATCACTATTTTTTATTTTCTCCATACCAACTACGGGAAACTGTTGTGATCGTAATAAAAATCCAAACTTTTTTTGTGGCAAAATCCATTTCCGTCGATTCCGACAATTTTTGTTAAAAATGTTTGCCTATGTGTCTGCCTTTATGTCTGTCTGTTTGTTATATTATTTTTCTTATTTTCATCGTGCAAACTACGAGAAAGTATGCGGAAATATCCATTTCGTCGCTTTCGACAATTTTTGTTAAAAAGAAGTCTGTGTTACTGTCTGCCTTTTTGTCTATCTGTCTGTCTTTTTTATGTTTTACTATTTCCGTACAAACTTCTTTCAAATTCCTTATTTCTTGTTTTTTTTTACTAATTTGAGTAGGAGGAGATCGTTCTACAATTATCAGGGAAGATAATATTCCAATATAAAAAAAATAACATTGAAAATCCTTTCCGTTTTGTACATCTACACCCTGTATACATATATACATCATAAATACAAGATATTCAATCAAATATAAAATCGAATTTTTGAACGATATTGCACATCAGCAATAAAAATAATCCTACACTGAGGAATGCAAGTGAATGCAGCTAATTGTTGTTCATCACGTTAAAGGACACTAAAATAAATATTTTTATTCTTATAGGAACACAGGCATACACAGGCAAAAAATATTTCCATGAATATTTAAAATGTACCTACCTATTTTTAACGCAAATTCATATAATTGCTAACAAAAAATTTGTATGCATATTAAATGTAATAACCATTAATTTACCTTCAGAAAGATCTATAATATCAAGGAAAAAAATCCCAGCACATAAAGATTAGTATTTATAGCGAAAAACCTACGCCAAACTTTCATCTCTTCCGAACGTCTCCCACGTGTCTAACAAAGTAACAAGTTTGAACGCGGATTACGAGTCATTTTGTAGTAGATACAATCATATTCTTCCTTTGTAGCATCCAGTGGAGTCCTCTGGACACGACTATGTTGTACTAAACTCAAAATATTGACTTTCATTTTTTTGACTTTTGGCCAGCTTTCTCGAATTCTGAACCACTGTGCGTGGGCATGCCCTGTCCTATTAAGGATGTAGGTACTTGTTTCTTAACATCTCAGCCCAAAGTGTCTGAGGAATGTTTCATTCGCGTGGGTCATTGCTCCTAGCAGTTTCCATCACCATAGGATTTTCCCTCTCACTGGCGTTGAACAATACCTCTCTTGTGTAGACTCGTCCTGATCTGTGTGCTGCCGAACTTGCTGCCATTATCACTAGGCAGCTTCCGACTGTTACTGCCTCCTCTAGGAACTGGCTTAGTTTTTTGCCGCAGAAAATAAACTGTTATGAATTTTGTGTAATCGTCTTTGAAAAGTACAAAATATAGATATCCAGACCTTAATTCTTGAAATGGAGCGTAGACATCCGTATGAATTTGCTCTCAGGTTCCGTTGTTTTAGACCTCGTGCCGAACGGTAGGCGATGAGCTTTATCATAAATGCAACCTTCACACAGTTCACTATGCATTTCTACGTTCATGTCAAGCTCCCTGCTCAGTAGCGATTTCACATGGCGATTGTTCTGATGTCCGAATCGTTCATGGCACAATCCTTACTCATTGCATTGACCTCATTTGATAGGGTTCACACTTTTTACGATCAACTTGAACAGATCTCATGACGAGCTCCCTCAAATTGTTCACTAGAGAGTAGCAGACTTCACCTGACAAATCGTTCATGGCAAAACTGCAACACGTTTCCCTTACTCATTATATTGGCCTCATTTGATAGGGTTCAAACTTCTCACGGCCAACTTAAACAGCCCTCCATGACAAGCTCTCTCCACTTGTTTTCGAGGAAGTTGCATTCTTCAGCTGATGAGATGAATTAACTGTCCGAGTACTTATCCTGGACTGCAAGCACGACGAACAAATTCCTCTTGAGGAACATCAGCCAAGGTAATTTTGTACCATTTTCTCACCATTTGCTGTGGTCACTGTGTGTTCAGTCGCGCCATTCTCATCCCTGCATCCCGACTACTCAGTATGTGTTTCAGTTGAGCTAAGAGTGATAAGTATCATATTTGTGTCGGACTCCGGTTTACTAAGCTTCGGAGGACGGCCATTAACAATTCATTTCCTGCACACTTTAACCATGTGATTGGGCTTCCTGTAGTAGGAATCGACTGAACTTCGTTGCTGTGATGACTTCTTCGATGATTGCAAGTGAGAGCTTCCTGCTTGGTGGACACAGCTCGCTTGGGGCCCTCTTATACGGACATAGTTGATTGATTAAGCTGTCAACCGTCCTAAAAGAAAAATACTCCCCAAGGTATCCAGAATTGTACAATGCAGAAATACATATGGCAGTCCCGGATTACCTTCAGATCTTTAGTCATTTCTTTCAATTCAGACCAAACATATTTCAAATTTTAAATATGTGTATGTGCTCTGACATGATATTTGTCTGCTTTAAAACTTTACAAAAACATTAGTTATCTTAATTTAATTTTTGTTAATTAATGTCTTAAATAATGTTATATTTCCCAGTATTGGATATATGTCTGTTGGGAAATAAATAGTTATTATTATTATTATTATTATTATTATTATTATTACAGAGGAAAATGTATTTTCGAATTGAAAAATAAAAGCTCCCGCCCCAAGAAACGTTTTACAGCTCTTGAGAGGGCGGCCAACTCTTCATTTGCACGCGGGCGGCCAAGGGTCTAGGATCGGCCCTGGACTATTCCTAATGCCCTTCGTACAGAAATAACATAAACTATAATTATGCCGTGGTGCGTCTTACGTTTTATTTTATTTTCGTACTAAAATTACTGCATCTAAAATCGTAAAAATTCAACTTCCATTGTGCGACGTGAAGTTCGTTATTGTCATGGTTTCAATTGCAACTGTAAAATATTAGTTGTTAGATATAGGAAATTGACATTAAAAGTGACATATTAGGGTTACGTGATTGTCAATATGTGGTTATGGTGTTTGAAAGCTTGCACTGTAGCCATTAATCATTTTAGGCATCTTATACAGGGTGTCCTAAATAGAGTAGGATTGCATGGGTATCTTTCTTATTCTTAAAGCTAGAGATCTGGTTAAATGGGCAATGTTGTGCAGTTTTCTATGCTGATTCAGATTATGTTGAGAAATTTTCAAAATTCCGAGCAGTTTAGAAAATATTTAAAAAAAACTGAAAATCGCGATTTTCAATAAAATCAAATATCTCAATAATTATTAAAGATGTGAAAAAAAGTTTTAAATAAAAGTTACTTGGTTTAATTAGGCAAATATAGAAATCAAGTCAAAATAAAATTCAAGATGGCGGTTTCCGAGATATTAATACCAACTTTCTTATTTCAAATGGCCGCCATATTTGATTTTTACACGCATAAATAGACTTTTTTTTTCTCTTTTCAACGGTGTACAACAACCTATGTCAAAATAAAAAATAATGGAAAAATTAATTGTTGTAAGTTTAAAACAAGTAGGCATAAATAAAAATAAAACAAAATTTGTTATAACGACTAACTGTCATCTTAGATTAGTTTATCAGTTGTATTAATCATTCATACATGTGTATTGTCTTAAGTTGTTGTAATATCGATAAATATTAATTACTTGAAATGGCGAATTATTCAATATCTGAACAATACGATATGTTTTGTAATTACATCAAGTGTTACAAAAACCCCCATCTTGCAGCACAAACATACTAAGCAAAAATTAATGTAATTTCTAGCACAAATAAATTATTATTATTATTATTATAACTACGATTTTTGAAAATGTATCAATTTTTGCATGAGTTGTGAATTTTTGATATATTATTTAAAAAAAAAACTGATATGATTGAATTCCTTAAAAAACTCTAATGCAATTAAAATACATTTAACTTTAAAATTAATATTGATTTTTTAATAATAATAATAATAATACAAAGGGTGAGTTTTTTTCAATGTTCTCTATGGGGATCTCGGAAACTATAAGAGATAGAGAAACGGTTAAATGGGCAAAGAAGTGTAGTTTTACGAGTCCAATAAAATAACACTTTCAAAGTTTTCAAAAAAGTGGGATTCGAACCCACACGGCACGCGGTGCAATAATTAAACTTAAAAATGACTGTAACTCATAAATTTTTAGAAATAACTATGTCATTTGTGATATCGGATTAAAGAGAAAAAATAGCCTTTCGAATATGGTCATAGCCAACTATGGTTTCCATTAAAAAAATGTAAGTTTGCGTCATATCTCGCAAAATAATGGCGTTAAAATTTTTCTGAATTTATTTTATTAAGCTGTGTAAAATTATCTACAACTTTGACCTTCACAGTTTTCTTTTCTGTCATAATAACCGATATATATATATATATATATATATATATATATACATGTAGAGGGCCATTACGAAGCCAAAAGTTATATACTCCGCCGCTTATATCAAGCCCGACACCGACTTACGAGGCCCAAATCCGGGCTTCGTAAAAACTCCATGTATATCGTCTTATTTTTCAATGTTATGTCGGAAACTGCCGGAAAAAAAATTTCGCGGGGGCTTCATAATGCCGGATTTTTCGTCAAAATATACATGTTTAGTTCATTGATTTTGCTGCAGAGGGCGCTTCGGTTTTTCAGTGTATATAAGATATACACATTTGAGATATATGATCGATTATACGAGCCAACCATATATTACAATGTATCCGAAGCCCTAAGTTTGGCAACATCGCTTGTATCAGTACTTATATTGTCTACCGGTTCGTTTGCGGTAAAAAAGACTCGATACGATTTTTGCTTTGTATAGGCGAGCGCTTGTGCCGGCTGCAGCGCGTATTCATTAATTCATCCAAAAATTTGTACATAAATAGTACAGGGATGGTATGAAAATGTTAAATGGTTCAAGGAATATTTTTTATTTACTATTATTTCTATATTTTATTAATATTAGAAAAATATTTTTAGAGATATTGAAGGCAACAAAAAAGTGAACATCATTTGTTTGTAAATGTTTCTCGTAAACATTTCGATTTTTAAAGAAACATTTTGAAATCAAACTGTTTTAGTTTGTTGTTTGTAATTATGAAATTATAAACGTAACAGAAAATTTAAATGAACAATAATTGTAGAGAATGTTAAAGTGAACGAATTATAAAGAATAATGTTTTTAGAAATATTCTAGTTTTTGAAAAAAATCAATAAATACGAGAAATATCACTAAAAACCCTATTATCATTAAATCGGAGAAAGAAACTTGATGGTCACATTACAACTTGTTTGTATAGTAAACGCTACTTGCTTCGCTAAAGCAGGATTATGATGGGGGCATGCAAATGATGTGTAGAGGGTGGGCAAAATTCGACGTTTCTATGGGGGATCTCGATAACTATTATAGATATACTAATAGATAGAGAAAAACGCATGGCGCATCCTCGATCTCTTAAAAAAGCACACAATGGTGAAAACTAAATTTATTTATTTTGTTTTCGAGTTATAGACAAAAAGTCAATTTTTTCCATTTTCGATATATTGCAATATCTCACTTACTTATCATTTGACAATAATAAAAGTTATGTTTTTTGAAAAAAATTAAATAAGCTTAACAGTATTCCGATATCTTCATTAATATGAGAGTTATAACATAAAGTTGTGTTTTTTTAATATATCCTATAGTTGGCTTTGGCCTATTTTATTATGTTATTTTTCTCTTTTTAACGATATATAGCATGTGGGGGTTGTATTAGCAATTTCATTAAAATTAAGTAAAAATAAGGAGTATTATTTTTCAATCATTAAATCTATTTTCTCAATACAAGAAAACGAAATGTAGCCTGAATATTCAACCTGTTCGTTAATCTGCAAGCAAAAAAATAAGTCTTACTAAGACTATAAACAAATAACTTATTGAAACAACTACTTCCCTGGCTAGTGCCACTCGGCACGGATATTGAATGATACAAAAGAAATTTGCATGTTATTACTAGTACTACTAGATAATAACATTGGTTTAAGATCGTTTATTTCTACATACAAGACTAACTTTGAACAGGTTGAATATTCATATATTCAGGCTACATTTCGTTTTCTTGTATTTATCTTATGCTTTCTGCAACAAGTAAAGTTGTTTCTAATTTGTCTATTTTCTCAAGTTTCCCTTGTATTTTAAGAATTCTTGAAAATGGCATTAAGCCGAAACTAGTTGAAAATAAAACAATTTAATCGTGAAACAAACCAAGTGAATTTTAATTTTTTTAAAACCTATATTAACATAATGTTTCACCAAGTGATCCATGAGAAACAAGTATATGACAGGTAATAGTTGTTTTATTTATTATAATACTTTATAAAAATGCAAAGGTTACAACTATTTATAACACTTTTGCATGCATTATTAATATGGACATTTGAAATTTGATTTATACACTCAATACAATTTTCTCTTAAATTACTAATATCGCCATTTCTCATTTTATACAATTTGTCTTTTATAAGTCCCACAACAAAGAAATCTAGCGGCTTCAAATCGGATGATCGTGGTGGCCACTTTACAGGTCCATTTGTTCCTATCCATTTATTCCCAAAATTAATATTTAATATCAATAATAATTATCAATAATTATACCTTCTTCTTCTTGTAGAAAGAATACAGTTCTTCGTTGAATTAATGGCAATGTCAATGTATCCCAAAAAAATGTAATAGCTTGTTGGTCTAAAATTTTATAATAACGTAGTCTGCCAAGGTTTCCTTCATAAATTTCGTATGGTAACTTTTTGTTTCCTATGATTAAAACCAAAGCGTCCCTGGCACTGGACATCAATAACATGGTGAGAGTTAGAATTAGACCAATAATGTGCATACCTGATGAGCTAATATATGTTTGTTGTGTCCAGTCGCGCACCCAGGTGGGTGGCTATCCAAGACATTTATATACCGAGTGTGACCAAACCTGGCCATAGGACAATACCGTTTTTTAGAATTTGTATTAATTGTAATGCCATTGCTATATTGCACTTTTATTTATTGTCATATTCACGGATTTTCAGTTTACACATATGTTTATGAATGTTATTCTATGCGTCAGCATCCCCCCCCCCCCAAGCCAAATTATATGTGTAAGCCCCTCCCCAAGCCAAATTTCTGGGTGCGCGCCTGCGAGTGTCCAAAGAATACAATGGTTAAAAGGGTTGGAATTGAAGATTTTGTAAATGTTGTTTTCGAATAGTGTAAGGCCTAAATTTATGTTTTTCATAATTGAAATCCCGTATCCCTCTCAATTTTACGAATTGAAATAGCTGGTACAGCTCTAATTACGCATATAATTCATTTTTCTGCGTTTTCACTATCATATCATGTTGGTCTTGAAAGAAAATTGGGTTGTTTAATAAAAAACAATTCATGTGTATACAAATAACACAAGCCAACTAAGCTGAAAGTGAGACAATGTATTTGATATTTCAAAAATTATAATTTTTAATAGATTTTAATGCTATATATCGTTGAAAATAGAAAAAATACGCGAAATCCATCTACAGGTTATATTTGAAAAAAAACACAACTTTATGTTGTTATTCAAATTAATGAAGATATCGGAATTTTATTGAGCTTATTTTCTTCTTTTCAAGAAAGTGCAATATATAATTTTCATTATTGTCAAATAATGAGATATTTCAATAAATTGAAAATTGAAAAAAATGACTTTTTGGCTATAACTGGTAAACAAAAGATGATAAATAAATTTAGTTTTCACCATTGAGTTTTTCTGTAAAAAAGAGATAGTGGATGCGCCATCCGTTTTTCTCTATCTATTATAGTTATCGAAATCTCCCATTGAAACATCGAATTTTGCCCACCCAGTACTTTCATCGTAAGTGTTTTACTTATTGATTATATGAAATACAGTGTAGTGTCCATAACGTGAACTAATTAATAACAAGCCTGTTGACGTTTTCGAGGAGTTCACAAAACTGGGTAGGTATATAAATACGTATACAGGGTGTAGAATTGGTTCGCACACTAAATTATTTCAACATCTGGAAAACATGGGCCCACACTCTTCAAAGAAAGCCAGAGGGTCTTTGTGAGAGTCATTGATGAACACATCGGGTTTTAATCTACCATCAAACACGCATTTTAAGTCCTGCCACCTCACTCTATTCTTCGAAATTATTTTCTTGCAGTTTTTGATGGAAATATTTAGCTCTCTTTCAGTACCACTCCATTTATAATCGACGCGCGCAGCAGGTTTACGTTGTTTCAAAAATCATTTAGAGAGGCATTACTCCATCTTACAGAATTCAGAGGTTCGAAGAGATTAGCTATTCCACATTTGTCAAATATATTGATGCCGTAATTATGAATGTACTGCTTCGAATATAGGCACTGTCCATGTTCACGTTAGGAATAGTTTGTTATTTGGTTGTTTACGTTTTCTAGTATGCCAAATTAAAAGGGGCCGTTCACGTTTTGGGGTGTTCACGTTATAGGATGTTTACATTATAGAGACTACACTGCAGTTTTTTTCAAGATGTTCTAAAAATCAAGAGAGACTATGAAAAGTGCAAATAAAAATAGAAATATTAAAATTTAAATATATTTAAGTTCTAACTTATATTTTAAAAGATTATTCAATATTTTCAATACCTACTTTAAAAAGCCAACATTAAATTAAATATCATGTTCTTTTTTCCGATTTAATTAAACGTTATATGTTTTTTTTTATATTTATTAAGTTTTACAAAAACTAGAGAAATTTTTTGGGAGATCCAAATATATAAAGGCGTAATTTTTTTCCAAAATTATGATTAAAAGCAATTCGAAAAAAAAAGAAATGAAATTTCACCAAAAGTTTCAGTACTTGGGATTGATAAATAAAGGTTATGTTCGAAGTTTCATTTGTAAATATTAAGTAGTTTTTGAGAAAAGACGCCCACAGACATTTTTCAAAAATGGTCGGAATCTTTGACTATGGACTGACGAATTATGCTCGCATTTGCATTCTCCACGCTGCTGACGAAGACATCGAGAATTTTTTTTTTTTGCTTTCCCATTTTTAAATTACACTCCATTTTTGGAGGTTTAAGTAAAATTTAAGAAGTGTACGTGATTTGTTTAATCTTAAATTTCTGGAGAAGGCAAGGTACCAAATCAATCAGCTTAAAAAGCTTCTAAAATAATGTAAGAAGACCGATACTGTCAAATAATTAGGGGAACCAATATTAACATATTTCTTATTACTGGTTGTTGAAATTAGGCACTTGGTAGGTTTCACAAATTTTAAAAAATTTGTGAAACCTACCAAGTGCCTAATTTCAACAACCAGTAATATTAAAAATGTTTCACCACGTGATAAACGAGAACCAAATTCAACAAATATTAACATATTTCATTTTTTTCACATAAAATCAATGTTAATTTTTCATTATCTACAACTTGAATCTAAAATATTTTGCGAAGAGATTTAAAAAATATATAAAAAAAAAACAAAAGGAAAACGCTAGTATAAACAGCCACTTCCGACTTCCGGATTTTAACTAAATGCTTTTCAGATCGTTGGGTTAAAATATTCGGGAGTTCGCCACCCGTACCACAAAGTTTAAAAAAAAACGGGGATTAATATTATGCAATTTTTACTGATGCGGAAATCGTAGAAAATTGTCACGATGGTAGTTAACATGGACGAACCATTTTTGTAATATTTTCACATTTATAAAATTATCGGATAAACAAAAACACGATTAAACATCCACTTTCTGTGTTTGAAAAATTTTACCAGAAGCATTCTAGTTCTATAGATTGTTAAATAAGGCTACTGTTCAAAGTATTATTTTAAAATACTCAGTTTTTGAGTTATAGCGCACTCACAACACTCAGACATGAAAATTTTGTTTTAAAAACTATGGAAATCATCTCCAGGGACGCTTAAATGAATATTTCCGTTAAAAAAAATGTAAAAAAATTTCGTGATCACAATATTTTCGGTTGATTTACAAAACCGATTTTCTTCGGAGCTCGTCTTACAATAACAATTTAAGAAATATCATAATATAATTGAACTTTCAGTATGTTGTTGATAATTATTCCCTACTGAATTAAGCTATATAAATTAATTATTTGGCTCGACATTTTTTGTTTGTTTCCAGCGCGTTTCAAATTCAGAGACCAAAATGTTTTAAACTAATCAGGATATTAAAACAAAATAAAAAAAAAATTACAGTGAAACCAGTCACGGAAATGGATAAATTTTCAAATTGCCTGTGTATTAAAATGTTAGAAATATATTCCCAAATTATCGCACCACATGGCAACAGAAAAAGTCTTGAAGAGTAATACCGGCAGAAGTACAAAAACAAGGCAAGACCACATTGGCAACGCAGTATGGTTTCGTAAAATGCGCAAAACACATACATTTTACACAGATGGGCTTCGCATCCCGCGTGATATATCAATGGCTTCGTAAAACGTGTAATATATGCTTTATTGCTGTATATACTATAAATTGAATAAAGTTACCCCTCTCAGGTTGCCTTTATTTATGGATATCTCGTCAATTGATATACTTAATTTGCACTCCATTATCACTTTAAATAGACCCGGGCTTCTGAGCACCTATTGTATATGTCGGGCCTCCTATCATCCGTTCTACATGTATATATATATATATATATATATATATATATATATATATATATATATATATATATATACCGGGTGACCCAGGGTTCTGTAAAAGCCCCATAACTTATTTGCTATTTGAGATATCGACTTCTAGTTTTCTTGATCTGGTACCCACACTTATTCTACGTATTTTAAAAATATGTATGTTTTTGTACAGGGTGTCCCTATATACAAAGCAGAACAAAGTTATGTTTTTTTAAATCGAACACCCTATATTTTATACTTTATTTTCAACCCTCTTGAGAAGCTGATAAAACTAATATAAGATAGTATGGGTCTATTATGGACGATTGGTTAGTTATGGGCAAATTTGTGGCAAAAACAAGGGCACATTGAAAAAATTGCAGAAGCGCTCCTAGCAAAGCTAGCGTCATTTTTTATACACTAAAGAATTTTCCACATCATGAAGAATAATACAAATCTGCTTTGGTTCTTTTTTGTTCATACTGCTATACAGGGTGTCAACATACGCAAAATATTGGATAACTATTTTTTTTCAAATGGAACACCCTATATATCTTGCCACCAGTGCATGGAATTTTTAATAAGCTTTCCAATGATGTACAATTTGTATAATGAAATATTAAGGATTTTTGAGATTTATCCATAAAAACATTTTTCTTTTGTCACCTCCTCCTCATTTTTGGATTTTCAGCCAAAACTATGCATTTTCTGAAAAAATAATAAGAGACCAAAGTTATAGAGCGGAAAATTTTCGATCGACATAGGTCTTTCGACTTTTCCAATAATGCGTGCATTGCTCGCCAGAGTGCGCAAAATCTTGACCGTATATGCATTTTAGCGTTTTTCTCAAATTTTTTGTTAATTAATTGCAGTATACTTTATTTTACACGTCCTCTAGCAGAAAACCGGGTAATTATAGAATTATTCAAATGACCTACATCGATTGAAAAAATTCCGCCCTACAACTCTTAAAAGAAGCAATTTTTGCCCAAAATGCATAGTTTTCGCTAAAAATACAAAAAACCATTGAAAAACGCAAAAATTGATACATACATTTTCAATTTGCATTTTTAGAAAAAACTATGCATTTTTGGCAAAAATTTCTTCTATTAAGAGTTGTAGAACGGAACATTTTCAATCGATAGGGGCCATTTTAATTTCCCTATAATTTCCCGTTTTTTCGCTAGAGGGTGCGGAAAAAAAGTATAATGCAATTTATTAATAAAAAACGCTAAAATGTATATACGGTCACGATTTTGCGCGCTCTGGCGTGAAATGCACGCATTATCTTAAAAGTTGAAATACCCAAATCGATCGGAAATTTTTCGCTCTACAACTTTGGTCTCTTATAATTTTTCATGAAAATGTATAATTTTGGCTGAAAATCCAAAAATCTGCAGAAGGTGGCAAAAGAAATATGTTTTTATTGATAAATCTCAAGAATCCTTAATATTTTGTTATACAAACTGTATATCATTGGAAAGCTTATTAAAAATGCCATAGATTGGTGGCAACTTATATAGGGTGTTCCATTTGAAAAAAAATAGTTATCCATTGTTTTGCGTATGTTGACACCCTGTATATCACTATGATTAAAAGAGAACCAAAGCCGATGTGTATTATTCTTTATGATGTGGGAAATTTTTTAGTGTATAAATAACGATGCTATCTTTGCTAGGAACGCTTCTGCAATGTTTTTAATGTGTACATGTTTTTGCCACAAATTTGCCCATAACTAGCCAACCGTCCATAAAAGACCCATTCTATCTTATACTATTTTTATCAGCTTCTCAAGAGGGTTGAAAATAAAGTATAAAATATAGGATGTTCCATTTAAAAAAACATAACTTTGTTCTGTTATGTATATTGGGACACCCTGTACAAAAACATACATATTTTTAAAATATGTAGAAAAAGTGTGGCTACCAGTTCAAGAAAACTAGAAGTCGAAATTTCAAATAGCAAATAAGTTATGGGGCTTTTACAGATCCCTGGGTCACCCGGTATATATATATATATATATATATATATATATATATATATATATATATTTATTTGAAACAAATTGACACTTTTTACATGTTTCAAAATATCTAGTTACCCTTCACTTTTTTGAAAACCCTGTATTTAACGGGATTCGCCCCGTACATTTAAGAATTAATTAGAATATAAAATATAAAACAAAATATAAAATAATATATTAATAAAAAATATAAAAATACAAAAGTTAAAATTACAATTTAAAATTGCGATGACATTGAGATGACAAAAACAAGTAAAAACAATACAATGTAATACGCTAGACATAAATAATTAAAATAATGAAAAACCCTGCTAGAAAGTTGCAATTATCTAAATTTGACCACAAACAAATACCGATAGATCTATTCGTGATAAATTAGATTTAAAGTCCGCGTTACTTATCTGGCCATTCGCTGCTCATAAAGCGTGCATCGAAAACCAATCAGTTTAAGTACAAAGGAGCAATCAATATGAATATTAATTGCGTGAGTTATGAATTTTTGAAAATTAATATTTTAAGTTAAGTAATAAAATTTGTAAAATCCTACAAGTGTAACGAATTTTAAATTCATTTAAACTTTAAAATTTGTACTCTATGATAAAAAAAAACAGAAAAAAAATATATTGAATTGCAGCAGAATTTGTAAATTTCTGCAAGTGTAACGAGTTTTAAATTCCAATCAAAATAAAATTTCTGCATTGGTTTAATCATTGAATTGTTCAGCTGAATTTGCTTTAAAAGTTTAAGATCTATGAACAGGACAATACATTTCTGATTTTCCGTTAAAACAATTGCCAAATTAAAGCCGAAAACAAATCACAACATTCTAAACATTGTCTGGGGAAACGAAATATGCATTCTACGAATTTAGAAGTTGTAAAAATTTATTAATAGTTCAACTTCTATGTAAAAAAATAAACATTTTTGATTTCTCATCTAAGGTTAAAATAAAACAGCAATTTTCAAAACTGAAAACGGGAAAACAAAAATTGCTTAGAAGGATAGAAGAAAATAATCAAAGGAGAAATTCGTTTTAAGAGTTTAAAAATAATTGAAAAAATTATAGATTTCGGATTTCGAATAAAAATGAGTGCCAAATCCGAGATTGAAAAGAAACAGCAACACACCAAAATCGAAAATTGTACGATTTAAAAAAATAATCATTGAATGAATATTTTTTTTAGTTGGTTATTTAAGCTCCAGAAAATAAACCAATTCGATGGTGAGAAAGCCAACTGCAAGTGGTATTTGGTAAGAAGGTAAATGTAATTATAAGATTCTGTACGATTTGTCAATAAGCTACTAATGCCGTTTTTTTTTTGTATACATTATTGTAGCATAGTATAAATGAACTATTGACCTAATGGCCTTCACTATACCGTTATTTTTATATTCAGATATTATTAAATCGCATTGAAAAATTCACAATAAATTTTTCATTCAATAAAGTTTAATTAATTTCATTTAATCGCTTACCAACAGTTGGAACTATCTTCATAACTGATAATCCATTTCCATTAATGTAATTTTCAATATTTTGCACACACCAAAACACGCCAACATTCACTCACTACTATCCGTTCCAAAAAGGGAGTCTCCTCACATCAAAACCTCATATTTATGATTTAGAGGACACGAATATTCTGAAATTTATACCATATAAAGATGCATCGTTTTTCTATATGTATATTAATTTGTATGGAAATATTTTGATAAATACGCTTTTTACTACGTATTTGTTTGAAAATGTACTGTTTTGAACGACAATTTTTGAAACTCTCATCTTTGTGTGCATATAACCTTGTTATTAATCACTCGAATATTATGAAAAAAATATATATCTAACGCTATTCTATTATGAAGGCGTAGAACGAACAAAAAAAATGTTTTTGTTTTTATTTTAAGAGTTCAGGCCTAGAATCGAAATATCTGCTATCTCGATAATTATACAACAAATTGAAATGCGGCTTTAGCTTATAGATGGTTTAATATTATTTAGGAAATAATTGCAAATAAATTTCAAGAAAAGAGTAGAACTTTTGTCAAAATTAAGTAATTTTCCCGTCGATGATTATTTTAGATCAGCGAGAGAGATGCAAATATGTGACTCAGGCGTTCGTTCGACGTTAGTACGGTTCAGTTTGACGGTAAGCAACATATCCCGGCAGAAAATCATGTCCAGTCATTAGAAGCGGCGAGAACGCATCGTAAATATACTGACACGATATTCCGCCCGCTTCGCCCCGCGCCTCTGCTGTGAGCGTAAATATTCTCTATTTCATTATAAGGTTTTTAATTTATCTAATTAACAAAACTATATTTATTTACGATTAAATGATATATTTTGCATCAGATTTATATGAAGTACGTAATCTGAAAAATGCTTAAACATTTATTCATTCATAACTGAAAAAACAATGCTTCGCATTTTACCAAATTACAACAAAACTTATTTAAAAAAAAATATTCACATTACCCCACATAATAGATATAGGTACAATTGATCTCATGTAATTTTTTCAGATTTTTATAAGCAGTAGCTTACTTTCTACAAGCTGTTGAATTTCATACATCTTAAAATTTGCTTAATTTCGGGTACTTTTTTACACTTTTTCAGTATTATCTCGACAAATAACAAACGTAAACACTTAATTCTATAGCAGATTGTAGATAATACTACAAAGAATGGTGACCAATTTTATATAATTTTAGAGTGCACTAGTTTTTGAAATATACTTGGTGAAACACAGGAGACTTCCTTTTTGGAACGGATAGTAGGTGGAAGGTAAACTGCCGAATCGAACGGTTTTCAATGACTAAAAAGAGATTTAATCTGGAATGCGTTCATGCATCGTCGATAAGGACTGATAACAGTCGACGAAAGAATGTGTTTTTTGCAAACATCTTCGCCGGATACTAATTGCCTCCGGGGCAAAGGTCAAATGATTAGGCGGTTCGCACCTGGCAAAATTTTCCGGTTCCACCGGTGAGTTTGTTCGGTGTTTTAGATTTTAACAGCGCGACTGAGTGTTATTCTTGAATTTTAATTTTTCAGTTCACTGGAATTTGAAATACTTTTATTTGATCAGGCGGCGAAGTTGTGAAAATTTCTAGCAAGTTCGCCGGCTCGAAAAAAATAGAAAAATAATAGCCATCGACGTTGAACTTTGTAGAATAACTAGAAATGCATTCTAGATTATGATTTCGTGAAAATCTATATACAGCCCTTCACTGGATTTTAAAATATTTTCATTTTATCAGGCGGAGAAGTTGTGAAAATTAAAATATACGAAACAGCAGAATCAATCGTTTTTTAATACACGCTCTGTAGCGTAAATGTAGTATACGCTTTGGAGTATTACAACCCTCTATTAGAATCTTCCAAACACATGCATCTAGATCCAGTAAAATTTAATTTTAATCTTGACCTTCAATGATCAAACCTTAATAAAACTAAAAAGAAAATAAACTTAACATGCCTGTGATGGCATTATCATTAAATTGTTTATTCAGATTAATATATTAGACATTTATGCTTTTAATTAAAAACACAGTACATTATTGATTTTAAATTAATGTGAAATGTAATAATTATAGCAAACATATTTGTTGTGCGCACCCTGTGAGGATTGATAAAAGTGAGTAATTTTCCGTGTGAGCATTTTTCAGTGTGAGCAATTTTCGTGTGCGCAATTATCACTGTGCGTTATTTTCTGTGTGCGGAGTTTTCCGTGTGAGCATTATTCCGTGTGAGTTTTCGTGTGCGGAGTTTTCTCTGTGCGCAGTTTTCTGTGCGCAGTTTTCGCGTGAGCAGTCTTCCTGTGCGGATATATTACCGAACCGTAAACTAGAAACACATGGAGGATGAAACGCTTCATTGAAATAGTAAAATGCAGACATTCATTTAAGGGATTATTATTAGGCTTTAGCATAGGATATGGA
The DNA here is from genome assembly GCA_910593695.2 of Ocypus olens. Classification (NCBI taxonomy): domain Eukaryota; kingdom Metazoa; phylum Arthropoda; class Insecta; order Coleoptera; family Staphylinidae; genus Ocypus; species Ocypus olens. Next base: position 51,251,705 of record OU343059.1, on the reverse strand, counting down.
TGGATAGACGGAGGCGATTAAACCTCCTCGCTGGTTGTCATTGGCAATTGTGGAAGGTATCTGAATACTCTTCTTACATTTTTCAATATTTTCATAAATCATTCAAAAATGTAATTACTTATCTGAAATATGTACAAAATATTTCTTTTAAATTAGACAATAATTACTATCTATGTAATCCAAATACATTAATTTTAAAACTGTAAATAAAATTATTATACATTAATCTTAAAAAAATGTTTATTTAACTAAAATAACAATAAATTTACTGTTTGTATTGTTTATTTTATTTCACAGAATTTATTTTGTTTCAGAAAATGATTTCACAAAATATTGTGTGGTTGAATGAAAAACTTACTTGCATATAACTGGAGTACATTCACTTCAATAATAAAAGGAAATGTAACATGTAAATAGCATAAAAAAAGTCTTTCAAAAGTCTTTAATGATTAATCAATACAATTACAGATGTAAAAGTAGATGTTTTACTTACTTACTTTCTATAAAATGTATAATTTACTGACAGATTTATATAAAGTTAATAAATTTACAATTTTAGAGTTAACTTTGATGCAGATTTCAATTAATTTTAGTACTAAAGTCAAACAAAATTTAAACTTTACCTCAGTCCATAATCTATTGATTATGCCCTTGATACATTTAATACCATTACGAATAAGCGAATGTTTTATTGATTTGCATTTTTGTAATAAATATTAAAATGTTAAAACCTTACAAAGTGTGAATTAACGTTCGAATTAAGGTTTTTATTTTAAACTACGAACAAACAAGTTAGATTCAAAGTCCGAGACTCTGAATTGAATTGAATTTAAGGTTAATTGGTTATATATTTTTCAGGCGTTAAATATGTTAAATGTAAAGTTGCAAGTGATGAGGGTGCGTTTACGTAACAATTTCACATGTTGAAAATCAGTTCCAACTTAGCTGGTCTACTTATCCCGGATTTATTTAAGTAGGGCGTATGTAGCTGCTGGTCTAATTAATTGAAATGTGGACAATGAAACCCCTCTGGTATTATCTTTGAACAAGAACGCTCTTGAGCGCAGTAAGGCGCAGAAAGGGCTCTCTCCCACAGAATTTACTCATCGGCGAACTGTGTAATTGAGCTTTGTTATTTCCTCTTCAGTGTAACGCACTATCCCACTATCCATGATTTCAGCGATGTACAGCGTTTATCCGATAATACCATTTCGTAATTATCATCGAAGGTCCGTGTATAAAATAATCGCCGATAACTTATAAGATAATTCCCTTGGAACTAAATAAAATGCCAAATCAATCAGAATTAATCCAATTGTGTTTCGGGTTTCGGTCGGGAAAAGCATAAAACTGGATAACTAAAAGAATCCTTTTTCTTGGACTCGGAGAAATTTCCCTCGATATTTTACGAGAGCCGCATCAACAAAACCCTCGGCGGAATCACGTTTCTCATGCCACGTTAGATATAAAAATAACCTAAACCTGAATATATGCCCACTTGAATTTTATAGATGCCCACAAAATATTTATGAAAATGGCGGTTTACATCTCAACAAACTTCCAAAAACATTCTTATTACTAAATTAAATTTTGGATAAATATTGAAGTATTAAACATATTATGTTAATTTCTATTTACGGCGAATTTTAAGGTTGAAGTATGGGATAATTTCGTCATATATACGGGGTTTTCTGACATTCGACTAAATCCTAAGAATGTTATCACCAAAAAATGATGAGGACAGGCAGTTGCTGTGTAATGAAACACATGCATCAACTGTAACATCATCAAACAGTTTTGAAACACGAACCCCGATTATTTTTTATTGAACATGATATTATAAAGCCAATAAAATTTACACATATTTTTTTTTATAAATATATTTTGTCCACTACCACATCTGTATATAAGGTGAGTCTCTTACTCACCTTACGTATAAATATAGAAAAAAACGCAACTAAGGGTTAAAACGGAGTGATTTATTAAACGAATGAAATGAATTATGAATTAATAATGTCTCCTAATTTTAATTTATATTTGAATACGGAGCTTTAAATGTATCCACATAAATCAGAGCGCTTTCGTCTTTGTAGGGCGTGTGTGAGTTGTTGCAGATTGGGAGAATCCATTGTTCCAATAATCATCTTATGAAGAATACATAAGTCAGCTAATTCGTTTCTTAGTATTCAAACTATTCATAATAGTTTCATATTCGCGAGGTACATGTTGATAACCGCATTTAAATTCTATACATCGTAAAAACTTCTCATGTACCCCTTCTCAACGATTAACGTGGACTTCAGCAAATGGTTTCTATATAGCCGAAGCACATTCAAAATAACATCGCACCAGTGGGCAGTATAGAGTTTTCATATATTCAGTATTCTCTACGCACAAAAACTTTTGAAAAATTACGGAACCAACACCATGCGCGCCGCTAGTTTTTGTGGTAGAACGAAAACATGAAAATTCGGGGCTTTTTTTGTATTATTTTCCTCCACCAACAAAACATGCCACAGCACTGAAATTATCGATGCAGGAGTGACACCATATGATGCAATTCGCAATTCAATTTACGCGCATATATTATACGCCTACGAATAATGAAATAACATCACTTATCAAAGATAAAGCCCAAAATTTATAGATTAAATGAATTAACCTATATTTAGACTTCTAGACTTTTATTATTTCATAATAATTTTGTCAGAAAAACAAAAAATAATAAAATTCAAAATTAAATTTTACACGCGTTTGAAATGGAAAAACTACATAAATTAGGTTGTTGACTATAGCCTGTTCTCCGGAATCTGGCGGCTGTGGCCGTGCTGCCGTCGCCACGCGACCATTTCATTTTGTCTATCAAAGCAGGCCGCCGGGGAGGGTTTGCGGTTGTAATAATCATCATAAAAATGTCAGCACCCTACACCCGACATTTTGCCGGCACGTGCGGAACCGTTTTTTGTCGCGTTTCTGGTCGTCTGGGATGCAGGTAGCCGACCCTTTTCTGAGGTCCATAAGAATGCGGAAGTAGCTGAATTAGTTTATATATTATCATATTGAAAGTAGATAATACTTGAATGTTGCCAGGGAGAAAAATAACTTTAAAAATCTTAATTCCTGGCCGATCTAATTTGATTAGGGGTTTGATCGATACTTGTTCCCTAATTATTTTTAAATATTAATTATTATTATGCATAAATGCAGAAGTGATTTCAATTTGTTGCAGATGTTAATGAATACTGAATGGCCTGTTTATTTTTAAATCAATCAATAAATAAACAGTATCCGGAAAGAAAATGAATAGCGTCTATATAAATCATAAGTAGATATTTATATCAGGTTATTCAAAATCAAAAGAAAGTTACATTTTGAAATGTATGTAACATTCAAAATAACACTCCCGCTCTGTTTTAGTAAGTTGTTGATGAAACAACACTTATTTAAATAAATTTGATGTATACTGGAGCTCAAAAGTAATGCAACACTCCCTAGATGTGGTTTAAGTCAGCAACAAATACGTACGATTTATTCACATTAAAATGAAAAAAAAGCGATAACGTTTTTACTGCTTTATATCAATTTTTTGTGTACGATTTTTACATTTATGCGAAAAATAAAGCAAATTTAATAATGATACAACAATAATGCGGGGGGCACATTATTGAATTTTTGTCAGTAATTTTTGTTCAACCTGCACCAAATTGTAATTGTTTGTTCTGACGCGATAACTGAACATACATTTAATACAAACACATTTAAAACATTGTTATTTCTGGGTGTTACATTACTTTTGAGATCCAGTATATTTTGCCCTTCCAACTGTGTAAAAATTATTTATCTACTGTTCTTGTTATGATTATATTTTTATTCTTATTTTACTGAAAGTAAACTAACCTGCTGAATAAATATAATCTCATTGATCTAAAGGGTGTTTTTTTAAGAGCTTGAGAACTTTAAATAATAATACAAGACAGAAATATTGTTGGAATTATTAGTTATTATTATAATCTGGTAGATAATTTCATGGCATTTATTTTTTAAATATGATTTCTGACATGTGTCCTCCGCGGCTACGAGTTACAGGGCCCATTCGATCAGTCCAATTTCTCACTACTTTTTCCAATAAATCTGGCCGTATGGCGTCAATGGTGGCTTGAATATTGGCTTCCAATGCTTTAAGAGTTGCTGGTTTGTTGGCATAAACCAATGACTTAACATAGCCCCATAAAAAGTAATCGAGAGGCGTTAAATCGCACGAACGAGGGAGCCAGTTAACAGGACCACTTCTGGAAATAAAGTTGTCACCAAATTGATTTTACAATAAATTGATGGTTAAGCACGCTATATGGCAGGTCGCGCCGTCTTGTTGGAACCAAATGTTGTCGATGTTTAGCTGATTAATTTTCGGAAACAAAAAATCAGTCAGCATGGCTCGATAGCGCTCGCCATTCACCGTAACGGCAGCTCCTTCCTCGTTGCGAAAGAAATAAGGACCGATGATGTAAACCGCACCAAACAGTCAATTTTAATGGATGTAGCAGTTTCGTTAGTGGCTTGAGGATTGTCAATTTTGCTTATTGATGAAGCCATTTAACCAGAAATTAGCTTCATCACTAAACACAATTCTTCGATAGCCCAATCAGCAAAAATGTGACGTAAACGATGGTCATTTGGCTTTAATTGTTGCACGAGCTGTATTTTATAGGCACGTAATCCAAGATCCTTACGTAAAATTTTCCACGTAGACGAAGGACAAAGGCCAACAAGTTGAGAACGGCGACGAATAGACATTTCGGCGTCTTCTTCAACACTTCGCGATACATCAGCAATATTCTCTTCGGTACGCACATTTCTTTGTCTTGATGATTTTGAATCGAGAAGAGTAAAATTAGTGCGAAAATGATCAATAACTGCACGAATTGCTTGCTCACTAGGCCGATTATGTTGACCGTAAAATGAACAAAGTGCTCTATGAACTTCGCGAACAGATTTATTTTTTTGAAAGTAAATTTCCACAATTTGGAAGCGTTGTTGTGGCGTTAAACGATTCATGATGAATTGCCTAACCTTGCTGAATAGAAATGTCAACACAGTTTGACATTCTCATTGAGTATAGATAGACAACTACCATCGAAACTTCTCATGCAGCTAAAAAAACACCCTTTATATTACATTTAAAAGTAATTTTTTTGTAGGAGATAATATGAATTAAATATGAGTCAGTTTTATTTAGCATCTCTTATTGTTAGTTTGGAGCGGATATTGAGTTGTGTTGCATTCATTTAAACTAATTCCATTTAAAATTTAAAGGGAAGGTCGAACGCAGGTACTAAGGGTGAAGAATGGGAACATCTGGAAAATATAAAAGCCAAGGTTGCCAGCCCTACAAATATTTGAAAATAGATTTTCATAGTTACTGTTTAAATTAATAACATTCTTTAAGTTTTCGCGGTACTATTATTATTACTATCGTAGCTTGTTATTAACGGTCTGAATTTATTAGGGGGACACTTGAATTTCTTTGTTTTTTTTAGTCGATGTAATTTAATTGTGCTCTTACTTTTTTAGGTAGCGAGAAAACTTGTGTGATTATAAATGTTACACGTAGATATTTTTAATTATCATCCATTGATTGATTAAGAAAAAGTACGAATAATATAAATGCAGATTATACATAAAAAAATTGGACATACAAATTCCGAATATCCGAATAAAAACATTTATGATATCCAGTTTAAAATTATTCCATAGTAAAAAAGAGCTAATTGTATGAAAAGATCAAACCCTTTGATATTGCCGTTCTTGTTATTTAAGCTTTAATTATTAGTGTCCCAATAAACACCCTTCTCAATTTTCTGAATGTTGGACAACTTCAGTTAACTGGCGAAACTGATATTAAATCAACGTATTGCCTAATCAGATCATCATTAGTTGCCCAATAATCAAAATTGTTGCCCCTAAATGGAAGTTAGCCCCGACAGAATTAAAAAAAAAATTACTCCCAGGGGCGAAAAACCTGGCCGATAACTTGGGGAAGTTGAGGTTGTGGAGGTTGGGGTTGTTGAGGTTGTTGGGGATGCTGTACTGGTTGGGGAAGTTGAAGTTGCGGAGGTTGGGGATGTTGAGGTAGTTGGGGAAGTTGAAGTTGAGGAGGTTGGGGATGTTGAGGTAATTGGGGAAATTGGGGTTGTCTAGGATCATCAACGTCTTCTTCATGGGCTAAAATTATAATCTCCTAAATTTCTTTGATATTGTTTATTATTTATTTGATTTAAGTTGAAAGTATTCCTTGTTTCATTTATTTATTCTTTATACTGACAGATTGTTGATAAGTGACAACTAACTTGATTTTGAGAAAAAAAATGTTATAAACATAATTTTATGAGTTTTATATACAGTATATTTTTTTATCGTGGGCCATAGGATTTTACATGCTAAAAATTATACCTTGTGTTAATGTATATTTTATCATAAATTTTAAATAGTTGACAACTTTTCTGCAGCGTATCCCGATCGTCCGGTTTCGAGCAAAAGCACTATTTAATGAAATAAAACATGTTTAAATTGTTCTAATTAAGCGCACCATATAGAAAAATAATTGATTTATATTACTAACTAAAATTTGCTTCAAAATTGTATGATACAATATATAATAACACAAGGTATAATTTTTAGCATGTAAAATCCTATGGCCCACGATAAAAAAAAACATACTGTATATCATATCCTTATTAACAGTTTAATTTTTACAATAGTGTGTAATTAATTTGATGCTATCGTCAGTCTAATTAATAGCTATTGACCAAAGGTCTTTCTGCCTACCAAGTTTTATTTAGTAGAATTTATATTTATTTCAATCAATCAATATAATGAAAAATATGTATGTATATCAAACAAAAATTACGAATATAACGTGGTAATTCATTAAACAAACCAGAATTGAACAAAATTATGGATATTGCAAAAATTAATTAGTTAACCTTATTCAAAATTATTATTCTTAATCAACGTTACCAAAATACCATGACCGACATGTATCAGAGAAGTCAAAATCTGAACAAAGATCAATCCATTACATTAACAGGTTTTGGTGAAATTACAGACAAAATAGACATTCTCCAAAAACATAACCATTAAATCGCGTTTAGACCAAGTTGCAAATTATCAAATTCTTTAGTAGTTTTGAAAGGAGATATTCACAAACAAACTTTAGAAGCAAACTTTTATTCCCCAATATTCAAAAACTAATTTTTTTACATACCTGTACGAAAGGCACAAAGAGCGAAGCTTTGGGAATCCGCCGAAGTTTTCAAACAAGGAAATAATCCTCTCGTTATGCATAATTAAAAAGTACCAACAACATGAGGCAATTATCCGCATTATTCCAGCAAGCGGTAAAGCAAACCCTACTACCTGCTGGTGCGACCCTTGGCGACTACCTGCTGGTCGCCTGGAAATCGGTTCCCCATAAATCTCAATTTCTATTCACTACGGCTCTGAATAGTTTCCATAATTGATGGTAGTAAACAAACACCGCAAACAGCACCCGCCTTGAATAAATTGTAGACATTTTGAAGAGTTCCTCGTCGCCACCCAGCGGGCCTTGCGGCTGCATTTCAATCTTGCGCGTTGTGATCCCGTCTCTCACCGTAATTTAATCGCGAGTTGGGAAGAAACTGGTTCCACACAAAGACGTAGGGGTTTAGAAAGACCCAGAACGGTAAGAACACCCTAAAATGTGGCGAAAGTAAGAAAAGCTATCGAACGGTCACCTACGCGCTCTGACCGGAAGCATGCTGACCGCTCTCTAAGACGGATATTGCATGAAGACTCATTCCACCCCTACAAGATGATAATTGTTCAAAAGTTAATGCCTCCTGATTATGAAAACCGCATGAATCGCTCCCAAGAAATCTTAAACCGGATCCATGCGAGGTCAACTTTTTTCAGTAGTGACGAGGCCCACTTCCATCTCTGTGGAGGGGTGAATAAACAAAATTTTCGATACTGGGCTGTAAATAACCCAAGGCAACTTCACGAGAGACCACTTCACTCCCCAAAAGCCACCGTGTGGTGTGTGATTTACAAATTTGGGGTGATTGGGCCTTATTTGTTTGAAGAGGACGGACTAACCGTAACTGTCAATGCTCAAGATTATGCTTTCATGTTGGAAATTTTTTTCAACCTCGATTGGAAGAACTGATGGAGGTAGCAGATCTGGGAGACATTTGGATTCAGCAGGACGGGGCTACTGCCCATACTGCTCGTTCAGGTGTTCCCTGGGCGCCTCGTTTCTCTTAGAGGTGATGTGGAGTGGCCCGCACGCTCCCCTGATCTGAGCATTTGCGACTTCTTCCTGTGGGGCTACCTGAAAGAAAGAGTTTTAAGGCATCGACGGCGCACCTTGGAAGAACCCAGGGATCGAATTCGGGAGGAAATCGCCCCTATACCCATCGAGATGTGCCAAAATGCGGCCAAAAATTTCAGAAATCGCTTTCATCAATGTATCGCTGCTGGGGGTCATCATCTTTCTGATGTCATCTTCAGGACTTAACGCATAAAACAGCATGATGTACGGATTAAGATAAAATAAACCCAATTTCTTGCTGTGCCGTTTTTTTAATAGCCTCTTTAATAGCCTCTGTTTTGCCGCACCTGGTACTGTAAAATTAATATAGTTTTTTACTGAATTCTCTAACAAACAAATTTAGGGCCGGTATTATAAAGCACTTTAGTCTAAGATTAAAATTTACTTATGCCCGGTTGCACCAACCTGAATTAGTGACGAGTTATGTAACTCGAGTTATGTAATCCGAAATTAGTGCTTTTTCAGGTGCACCAACCAATTTTACCCCTAACCTGAGTAAACATATGTTATCTAACCACAGATATTTCGGTGGTTAAAGTTTAATTTGACGTTTATATTGAGAGTTGATATTTGTGAATAAACGTGGTACAGTAACTAGCAAATATAATTAATGACATTTATTATTAAGATTAATAGGGAAACAGGTATGTTTCAGCTGAATTGGCATCCTCTCCACATTGTTAGATGAGGCATTGAAATCGGATGCCACATGTTCCCAAGCCTCCGCTTTCTTCTTGACGGTAACCCCATCAGTTCTTTCGTTCTCCAGAATTTTGAAATATTTCTGCACAACTTCAAGCAATAGTTGCTTTTCAGCTGTCAGCTGGAGTAAAATTTTCAGACCTTTCAATTATCAGTTCTGACATTAATCAAATAATTTACAAGTATTCCCATTAGTGGGCGACTGCAGTGTTGATGTCTAACACGTGGACTAGCGGGCCGCGGGCCAATCGGAATAGAGTCGATGTCAAAATATGCAATGTTGTCGGGTTTAATCTCATGTTTGCTAACTTCGCTTTATAATACGTCGGTGCAACGCTTCCCGTTTTAATCCGGATTACAATATTAATCCGAGTTACCTAACTTGAGTTACCTAACTTAACTGGAGTTGTTGGTGCAACCGGGCATTATTAACCAGTAAACTGATTTAACTAGAGATTTCGGTATTATAAGAGTTTGTTAAAGTTAATTGGGCATTAAATCTTCTATTGGACGAAAATCGTGCTATTAAATTTTAACTGATGTTTCTAACGTATATTTTTACTTTCTCCGTTACGAAGTACGAGAAAGTATTGTGATCGTGATTTTTTGGGGTCCCTAGATACCATTTCAACAATTTCTGGAAAAAAAAAATTGTGTCTGTGTGTGTGTGTGTGTGTGTGTGTGTGTGTTGCTGTGTGCCTGTGTGTGTGTGGCTGTATGTGTGCGCTCTATCTCAAAAACTAATAAAGCAATTGATATGAAACTTTGAACATCCGTCTTATTTGATAATCTGAAGAACTGAAAAGCTTTTGGTAAAATTTCGTACACCGGAAGTGGGTGTTTACCTTAACTATTTTTACTTTCTCCGTTACGAAGTACGAGAAAGTATTGTGATCGTGATTTTTTTTTCAAAAATTTTTTTTACGGAAATATCCGTTTTGGGGTCCCTAGATGCCATTTCAACAATTTCTGGAAAAAAAAAAATTGTGTCTGTGTGTGTGTCTGTGTGTGTGTGTCTGTGTGTGTGTGTGTGTCTGTCTGTGTGCGCTGTACCTCAAAAACTAACAGAGCAATTGATATGAAACTTTGAACATACGTCTTATTTGATAATCCGAAGAACTGAAAAGCTTTTGGTAAAATTTCGTACACCGGAAGTGGGCGTTTAGCTTAACTGTTTTTGCCAATATTTTCTTATATATGACAAATATCACAAAAACATATAAACAAACTTTGAAGACAACAAAGAAATGAACATCTTTTGCTTGAAAACATTTTTATGAAATTATTTTTATTCGAGAAAAAAATTTATAATTTTTTTTTAATTTTTGGTTTATAATTATAAAACGATAATAAATTGTACAGGTTAGTATTACTATATTATTTATTATAACAAAATTCTATTAATGATACAAAATTTACAATTATTTTTAATTAGGAGGGGAGTTCAGCTACAATGAGATATTGATTTAGTAAGTAAAAAATAAAAATTTACTTGCATGTCGAAGTCAAAGTTGGTATGAGTTATTTGTTTTTGCTGAAGATGGTTTGAAATTAAACCGAAACCGGTATAGAAATACAATTTTAATAAACTTGACAATATTCATGCACAAATCTTGCATTGCGAACATTGGGGTTTGTCATTAGAATTAGTAAACATTTTTCACTTAATTCTCTCTCTTTTGTTTTGTTCATTAATTCGCTCAATTATTGAATATTGTTCGCCAGTATGGAATCCGTGCTATAGGGTATATATTAACCAACTAGAAAAAGTTCAACACAAATTTATTCGTTTTTGCTCATACAATTTTCGTAACAGGAATCATAGTAACCATTTGGAAAGATTGCGTTTGAATCTAAATTTAATGACATTACAGGAGCGCAGGATTTGTTTCGATTTATATTTTTTACATAAACTTATTTCTGGTGTAACTAATAGCGACTATCTTGTATCCAAAGTTAGGTTAGTTGTACCAATCTCTGATCGTCGTATAAGAAATAATGCAACCTTTAAAGTTGATTTCTATTTATCTAATTATAGTAAAAACAAGCCAGGATATTTCACCTTGGAAATACTTTAGCGAGGACAAACCCGAATTTAATTTTTGATACTTCACATATAATATTTAAGAGAAAATTTAAATCGTTAAGTCTAGATAATTTTATATAGTTTATTGTACTTTAGTACTTACACAGTTTATGTTTTGATAAATTTTGTTAATGGTAGTTAATGGCACACTTGAATTTATTTATGTTTGTAGATTGGAATAAAACACTTTAACTTTTTTATACCACTATATTTTATTTATGTGACTAGTTTCGACCATTCACTGGTCATTTTCAAACATAAGTAAATTAAATTTTATTTATTTATTTATGTTTGTATTTATATTTATACTTTTGTTACCGTTTTGCTTTTATTGTAAATTGGTGAATCCGTTATCAAATAAATAATAATAATAATAATAATAACAAATACCAACTTTGACCTCGACGTGTAAGTAAATTTTAATTTTTGACTAACTAAATCAATATCTCAGAGTAACCAAACTCTCCTCCTAATTAAAAATAATTGTAAATTTTGCATCATTAATAGAACTATGATAAATAATATGATAAAACTAACAGATAAAATTTTAACATAAAATGTAACAATGTAATGTTTTGTAGTTTCTGCTGAAGATGGTTTGAAATTAAACCGAAATCGGTACAGAAATAAACTTTTAATAAAAATAATGGGAAGTACACCCTCAACATTCCTACATCAATATACCAATTAAATGGATTTTTTACATACTAATCTATTGAGGTCATTAATAAACAATGTTCTATACATTAATAAAACAATCAACGGAATTTACACAATTGCGAATAAGTCTACAACAAATTTACTATTCATTTCATTTGAATGGAAAAACTTTGAATGGGTGGAGACTTGCTTTAACTAAACTTTTATCGCAACGTATCCATCGGCTAAAATTAAGTTGTTCAGTATATTCGTCTGTTTTAAAACTTTTCCAGCAAGCTAAATTGTATTTGGTGCAGATCACTAGCTTACAATCGGAACGAGATTCTGTTCTGGAAGTCGATCGTTGTAGTTTATAACCCTGCGTTTCACCCCCTAATGGATGTGAACCTTATAAATTTCCGTCGCCAGTGTTCTGATTCAAACACGAAGATCGGCTTTTTTTACGTTATACCTTTTTTGTGTTACATTTTCTTCCATGGCAATAAATATAACGAAGTAGATTCAATTACATAAATTCACTTATTTAATAGAATAATTAATTATGCACCGTATAGTAGGGCGAGAAAGATCGCAAAGAGAAAAACTATTACTGTTTAAACTCGTAGATGTTAAAACGATGACTGGATGATTATAAACAGCGAAGTGGAAAAACGTTATGTTTATTGTCGTTGCATACAATTTTACGTTTAAATGTTACACAACTATTGGCGTACAAAAAGGTGGTATAAAAATGAGACCGAGCAAGGGACGGACAGTGCCTTTTATTATCAGGGCCCACCCCCTACTTCGGGCCGAGGGTGCGTGTAAGTCTGGTGACTAAACAATTACCTTAAAACTGTTATTTTAAGGTCGCTGTTGGCGAAATTATTGACTAACACAATGCCGAAGCCAAAATAGCCGACCATTAAAAACGGTGTGTCTGTGGGTTTTTCTAGTTCAAGATAACATGTTTTAATTAAAAGTTTAAGAAACAAATTGAATGAAAATGGCCGATTCAAAAATTCATTTATGATAAAAATATGCATATATCGATTTTAATGGTTGCTGATAATGAATTTTGAATAAAAACAAATTATTCGAATTAACCGTTTTCTTATTAACATTTAATATGTATGCCGATACTTCCAAAAATGGAAATATTCGAATTGAACAAATTATTTATTATTAAAAACGAATTAATTGCGGAGAGCTCATTTTTCGGCCTATCTAGTGGTTCCGGAGCTGTTACTTCTTCTCCTACGCTCCTCAACTTCATTATACATATTATAATCATCATTACCACCTGTATTATTGGAGATATTTTCCAGCTAGTTAATTCTTTCGTCAAGTGTCGAAAACTTCACTTCCAGTTCTGTCTCGGTAAATTTTATATACCCAAACTAAAAATTTGGCATTATTGTTCACTGGGAATTTGTTATTAACAAATAAAGAAAAAATTGACTTTTTTCAGAAAAAAATCGGTCACGTAAATTTTTGCAATTAACAATATGATTTTATTACCTAGATATATGTTTTTGGGGTCGCTGATTACGAGTTCGGTGTCAAAAATGACTTTTCACAGCTGTCAACTGTCAAAACAGCTGTCAAGATTTACAAAATATTTGAGATTCGCGAAAAACGCGCTGATTTCATTTTCTGGTGTGCTCTAGTCCTGACTTACAATAAGCTGATAAATATTTTGGCAATTGGCAGCTGACAAAAAACGAGAATGGTAATTAAAATCTAATCTAAATAGCATTCGGGGCATTATTGAGGAGCCTGATTTGAGATGGGGACTTCGGAGTGTATCGCTCATTCTACAACTTGTGAATTGTTCGATATGGCAATAGTACTTGACAGTTGTCGTCGAACTGCCAAGATGGTGCAAGGGTCACAGAAATGGAAGCTGCCACTCATTTTATAGGTTTTCGTGGTCACTGTTCGCGATCTCAGTGCCTAAAATATCTTTTGACAGCTGTCAATTGCCAAAAGAGCTGTCAAGTTAGATCATCTTCCGTTATTCCGTAAAAATAGTTTCTATCTGGAAAAATTTTGTATTTTGAAATAAGGATTCCAGATTTTGAAGAGGATGAAATCCCAAGTGATAGCGAATCAGTAAATGACGATTTCAAGGATTCAGCGGAGACGAGAAGTCTCTCTGTCAGGATGATTTATTAGAAGAGTCATTTATCGGGCTCAGTGCTCTAGAGAGAGAGTCAGGCGAGGCTAGTGACTCAGATGACGATACTCCTCTAAGCATTCGGCTATCTGGGGTGGACGGAATCTGGGAGAAAAAGCGTAGGGGTGCTACCAATAAACCTTTTGTCGAACATACAGGCCCTAAAAATCTACCAGAGAATGTCAAGAGCCCGGGAGATTTTTTTTTTGCCATGTGAATCAATGCCGAGGAAAAATTATCTCCATCGAACTTATCGAGAGACATTGAAAGCAGTTCGAACATACATGAAAGGCAAGAAGATTTGGGTATCAACAGATGAAACGATCGATTTAAATTTTGCAGAAATTAATGTACCTATGACATTTACATTGCAAATGTAATTATTGGATCACTCGAACAAGATCACACCTCCAGGATCTATCTACTAATTTAGATTTCCTCGAAAGAATCGACCACCCTACAATTTCTCAATTATTTATAAATTCTCTATCGTTACTTTGACCGAAGAAAATTCTACATGACTTGCTCATGTTGATCAAGGATGATGCACCTTATAGGAAAAAGGCAGGAAGTGCTCTCAAAGTATTGTTTCCACGTATGATACATTTAACATGCGTAGCTCATGGACTTCATCGTTTGGTGGAAGAAGTGCGCGAACAATTTTCAATCATAGATATGTTAGATTCTTCGGTAAAAAAGATTTTTCTAAAAGCGCAATCAAGGATAAGGTGTTTTAAATAAATGGCTCTAAAATTAGCTTTACCTACCAACCAATACTAATTCGTTGGGGTACATGGATATCAGCTGCCTTGGTATAATGCAACTAATTTTATTACATCATTTTAAATTTAGATGCAGAAATCTAAAATATTGGAAAAGAAAATTACAAAATGATTCAGCATTTGTTCCATCTAATTATTTTATGGTTCGACACAAAATAAGTTTAGAAAGCTCAAATTTAACTTTGGTTGATTTCGTTCATATTGTAAATAATACCATTAAAAATATTTATAGCATTTCTGGCAATGAAGCGCCCCTTGCATCATACGGGAAAAATGTGAATCAATGTTTATTGCGAATAAAGACTTTGAAATTGTAAAAAGATTAGCCCACATTCTTTCAGGCAATACAAATGAAGCAAATTTTAATTACGAGACAACGGAAATTACAAGTTTAAATTTGCAGGAGTTACATCAGTAGACGTAGAAAGATCATTTACTCAATTATAAATACACTCTCAGTTAGACGGCAAGCATTAATTACGGATAATTAAAAAAAATATATTTTTTTATTACTTCTAATAACCGTAAGTTCTAATAATAATTTTGTTGTACGATCTATTGCGATAAAATGTATAATTGTGCAATAAATCCATTTAAATAATAATTATTTTGTTTTATGTCTATCATTTTTGCCTGTTTTCAAATTTTTTTGGTGCCTATTTTTTACTCGGCGTCAAAAAAAAGCGCCACTCGAAAAATTGCGAAAAAAGTCGATTTTTCAAACCGTCGTAACTTGGTTCAATTTGGTCGAAAATCAATGAATCTTTCAGTTTGGGAAAGATTCAAGTTTTATCTTTAAGAATGTGTAGTTGATTTTGACCCCAAGTCCAATCCACCCCCGTAACAACGCGATAGAAGAAAAATGTTTTTTATGTAAAAAACTTTGACAAGCTGTACCGTGCGCAAAAAAAAAATCGGCGGGAAATTTCACCACAACAGCAGAAAATTTTCATCAATTTCCTTTAAATGCCTTAAAAATTCGAGTGGTTTCGATGATTTGGAGCAAAGTTATGAATTTTTGAAAAAAAATGACACTTTTTTGGCCATAACTTGAGTAATTTTGCACCAAAATCGATGAACTTTTGCAGTCTGAACAGTTTCAAAAAATTTCTCTTCAACGTCATGTGAATTATTTTGTTGCTAAAACGATTCCACCCCCTATCACCCCCAAAGGAAAAAAAATGTTTTTGAAGTTTAAATGTGCAAATTTGGTTTCTTGTACCGTGTGCAAAAAAAAATCGTTGTTTCAATCGATCAGTATGGCAATAAAGTTCAATCATTTTCCTCCAATTTCCTCCAAAATTCAAGTCGATGCGATGATTTTAAAATGCTGTTTAAAAAAAATACATTTTGCGCCTTTTTGGCCATAACTAGGCGAATTTCGCACGAAACTCGATGGAATTTTGCGATCCAAGAAGTTTTCGACTTTCATGACCCCCTGAAAACCCCTACAAATGGATTGACAAAAAATGTTAAATTTTTACAACTTGTTTTTATTTTCAATGTCATACCGGGTGCTGATCCAACCGCTCGGTAATAGCAATTCACATGTAAAATCACACTTTTGCAGTTTCCTGCTCCCCTAATTATTTTAGAGCAAAAGCATAAGAGATCAAAGTTGTTCAGAATTTATATGATAGGTCCGTATTTATTTTCAAAATAGTACTAAGAGTAGAAGAAAACGAAGATATAAATTAGTAATCATTTGAAAAAAATAACAATAGCCATGATTTTATAAAAAAAAATGCGTCATCAATAACTATCAGTTCTTTTTAATAAAATCAAATTAAATGCTCAAAGAGACCTCCAGTAACGACTAAACATTGACCAAGTCTATCATAAAAATTTCTGCGAACATTTGCAAGTTGCCGGTTCGTTGTTTTGTTGCATTCTTCCGTAATTTTGTTTTTCAGAACCTCGATGTTAGCATATCTAGCACCGTATATTTTTTTATTTTAAGTGGCCCCATATAAAGAAGTCGTTTGGTGATAAGTCTGGTGAACGAGCTGGACAATTCACCGGTCCGCCTCGTCCAATCCAGGTATTTGGATAGCAAACATTTAAATACTCAGTGACGTCTCTTGTAAAATGCGCAGGACATCCATCATGTTGAAACCATACCACATTTTCTCCTGCGACAGCATCTATGGCGGGGCCAATCTCCGATTGAAGCAGCTCAAGGTATTTTCCCCCGTTTAAGTGCCCATCAATGAAGAAGGGGCCTGTAATATTAGATCTGTATATTCCTAACCATACGTTGACTGACTGCGGATATTGGGAATGGTTATCGATCACTAAATGCGGGTTATCCGTATCCCAATAGCGATAATTTTGCACATTTGGCTCTCCATTTATGGTGAAGGTCGATTCGTCAGAAAAACAAATTTTGTTAATGAAATATCTGTCCACATTGGCCATTTCCATTAGTGTTTCACAGAAAACCATTCTAGAATACCTGTCTGGCTCAAAAATCTCCTGGTGATTTGAAAACTTGTACGATTTAAACTTGTTCTTCTTTAAAATTTTAAGAGCGGTTGTATTGTGCAAATTTAAATCGTCGCCAATTTGCCGAATACTAATGCGGGGATTTGCAACGGCCGCAGCAATAACGTTTATTTCGTTTACATTATCTCGCACAATTTCTTCTTCCTCTGAACAACTTTGATCTCTTATGATTTTGCTCTAAAATAATTAGGGGAGCAGGAAACTGCAAAAGTGCGATTTTACATGTAAATTCCTATTACCGAGCGGTCGGATCAGCACCCGGTAAGACTATTCTCAACAATGTTTGTTGTATTTTGTAGTAAAATTACCAACAGTTCCTCCAAATTGTATACAGCTGAATTCAACATTTCTGGTTAAATTGCATCAATTTTGTTCCTAAGACTGTCCTTTAATTCTTTTAGCATTGTTGATTGTGTTCTAAATACCATTTCTTTTTAATTCCACAAAACGCGTGCTTTAAAAGTTGCTAATCAAATTATGGGTGTCAAGCTCTGACCTGTCTTAAATCATAACCAATAATTATCATAAGAAATGTCATTCATTTAAATTAGCTGCTTTGTTTTCAAATATTTCGATATGCCTAATATAAGCAAGTTTTGGGATTAAAATGGTAAAATAAATGCATTATTTGAGGTTTAGTTTTTTTGATTACAATACAGATAAATTTACATTTGCTGTTGTATAATGTTAATTAACAAATTATTTTCAATTTCAGTGAATCCTCTTCAAATTCTCCATTTTTAACAATAACCATTGAAAAAATAAGACCGACAATGACAAACAACGCATAAAGTTGATTAACACAGCTGAAAATAAATCTTTATAAAATAAATCTTGTAATACACTTTATATTACGGTTGTAATGGTTTATTTACAAGATGTACAAGGCAGTAAATATGGTCTGAAGGACTGCGGTGCAGCTGATGGTGCGATGGGCGAGGAGTGGCTTGGGCTTCTTCATGGCTGATGTCCTAGGCAGAGCTTGGACGAAGGCGTATGGTCCTCGGGGCTGTCTTGACGGAGTGCCGGGTGTAGCGGAGTCGTAGTGTATAACGTAGTGCGTTTTTAGTAAGCCGAGTGGATGAGCGTTACCAAAGAGAGTTGTTAGGCCGAGAAAACGAGCACTAACAGACTGAAGGTGTTTTTTTTTTTTAAGAGAGGAGAGAAGATCTTTTTTAGACGCCCCTATAGTGGGGCAGTGTTGGAGTCCTCCCCCTGAATGGCGGGAGTATACCAACTAAAAACTCTCCTCAGAGTAGAGCGGAAGGAGACCGAACCTTGACCCCAGTCAACCGCTGGGGAACAGAATGAAATGTCTTGATTGCTGTTCATGGGTCCGTTGGGCTGCACCTACCTCGCGCTTTCGCGCGATTATGGTGCGGGCGCCCAGCCCCGTCGCAGTGGAGTGATGAAACTAATTTAATAAATGAAATGAGTACTCCTCTTGGTCGGTTATGGCTGCGTGAAACAGGGACGTCGTATTTGGGAAAAGGAATTTTCGTGGGTGGGTGGCTGTCCAGTCTGTCGAAAAATTTAATTGAGAGCTCTTTGATGTGCTCCGACACACTCGGCGTTTTTGTGGGGGCGTTAAGGCTATACGCCCGCCTTGATATATTTGTTTTCAATTTTTAAGCCCCATTTTTGAACATGAACTTTCGATTTTCACGTTAGAATTATTAAAAAAACGTTTTCAGATATGTAGTGATGATCTTTTTTTTTTATCATCAAAAAGGCCTTAAATAAAAGTAACATTTTGAAAAAATAAAAAAATTCGACCCGTGACACACATATTGCAGTTGTCAACTCCAACAAAAAAATGTAAAAAAAAATAAATGTCAACAAATAAAGGTGATAAACGTGAAAAACAAATTCAAATATTGTGGATAATTCCACTGAAATCAATTGTGATATGTGGTACGTATCGTAGAGAAGCTCCGCCCGTCGCCAGTGATTCATGTTTGAGACGCGTTCTGTAATCGGATACTTCGCTGTGGAGTCTCCACGAACATTAGCAGCCAGTTCCATTCATAATATAATCATATTTTTTTATTCCATATTCGTCATTATATGCGCTGAAAATTATGATATGGAAACTAGTAAACTATGGACGGGTACAATCCTCCAAAATAACAAGAGACAACTCACTCGCACACTCACGCACAGTCAAAACTCTTTTCTACTCGACGTAGAAAAAAAGTAACGGCAGGACAGGCTGATGAGGATTACGGAATGATGGACGTAGTTCCGATTGAAGAACTGGAGGAAAAGAAATCTTTAATCATGGAGTATTTGACCAAAACACAGGAGGAGTTAGTTTGTTTAGAAAGGGAAACTGTTGGCCAAAGTAACAACATAATGTGGAAGAAAGAGAGAAGTCTGCGGTTAACGGCGTCAAATTTTGGATGTGTATGTAAGAAGCGACAAGGTACAGATGGAAACAAAGTAGCACAGAGGCTGATTTTTTCCAATTTCTCTGGAAATGCTGCTACCAATTGGAGCCAAGACCACGAAGAAATAGCAAAAAAAAAAAAATTACAGAGACGTTTGGTCATAAAATAGAAAGTTGTGGACTATTTGTTTCCGCTGCGTTGCCGTTTGTTGGAGCTAGTCCCGATGGACTAGTTGGAGAAAATGCCATCATTGAAATTAAATGTCCATTAAAACTGGCAAACTTAAAAATTACCCCCAAAGAGGCAGCTAGAAGAATAGTATATTCTGTAACAAGGTTAGAATGGAAATTCGATGCGAGTGGAATATTTCGAGCGCGAGCCGTTAGGCGAGCGCGAGGAACCACGAGCATCTGAATTTCCATTCTTACCGAGTATCAGACTATACTTTCTCCTCGACCAGATAAAATAGACTAATAAAATAATGAACACAAAGAACTTACGTTTTATCACGTTTGTGGTTATGTTTATAGTATTTTGACAATTGTAATATCCAAGGCTAATTGTTTTATTCGAAACGATGTGAGAATATTCATTCTATCCCTTGTTATGGAATGAATTACATGCAAAACGCATAAGAGCATAGTGTTTTGTTCCATAACAAGAGTGAGAATGTGTACGTTCTATAATCAAAATTGATTTCAGAATGCTTAAATTCTATGGTGGTCGTGGAGAAAAGGATTTTTTGTTTTCAGATAGAAAAAGATGATAATTTTTGGCATGCCATGACTCCGAAGTTGGAAGACTTTTATCGAAAATATATGCTACCACTATTGGCATTGCAAGAAAAATAAATTTTAAACCGTAACATTTTGCTCCAATAATAAGAAATTCACAATTTGTGATTTGGTTCTGTAGAAGAACAGAACATAATTTATTAAAAAATGTGTGTAATAAGCGAATTACTATGGTTATTTGATGGAAGTAATGTTGTTCATTACCCCCACTTGTAAGAGAATAACTCGGACTCACCTAATGATTAGATCCTTCGTAAGATTTTTAAAATAATTCAAATTGATACCACGTACGTTAATATTTCTTGTCAAAATTTTATAAACATTATTTCAATATTTAATGCAATTGCAGACGATTTTGGATAAAATGTTATATTATACTCTGTAGCCCCTCAAGAAAATTACCCTTAAACTTTTTCTTGCGGGACTAATTGCGTATATTCCAATAACCATGAATTTAATGGGATTGACATGATATGTATTAATACAGTGCTTTTTTAATTTTATTTATGTTATTATTTATTACCCTCATTACATACCGCAATTGGTTTCAAAATTAAGAAAATTTACTGGATCATCACAGCTGCAAACATAATGAAATTAATTTTTAACGTCAATGAATGTTAACAATTTAGATTTAATTTTGACACCATTGGTTGCGTTGATAATATGAGCGATGACTACTGACTCAATATAAAAAGATTTATTTAAATTCTCACGGAAACTGGAAGGTAATCGTTCATTTTTACATATTTTCTTGGTATTATTTTTTAGGCACAGACTATTTTCTTTTTATATAAGTAAAGAGGACACTAGCAGAAAATGAGTAATTATGGTATAGTAATTTTGACTGGTCAAACTTTCTTTTTTCTTTATCCGTTGCGAAGTACGGGAAAGGATTGGATTGTGAAATTTTTTTCAAAAATTATTTAACGATACTATCCGTTTTGAGGTCCCTAAAAACGATTTCAACTTTTTCTAAAAAAATGCCTATTGTGACAATCAAGTTACTTTCCCCGATTTGATCGTATAATATTCATACGTTCATTGGTTATTTTCAATTTAAATCATATTTTAAATGTACATCGAACGTGTCGTACACTCGGATGAAACTGACGTTAAAAACGTCAAAATTAGGGAAGATGAAAATGACAAATTTTACTTCAAATCCTAATAGTCAGTTTACTCAAAAACGAAAGAGATTTCTAAAAAATACTTATTCTTTATAGGTTTTTCATTTTGGCATTCTCTATAATTATTATTAACATAAATTTGCTGTAACTATTATCGTTTCATAATTATAAACCAAAAATGAAAAAAAATTAATAAAATTTTTTCTCGAATAACAATGATTTTATGAAAAATATTTTCAAGAATTCATTTCTTTGTTGTCTTCAATATTTGAACACACACACACACAACACACACACACACAAGACACACACACACACACACAAGATACACACACACACCGACACAATTTTTTTTTTCAGAAATTGTTGAAATGGCATCTAGGGACCCCAAAACGGATATTTCCGTGGAAAAAATTTTCACGATCTCAATACTTTCCCGTACTTCGTAACGCAGAAAGTAAAAATGAAAACATTTTTCACTAACACAATACTTTCCCTTACTGCGTGTGTGCGTCTGTTTGTGCGTGCTGTATCTCAAAAACTAATTTCCCATACTGAAAGTGCTGTTTACCTTTTTTTGGGTTTTCCTATAATTTTTCGTATATGAAAAATGCAAAAACAATTTTTTTCGAAATCTCATTGGTTTTTAAGGAAACTGTTGATAAAGATTATTAGAATTTGAACAATGTATAATTTATTTTCATGTTTCATAATTTTGACATTTTAAACGCTATCATCCGATTCTTTTGATGACAAATATCTTTCATTCGTCAAATAAATATTGTTATTTCATATTTTTAGGTGAAAATAGTTTACCAAACTACTAAGCCCACTAAACTATTTTCAGGCAAATCAATTATAATGTATATATTTCCATTCCCGAATGTCGGCTCCGAAACCAGAGTATTGAATTTCTTTATTTGTTTGTTTATTATGATAGCGAGGCCGGCGAGTCCACGTGGACCAGAAAGATGCATGTCGGGATCGTCAAATGCCAATCGGAGACGAGAGAGTGCGATAAATTACAAGTTAAAATATTTTGACGACGATTCATTCTCTATCCTCTTCCTTTGCACATAAATATATATCCAGATCATTTCACGTTTGTGTTTACTTAAATAAGGCAAGAAGTATGTGAACGCCCATTTCAAATCGCACACAAACAAAACCTGGAGTGTAGCCTTAAGTACACGTCTTAGCGCGTGGTTTTGCTGCCATTGGAGCGCATCGATTCACGAGCTAATACAGTAACCAAACACGACCGAGCCGTAGGTCATTTGTGGTCTTATAACCATCTTATAAAGATTAATCCTGTTTTTAATTGACAGTTATGATCGCGTGTTAATGATCGGCCATAGATGGTTTAGCGTGGCTTTGGCTTTGTTGACCGCGAGCTTAATGTGTTTGGCCCAGTTAAGGTGGTTGTCGAGGACGACGCCCAGGTACGTAACGTGGTCGAAAAGCGGAATTGGCGTGTTCGCGAATTTAAGTGCGAGAGGATCGGGGGGGGTAAGATGGTGATTTCCCTTAAATAGGGCGCGAAGCTGGTGGGTGATGGGGTGGGAGTGGAGAGGTATGCTGGCCTGCAGAGGTAGGGGTACAACGTGGTCTGATCGGTCGTCGCGGCTACCTGCTAAGGGTCATGCGGCATCCGAACGGTGGGTGAATATTACAATCTTCCATTTAAAAGTATATTTTTCAAAAATTATAATTAGCGTGCCTTGGAAAAAAAGTGACAAATGTCATTTGTTGTAAGGTTATGTCAAACATGAATAATAAGGACACAATAAATATGTACCTGTTACAACTCAATGTAGAATAGAATAAATAAGTAGTGCAAGTATTAATTCACTTGTGATTTAGATGTTCTGTGATTATTGTAAACACTAAGTATAACACAAGGGCGTTTCCAACCAACTAGTCTAGGGGGGGTAATAAAAAAAAGATAAATAAACTGGCGCTTCCGCTCTCGTACACCCAGTGGCTAAAAACGATTTTTTTTAGCATAACCTAGTTCCTGGAAGTCTCATAAAAAAATGTTATATGCAAAAAAAAAATCTTGAAAGCATCACCAGATTTTGAAAATTCTTGGTGCAATATGTTGTTCACTCATTGAATAGATGCAGATAAAAACAAAAAATAAATTCGTCGTTCAATTGCTTGAAAGAATGGCCACATTTTAAAAATTCATCCAGCAAAGTGTTACCCGTCGTTCGTTTTTTGAGGATAACTCGTGTAACGGATAATCTGATTTTGAAAATTCTTCCGGAAAAGTATTGTGCTCACTAAATTGATGCAGATAAGATAAAACATTAAATTCATCGTTCATTTTTTTGCGATTTTAAAAGCATAACTCTTGAACAAAACGGCAGATATTAAAAATTCTTTCAGAAAAGTGTCATTTTTGACAGTTGGAAATTGTGGTTTTTGGCAGTTGAAAATTGCCATTTTTAGCAGTTGACAATATAAGTTTTTGGTTGTTGAAAATGATCAATTTTGGCATTTCAAGATTGTAGTCTTTGGGGGTTGAAAATTATCATTTTTGATAGCTCAAATTATTTTTCGCAGTTGAAAACAGCCACAAATTGTCATTTCTACCAGTAAGCAGATGGTCATTGTAAGCAGATAAAAATTACAGTTTTTGACAGTTCAAACGGTAATTGATTGCAGTTGAAAATTTGTCATTTTTGACAGTTGGGAATTGTGGTTTTTGGCAGTTGAAAATTGCCATGTTTAGTTGAAAATATAAGTTTTTGGTTATTGAAAATGATCAATTTTGGCATTTCAAGATTGTAGTTTTTGGAGGTTGAAAATTGTCATTTTTTGTAGCAGTTAAAAGTAGCCATCGTTAAATTTGTAATTTTTGTCGCGATTTTGATATTTGAAATTGCACACCTGCCGAATGCGTCGTCTGATTTTAAACACGTCAAAATGTGGCAAATTTAGTGTAATGTTAAAACAGATTACAAAACATTTTCGTGAAATTAACACAAAATGCTAACACCTCACTTTTTAAAATCGAAATTTCGATTTTTGAAATTGCACACCTGCCGAACGCATTGTCCGATTATAATTATTTAAATTTCAAAATATGTCGAATGTAGTGTTATTTTAAAATGGATTCATATATTTTCTCGAGAAACTAACGCAAAATGTAAAAAATTGCAATTTTTAAAATTTCCAGAATTTAAAAAAACGCGATTTTAATTTTTGGAATTTTACACCTGCCGAATGCGTAGTCCGATTTTAATTATTTAAACGTCAAAATATGGCGAATTTACTGTTATTTTAAAACGGATTACAATATTTTCTCGTGAAATTAACACGAAATGCAAAATTGCAGTTTTTAAATTTCCAAGATTTTGATTTTTTTTAAATTGCACTACTGCCGCACGCATTGTTCAATTGTGATGATTTAAACTTCAAAATATGGCAAATTTTATGTGATTTTATTACGGGTTACGAAATTTTCTCTTGACATTAACACAAAATGCAAAAATTGATTTTTTTTAATTTTCAACATTTTAACTTTTGAACCGAGGACGAGATTTGTAAAATTCTTTCGGCAAAGTCTTATATTTATCCGGAAGATGTAGAAAAAATATCTCAACTGATGGAAAAAGAATATTACTCAGTAGAGGATTATATCAATTGCAAATGATTTTGTTCTTATTTTCTGTGACGTATTCAATTAGCTGTAGAATTTGATTTTGTTGTGATGTACTTTGTTATAATTTGTTATGTACTATATCTAAATTTGATTAAAATAAAAAAATGAACCAAAAAATTAAATTTGTTTTTCGGGTTTCACAGGATAACTCTTCAACGTATGACCAAATTTGGCAAATTCTTCCAGCAAAGTGTTGTACTCGTCGAATGGATGCAGATAAGACCAAAAAATTAAATGTTTCCTTCAATTGATTTCTGGTTTTTGAGGATAACTCTTGAACGGATGATCGAATTAGGGAAATTCTTCCAGCAAAGTCGAATAGATGCAGTTAAGACCAACAAATTAAATTTGTCATTTAATTGTTTTCTGGTCTTTAAGGACAACTCTTAAACGGATAAACATATATTGAAAAATCTTTCAACAAAGTATGTGTATATAAAAAAAATTATTGCTCAATAGTTCGGTGGTTTTGAGAAGATAGCTCTTGAACAAAATGCTTGATTTTAAAAATTCCTCCTGAAAAGTATTTCTACTCATCGAATAAATGTACAGGACCAAAAAAATCATTTATTTAAGATAACTTGTGAACGGATGACCAAATTTGGCAAATTCTTTCAGCAAAGTGTTGTACTCGCTGAATAGATTTTTAGAAATTTGTAGTTTTTTGAGGATAATTCTTAAACGAAAGGAAAGATTTTGCAAATTCTTTAAGATAAGATAAGAGTTGGTCTTTTGCATTGTATTTACAATGCGAGACACGTCAAAATAAAGAGTAACTTATGTCAACTAACAAACCATTACCCAAAAATAAACTAAATAAAATAACTTAAAAATAACTTACTACAACTCAACGTTTTAAATCTTCTAATTTTTAATTTTTTTCCTTTCGGTAGTCATTAAAGAGATATAGATAAGATAAAAAATAATTTTTCGTTTTTTAACCAAAAATAAGTTTTAAATTCTTAAAGTATTACACTATGCGCCACTATAGTGGCTTTCGCGGATGCGATTTTCAAATTGAACTCTGCCGTACAGAGAAACAGCCCCGTGTGGGCTATTTTTCGCTTCTTTTTTTTAGTGCTTCTTCTGATCGATTTTTCTTTCCTAAAAAATGAGACGGTGAGATATATTGTGTGTGCTAAGTGGGTCAAAATTTTCCTAGAGCCGCCACTGCTCCGGGCACAAGTTTAAGTATTATTTTTTTAGAGCAAAAGTACTTCATCTTATCTGTAAAAATTGGGCTTTTCACTGTTGTATTAATTATTTTAAAATACTAATAGCTCACGAAGATATAACAGTACAAAACTATTTGTATCGTTTTCTTTTTGACCCACTATGCATTATTATATTATATGTTAAGTGGCTCTACCATCCAAATGTTCCACGAGCCGCCACTGCATACACCTGTTCCATGAAATCTCCCTATCCTTTTCCAACGTTTTAAAGCGTTGGAAAAATTTACCGTTTATATTATTTGTTTGGAATATGGAATATCGGTAATTTTTAACAATAAAAATTGCTACGCGAAAAATTCTTAGGGGGGGTAATTACCCGATTACCCCCGCTTTGAAACCGCCACTGGTATAACATCTAACTCTGCAAGTCCACGAAATTGTCGATCACTTTCTTCGACTTTTTAAAGGCTCCATATCGTCTCAAATTTCCTTCTAACCTTCTAAATTTAGGTTTTGGTATTCGCCGCTCTGGAAACCGTAGATGATAAATTCGTGCCGCAGCTCTTCGATTTCTATTGCATAAAAAATAAATTTGTAACATGTCTGTTAATTCGTTATTGTTCATGATTATGTCTGAAACACACACTAACAACAAATGGTTGACATTACTTATACAACAAATGACATTTGTCGATTCGAATTTTTTTCAAGGCACACAAAATTTATTACCAAAAAAATCATGTGAACAAGATTTATTATTATCTTCTTCTGGCCTAAATATTAACATAAAACCAACATAACGTACATAATTGGATTCAGAAAAACAATGTCTAATATTATAAAATTAGAAAAGTATATGCAGCCATTTAAACATTTAAAGTTGACTATTATATGGCACTGAAGTTGATTTTGCAAAAATATATAATTACCGTCATTTTATGGTATTTAAACAGCTAATGACTTTATTTTTGAGTTTATTTAAATCGGTCAATAAATAACAGAGTTATGGCGTTGGGCGTTTTTTATTGAACACACGGTATAACTCTCTTATGGCAAGATGGATTAACGACTCATACAAAAATACTTGTATGGAATTATTTTTATTATTTATTTTATTATTTATCATTAAAATTTCTTCTCTTTGGTCCTGACAACCGGCTATCTACCCAAGGGCTTTTCGTCGATTTCTGCGTATTTCATTGAAATATTTCTAATTAGCCTGTATTGTACTACAAAATTAAGAAATAAAATGAATAATTTGTATCTCGTGCATCAATGCAAAAAATATATTTAGATTATCGCGGTGACGAACAGATTGAGTCAATCAGATTATGAAACTATCATGATCCTACTGTTGCAGGTCTACAAAACGCTCGATGTACATTTAAAATATGATTTAAATTGAAAATAAACCATGAAAGCGTAAATATAAATGATACCAACAAATCGGAGAAAGTAACATGAAAGCCACCATTTCTTTAATTCATATTTGGCTACCGCCTGGCCTTAGTATAATAACCATTGGCCAATGTAAATAACTATCATACCAACAAAATCGGAGAAAGCACCATGATGGCCAGATCAATATTTTTTTTAAATGTGTAATAATTAAAAACCTCATTTTATTTATTTATTATTAATACATGTAGGAGATAATCTGCATAAAAAATATATTTGTGTTGAACATGTATATGCTTTGTTACAGTAAATAATTGCCTCTCTATATTTATTATTCGCCGCATATTAAAAACTATTTTTTCCATAATTCATAATGGAGGATTTTAAATTATTCATAGTAGTTCAATATTTCAAAATACATTGTTTACAATAATTAATCTTGAAATATCACCGCGTCCAGTGAAATGATTAATGCTTTCAGGATTAAACTAATATTTACTAATTCTAAACCTACGATTATTCATGATTCCAGTTTAGATAGAAACTGTGCATATTATCGGAATAATAATAAATCACACTTGCGAAGGCTAATGATATCATTTATGCCCAGATTCATCAAAATGGCGGAAATTATATTTGATGAGAAAAAAGAAAAAAATTGTTGAACTAAGCTGAACATTATTTTCCGTAAGTATTCAGCTTATTGATATAATTAGGATTGCGTCAATGTTAATTTGATGGGAAAGTAAAATTTTCACCGAATAAATATGTATAAATGAGGCCGCAGTGAGCAAACTAGTAAACTAAAATGTTAAATGTGCCCTTCAAATGATTTTGTAAGTTTATTAGACTAGTGCGAAATTAATAAAATATATTTAAATATAAACAAATGCCAAAAGGTCACATTTACCCGCAATAGGATAATTCATATTTATGAATATTGTATTGGTCAAACTATATTACAGGATATTGAAATTGTAAGGGATTTAGGTGTGTTTGTTTAATGCGCACATAACAAATTTTGCATTCAAATGCGCAAAATTAGTTGGATTTGTAAGTAGATTTTCTCGGAAATTTTCTGGTGATACAGTAAGAATGTTAAATGTTACACTTATTAGGCCACAACTTGAGTACGCATCTATAGTGTGGTCACCACAATATGATACCAGCACCTTAAAACTCGAACGCGTACAAAACACATTTTTAAAACTTATGAGTTATAAGTGTGGCTTCGAAGTCGTACAAACGGAATCCCTTAGATGTGTATTTAATTTATCATCTCTTGAGGTTAGAAGAGATGTAGCTGACTTATGTTTTCTGTTTAATATCTGTAATTCTAACATAAACGGTGGGCTTGAACATGATTTAAATGCGAAGTTTTAGCACCACCGATTTTTTTTCGGCATTTGATTCCCGGAGTCATAAGAAGGCTAGAAAAAAAAATTCACCGTTAGCCTTAGAGCCGTTTTCGAAAAAACCCTTTTTTCACGAGGAAAGATTCAGTGTTCGAGATATCGCGATTTTTGTACTTTTTGCTCACTTCTAGTTCCCAAACATCCCCAAGTGGGCATAAATGATGTTTTCCTATCAGTTTTACACTAGCGCACAAATATTTAATTTACAAAGCATAATTTTGAAATTGTTCCTTTTACTAAGACCGGAAATACTCATTGGCGATTCTCAGAAACAGGTTAAAATAGCAAAAATTTGAAAGAATGATTTTTCATTCCAATTAGTTTTGCGCTAGTATGTCAACAAGCAAGAATCATATCTTTTATTTCCATCCTTGTCTGATTTGCGGGATCATCGAACTATCGCCAACCCCCACCCACGACTCTTTGTTTACGTTTAGTGATACTGTAGATCGAATGATCAATGTTATTATTGCAATTAGTTCAAACTTCAGATACTTCGACATTTTGAGGTTAAGTTGTAATTGTTCTCTTCGGAATTTCAATTTCTTGTGAAGAAACAAATGATCAAAATCAGTGGTGCTTTATGTGTGAATCTAGAAAAATGTGTGAATTATGCTGAACATGATGAACGTTTTCCTAATGTTTTGTGTAGCGCTTGCAAAGAATACTCGAGCAAAAACTCAAACGTTGTGCAGTTGCACATTGTGTGAATTGGTACGAGATCCAGGGCCATATAACTTCACTAAAAAAAACGACAAGAACAAAAAGAAGAGGAGCAACAAGTACAATAAATGTGGTGAAACTTATTCGGTAGGGAAAAAACATTTTTGTACCTCAGAAAATCACTTCCCGAGTTTCAAAGAACATGTAAGTAACTCGCTTCCCCTGAAACAGAGAGAATGTTTGGCGTGTTCTTTAATAAGGAACATAGTTTTAAATGAAAACACAAATTCTCGCAGCTCGAGCAATAAAACCGCTACATTTTCTTAGATCCACGGAAAGCCACTCAACGTTGAAATCACCCCGAAACTAAAAAATCAAACTACAAGCCCGCAACAGATTTCCGCGGGAGATGTTTGTAAAATAGCCACAAATTACGGTGTCTCCAGCAATGTAGTTCAGGGCATAGCAAGAGACTTACGCGTTGGCTCCCAAAAAAGAAACCTGTTTGAACCACATCTGAAGACGAAACTATATACACACCGCCACAGACAAGATGATTTTTTTTATTTCAAAAGTTGCCCCATAATAACATCCAAAGCTGGAGAGAAAACGACCTCTACAGAAATATTGGCATTTTGTACACATGTTCCGGCTTTAATCGATTTTATAAAAGCAACTCGAAATAAGGATAATTCCCATCTGAAGTTTGGCATTGATGGTAGGGGTGTTTTCTCAAGATTTCCCTTTCAGTGCAAGAACCTGATTCCGCTATAATAGACGGTCGACAAAGATATATAGAGGGCGTAGGGGCAAAAAGATTCAAGGATTCGGGAGTCAAAAAATTATTTGTTCTGGCAATAATTGCAGGTACACAAGAAAACCACGAAAATCTG
Organism: Ocypus olens; assembly: GCA_910593695.2. Taxonomy (NCBI): domain Eukaryota; kingdom Metazoa; phylum Arthropoda; class Insecta; order Coleoptera; family Staphylinidae; genus Ocypus; species Ocypus olens. Next base: position 51,220,913 of record OU343059.1, on the reverse strand, counting down.
AGAATGTTATGGTCTCTTTTACAGATAAATTATTTTTCCGGCACAATTGCGACCGATTTGAAACTCGCCAACATATTGGTAGGAATCATGTCCCATGCCAGTAGCTTTCCATGTACTTGGTGCTACGCCTCGAAAGAAATTTTGGACACTTGTGGCGAGAGGAGGACTATACAAAACTGCCAAGAAAATTATTTAGAATGGGAAAAAGCCAACTTCAAAAAGTCCCTTGGAAGAAATTACAAAAATTGCTCGAATTTGCCTGTTCTTTCTAGAGGCACGAATGACTCCAGACAGATTATTGACATCATTGCACCCCCTGAATTGCATTTAATTCTCGAAGTAGTGAACACGCTGTATAATCGGATGAAAATGGAGTTCGAATTTGAAGCTTTTGAGTGGGCCAAAAGGTGCAATGTCAGCCACGAATTTGTGCATGAGGCCCCTGCATTCGCGGGTAATTCATGCAAATTGCTTATGGATAAAACTGATGTTTTGCAAAATTTATGCAGGCCTGGTTATCTGAATTATGTTAAATGTTTCCGGGAATTTCGAGCAGTGGTGGAATCTTGTTTTTCAATAACTCTGGAACCTGACTAGAGAGAAGCAATAGACAGATTCAAAAGAAGTTACCTAGATCGACAGATCAGTGTTACTCCAAAGGTCCATGCTGTGTTTTTCCATGTATCAGAGTTTTGCGCTAAAACAAAACAAGGGTTGGGGTTTTTTAGCGAGCAGGCTATGGAATCTGTCCACCATGACTTTGGGATAACGTAAGACAAATATAAAATTAAAAAATGTCATCCAGATTATGGAACTAAATTACTGACCACACTCCCAGAATATAGCAGTGTTCATTTATAACTTGTGGCTCAATAGTAGATTTGTGAGGAGTCGTCCTAGAGGTGACGCTTGGAAAATGCCTATTTTTCTATCTTTGCATTATCCATAGAATAAAGTCGATTTTTTCAAAATCGGCTCTAAGGCTAACGGTGAATTTTTTTTTCTAGCCTTCTTATGACTCCCGGAATCGAATGCCGAAAGAAAATCGGTGGTGCTAAAACTTCGCATTTAAATCATGTTCAAGCCCACCGTGGGTTTAAATAGTCCCTTAAAGCGGTCTATGCGATTATTTAACTCATTATCCTGCCATAATATCAATTTGTTTGATGGGTCTTTGTGTCTATTTAAAAAAAATGTAATGAAAATGGAAAACGCCGAAAGTACCACAAAGTAAAATTTTCAGTATTCAATAAAAACTTCCTAAAACTTTACTCTATCCTTTAAAAATCTATAAAATTCATTAAAAATACAAAATATATTTTTATTTGTTTTTCAAGAGTTTTTTTTATTGTATAATATAACTTGATTTTGCATGTGAAAAGCTGGAAGTGCTATCATATCTTTTTTTGGGAAACACTGTAAGTACCATACCTTGTTGGTTGAAAAGATGGACGCCCAGCGCTCATTACACGTAAAGGATGAATGTTCATAGTGGTTTCAAAAAATATGGAATCCTTAAAAAAACCTCAAACAGCTACAAACAAATTTATTTCAAAATTAAATACAAAAGTAATTAAATACAAACTAATTTCTCAGGCCTAATTTTTTTAATTTTTTCCCTGTTTATGTTTTTTACTTTAGAATGTCAAGTTTTTAGAAGATATTACAAATAAACTTATATTTTAAATAAAAAGACTCACATATACATATCGTCTATCTCTTTCTTCTCTCCTATCCCCCACCTTCTCCTTCTAGTAGTCCTCTAGAAGTCGTATTCTGCTTCCTCCTGATTGTCGTCTTCTTCTTGCTCCTCCACCGCAGGCTGCTCAGGTCCATGAACAATGGCCCTGTAGAATGCCTTGTCTTCTTCTTTCTCCAGGTATTCTATCATTCATATCAGGAAAGCACGAGAAAAAGGACAGCCTTATACGCGACCCTTTTTCTCGTGCTTTCCTCCTCGTTTTTCGAACGTGGGCTTTCTTCGGCGGAGAGGTTTGATTGTCACTCATTTTGAAATCATAGCAAATGTAAACTTTTCTCAAAACACACACTATAACAGCAAAAGCGCACAAACTATTCGCAATACGCGAAAACGCAGGAACTACGAAATACTTGTTATTCGCACATGCCGAAAGCAACTACTGCAATGGAATAGTATATTCTGTAACAAGGTTAGAATGGAAATTCGATGCGAGTGGAATATTTCGAGCGCGAGCCGTGAGGCGAGCGCGAGGAACCACGAGCATCTGAATTTCCATTTTTACCGAGTATCAGACTATACTTTCTCCTCGACCAGATGAAATAGACTAATAAAATAATGTACACAAAGAACTTACGTTTTAATATCACGTTTGTGGTTATGTTTATAGTATTTTGACAATTGTGATATCCAAGGCTAATTGTTTTATTCGAAACGATGTGAGAATATTCATTCTATCCCTTGTTATGGAATGAATTACATGCAAAACGCATAAGCGCATAGTGTTTTATTCCATAACAAGAGTGAGAATGTGTACGTTCTATAATCAAAATTGATTTCAGAATGCTTAAATTCTATGGTGGTCGTGGAGAAAGGTACATTCATCATGGCGGGTGGCACTTTCAGCCTTTCCCACTGACGGTCAGCGGGCGCTTTCACGGTGCTGCTCCTTGCGACTGCTCTAGAAACTAGTAGGAATTTTTCTGGCACTTTGGACCTTCTCTGGGTTTACAACACATTCCATGCAAAATTTTATTTTTTGGCACTTTCAGCCTTTTCCATTTCCCCTACACAATTATAATACTTGTTTAATGTTTCTGATTGATTTAATATTCAAACTGTTTTTCTAAATTTTAATTTAAGAATTATTTTTAATTATAGGTTCTATACCAATTTCATCTCATTCATTTGTGCACTCTCTTCATAATTGTATTTTGATTGTAAAAGGGTGATTACCGTATATAGAATAATAAATAAATAAAAAATATGTCCAACAAAGACGGGTAGAATATACAGGGTTTGTCCTGAAAGTAATGAGCCTGATTTTTTTACAAAGTTTATTGAACAGACAGGTACAACAACTTAACATTCCTCAAAATAGCTCCCTTTTCAGCCAAGGAAACAAAAAGAAGTCCGCTGGGGCTATGTTGGGGCTATAGGATGGCTGGGGAATCGTTTCAACACCGATCTAGGTCAGGTAGGAGGTGTGAGACGGCGCAGTGCCATGGACACGGGTGACCCTGTGATTCATCCTTTGAAGTACTTCCTTGTAATATTGAGCATTGACGGTCTGGCTGGGGGGTACGAAATCGTGGTGCACGATCCCCTCATCATCAACGAAAACAATGACCATCGACTTCACGGGGAACTTGCTCTTTTGGGCTATTTTCTGGCGCAGCGACGACGCACTATGGGGAATTTCGGCCAATTCGTAGAAGAAATCTTTAAAATGTTACAAAAGTTGGAAGACAAATAACTATTTTACGCGTAAAATACACGGCCGGCTGTAAATCGTAATGTGACAGCAACTGTCACTTTTAAGAACAAAATGAAAAACTCACCATTACGATATCATGGCAAACCGTTGTTTTTAATTCAAAATAATTGTAAAGTTTTTAGCAAATATCTCGGTAAATACTCTGCAAAAACTATTCAGTAAGGTACCAAATTATTCAGCTTAAAACACTTTAAAAATAATATATAAAGACCGATACTGTGAAATAATTAAGACAGCCAATATTAACACATTTCAAATATTACTTATAAATCCTTATAAATAAATTAGAAACAATCTTACATGTTGCAGAAAGCATTAAATAAATTCAAAAAACGAAATATAGCCTGAATAAATGAATATTCAACCTGTTCATAACTCTACAAGCAAATTAAGTCTTACTAAGACTATAAACAAATAACTTATTGAAACAACTACTTCCCTGGCTAGTGCCATGCCGGATTTTGAATGATATAAAAGAAATTTGCGTTATTACTAGTACTAAGTACTTAGTGAAATAACATTGGTTTAAGATACTTTATTTCCACCCACAAGACTAACTTGAAAATTAAACTAAATTGAATTTGAAAACTATAAAACTAAAACTGAACCCTAAAATATGTAAAAATTAAGTAAATAGCCATCTGAAGATGAATACGAACAGGTTGAATATTCATTTATTCAGACTATATTTCGTTGTATTTAATTTAAATCCTTATGGCCAGGTTTGCAATTCAACACCCTTTATATCACCACACATTAAAATAACAAGGTCAACGCTGGATACCAAAAACTAAGTAGTCTTGTATGTTCGTTGGCTCATCAATAAAATAGTTTTCAAAGTTGTTTGCTGTCTAATGGTTGGATACTTCAGCCGAATTAGTTTTTTTTTTTAATTAAGAACCCTTCATAAATGCTGCGGTGAGTAGTTATAAATCTATTTTACACTTTTTTGTAGCAGCTCTGGATCCTCTTTATTACGACCGCAAGTGGCATTCGTGAAATTGAAGTTTTCCCTCGTAAACCTCAGGTTGTTGTTAAATCAATTCAGTTGTAGCTTATTGGGATTCCTTTTAAATGTACATTATAAAGTGTGGGAATAATGATTATTTTTGCCCTGAATTAAATTAAACACATCAGGAAAAACGAATGTCTCCTTTATTTAGACGATAATCACATCACATCAATACAAATATAAAAAATAATTTCAATAAGTTGTTTTTATTTATAGATGTATTTAAAAACACAAATGGAAGTTAGTACAATTTTCAACGATATAATTTAGTGCTCCCTCAATTTTATTTAGGAATATTTTAAAATTCTCTACCTGTGAACGGTAAACAGTTATTATTATCAGAGCCCTGCAGAAGCGGCCCGGTCCGGCCCGGCCCGATGAAACGAAAATGTGCTGCGGGCCCGGCCCGGAACTGAATATTCGAAGCCCGGCCCGGCCCGTCCCGTTAAAATGTTGAATTCAATAAATAAAATTACTGGACCCATGTATTCCTTAAAATTCTTAAAATACACTGAATTCGTGTTAATAACTTTTTTTTTTTCAATTCACTTTGTTGTTGCTCTCCAAAATATAATAAAATTAAATTTATCCAAGCCCGGGCCGGCTCGGGTTAAATTATCCATCGGCCCGGCCAGAAGTTTGAAAAATACGGCCTGGCCCGGCCCATGCAGGCCTCTGATTATTATTAAATTTAATTCAGGACAATGAACAGCTTCTGGGCCCGTTATTTTATGAACCTACAAGAGTCAACATAGGCAGTTGCCGATGGTTTGGGGGCGCCGGCGCATAATGGTCGATTCCCAATTCAACCGCACAAAAGTCTGAAGTGTAATTGTATGTATATACAGTTACTACTTTATTATTTGTCTCCAATTTATTAAAGGTTTTTGTACAAGAATTAGTTCACAAGTAATATTTTTCTCGTCTAGTTGTTTATTTTCCTCTCTATAGTAACCGAACGTCACGGCTACACGTGATTCTCATTTTCGTTTTCCTATTCCGGTCCAGGCAGTTACCACACCACTCCCCGTCTAACGGGTCTATTTTATAAACAAACGTTACAATGCGATTCGTCAGCTAACTATATTGGTTCGGAACGTCAGTTGCAATGTTGCAAGTGTTAATAATGACTGAAAGTGAAAATCGAAGTAGTGTCATGAAAACATTTTATTTTTTTAAATTGAATTATTTTTGTTTAAATTTATTTATCACTGTATTAAGCTGATATGCTATGATAGTGTCTTAATTTTATAACTTAATTTAATTATTCAAAGGTACAATGGAGGAACAGAAGGTATCCTGACACCTATTTGAATTGTATCTTGTTATTTTCCTTCGTTTTAGACGAAATTGTTTTTTTTTTGTATTGTATTATATTAAACTTATACTATACATACTTATACTGTACATATGTTAGTATTTAATAAGTGTTGTATATTGTATGAAAATAAAAACTATTATTATTATTATTATTAAACTCTGGTGTTAAACAAGATTAATCATTTAGAGATCTCATAATTTCATTTTAACTTTATTATAGTATTATACTAGTTTTTATTCTTTTTGCCATTATAGCCACTGAGGGATAGGGACCACCCGCCACCCATCACCCACCACCCATCACTCTTTGTTTTCACTTTAACTTAACCCAGACTTTGCAACTTTTAAAGCTGGGCGTCCACTAGGTCGGTGGGACGGATGGGCGCGGCGCGGCGGAAGAAAAATGGGGGTTGATATTTGAAATTTTAAACTCAACTTCACCCTTCCCGAAGGGTGAGGGGGTGAGGGATGGTTTAGTATCCAAAGAATTCGTAACTCGTAACCAAGCAACTTTTGTACCAATTTTTTTTTTAAACCTACCCCCGGGGAAATATTGACCCGTTGCCGGACTTTCTGCGCACCCGGTATATTGTTCTTAAATTAGTGTATGCTTAAATGTAAACTGTGTTTTGAAATTTATATAAATTAATTCTATTTTATAATTGTAATTGTAACTACCAATGATGTTTCATGTAATATTTATTACATTGAATAAAGACATTTATTATTATTAATAATAAATCTAAAAGATAAGTATTATTATCATTCTTTAATTTTTGACATAATTCACAGCACAGTGCAGAGTAATGTTCCATTAGAAACCAATAAATTAAAATTTCATAGAACATATTTCACCTTATAAAACTATCTTATAATATCAATAGACGGATGAAATACGCGACACTTTGAGAGTTATTAGCGGTTCTTAATATTACAGAAGACTATTACGGGGTGTTGACTTACCAGAATGATGTAATAGTATATTACATAACAAGAGTTGTAAATAGCAAATTAATTACACGTGAAAAAGTTACGTACGAGCCGCTTAGCGGCAAGTAACGTTATTTCGCGAGTGCGTAATTGCGTTGCAACCCGCGTTTTGTACTATACTTTATCTACGACCAGACATTTATTCGCTCAAAGAAACATTTGGTATAGACAACGCATCTAATCAAGTCCCCGTGCTTCTAATACTCAGCTGACTTTATTTACACTTGCTGCCATTGGCTGATAAGTATATGAATTCGCGTACATTTATAAAATGACAAGCCATGTGTTACATTTAACATTTATAAATTTAATGTATTCATAATGAGTCTCTTAGGATAGGTGGAAACAGTGTCCAATTTATTAATTACAAAGTGAAATATCTATTAGGAGTTCCGCCTATTAAATGAAAAGTTATATATCAGGTGGTGGATTTGTAGATACAGTAAATACAGTAAATACAGATTACGTTACGGTTATCAATTCCGCGGCTTTGTCGGCGTGTTATATATGCGTTTTGACAAATGGGACACAAACATCTACATATTCAGATCGGGTGCGGGAATGAATTATAAAAGTTCGTTGAAATCGATTGCTCCCGCCCCGTTATTCAAATATATGGCCAATTGTATTTCCAATGCTGTATATTGATTCTAAGTTACCATATTTTATCCTAAACTGTGTACTGAGAATGACTGATTTAATATTTCAATGTATTATTCACACTCGTATAATAGTTACAAAAACTATAAATGGTAAGTACGTTCTACGTATTCTATTATCAGTGCGCGCCTGAAGTATGGAATAAATTCAGTAAAACCGTAATACAATATGTTTCAGAATCTTCAGGTCAAATCTTTTCGATCAATTTTCTACAATATGCTACAACTACCTGTGCTGGTGCCGCTTTTTCTTCAGCCCTCCTACAAGATATTATAAATTATTAGATTGGAATAAAACACTCTAACTTTTTTATACCACTATATTTTATTTATGTGACTAGTTTCGACCATTCACTGGTCATTTTTAAACATGAGTCCTGTTGTTGGAAAATGACCAGTGAATGGTCGAAACTAGTCACATAAATAAAATATAGTGGTATAAAAAAGTTAAAGTGTTTTATTCCAATCTACAATCAAGATGTACCACGAAGTAAACGCCGCCAACATTAAACATTTTATAAATTATTAAGTTGCAAAAGTAACACTTACGATCCCATACTTCATGTTTTTTTTTCTTCGAAAGGACGAAACTATTGAGAGTGTACGGTGTACCTTGCGCATGTTACTCCTGATTCAGGAACAAGCATTTTAAAATGTACCCTAAATTAAAGAGTTGTAGGATGCGATCGAATAAGCGTCAATATTGGAAAATCTAATGACTTTCCAGCATTTGTCTAAGGGTCTCGTGTGCCCCAAGTCGGCATACGGTGTATTCTAAATGTTGTCAATACACCGTGCGGTGGGTAAGTCACCTCATCAATTTGTTTTTGTTATGAACATATGAGTGGGATGGGCAGGGTAAACACTAGGAGGGGTGTTACGCACTCGTAAGCGTCTATATTTTCTATCAATGTTGTAAGTCTACACGTGCACTGAGGGTTGGGCGGGAGGGTAGATGAGAAAAAACTGGGAGGGTGTTATGCACTAGGAAGCGTCTATAATATGGCACATGGTAATTATCTACAGTGGTACTGGATCATCGACTGCCTCTTCCTCGTATTCCTCTTCGCTCTTCATTCACTCTAATTTGGTTCTGTTGTCGTAGTGCAGGTCGGATGACATTTTGGTGAATTCTCTTCGTCGATCGCGATCCACGTAATACACGCATCCATTTGCGAATTACGTATGGCCCAATCCATTCACGCGCAAATACCTTTGGATGATGAAGTACTGTGCTCCCGGTAGCACAGTGGCTCAGGTGTCTGCTCGTAACACTGTGCATAACGTTCTTGGCGTTCCCGAATTCTATTCGGTCGTTTCTCTCGCTGTGCGTGTGCCGGGGCTTGAGGCGATTGTCGAGGGACGATTATTTGTTCTCCAGGACGTGGAATTTCGTATCCCAGAAGGGCCTTTACTGGTGTAAAGCCGGTGGCAGCGTTAGGTTGGGTACGAAGCTCGAATAAAATTTTGGGAATAAAGGGTACGTACGGTTAAGATAGTCAAAATGTCCCTATCCCTAGATTTTTGAATTTACCCAATAAGAGGTTGTTTTGGAGTGTAGAAATAAGGTTTCCATGGTCAGTGGGCCGAGAATCCCCTCCGCCCTCTCTGGGGGTTAAAAAATGTTTTTTGTTAACATTATTTTTTTACTGACGAACGAGTGAATGAAAAACTTCTTCAATCCCCAGAGAGGGCGGTGGGGGTTGTCTGCCCACTGACCTTGGGGACCTTATTTTTTCACCTCAAAACACCCTCTTATCGGGTAAAATCAAAAATATAGGGATGGAGTCATTTTAATTATCTTAACCGTAGATACGCTTTAGCCCGTTGATTTGGTGGTTGGTCCTGCATTTGAATCCTCAGGCACTTTTTGATCGCCTTATTTCTGCGTTCAGTAGAGTTGGTTTGGGGGTGATAAATTAATGTATAGAGTGTAGATGTGCCCATTGGAGACATCGTTCAGTCCATTGTCGACTGGTAAACTGGGGTCCGTTGTCAGAGATAATTTGGATAAACAAAACGTTGGAAAACTTGTTCTTCCATGATGGATATAATCTCGACGGTTTGAGCTTGGCCTTAACCCATTTCGTAAATAAGTCCGTAATAACCAGAATGTAACGTGTTTTATAAGATGTCATTGGTAGAGGTCCGATTAAATCAAGGGCGATCGTAGAAAATGGTGTCGTAGGGATGCGAGCTTTCAATGGGGCTTGCTGTTGATTGGAACCTCGTTTCGTAGAACTACAGACTAAACACTCCAGTGTATAATCTCTGATGTCCTTGGAAATGTTTGACCACCAATATTTGGATCGGATAATTCTAATCGTTTCGTCGCGACCAGAATGTATGGCGTTGTCGTGGAGCTCGTGCATTACACGTCGTCGGGCATCGAGTGGGACGTAAAGGGTTCGATCTCTGTCGTTAATCGCGCGACGATACAAATAGCCGTTAACCATTTTGAAGATATAATAATAATAATAATGTTTATTAAACGGTTTAACCATTTTAACAGAAATGTACATTGATTAAAATTATTACAAGTATAAATTTAGAACTACACTTAACTAATAAACTGACCTAACCTAAAATAAAACTAATGTGAACAATATCCTGTAAATTTAATTGAGCGCATAAACTCCCGGTGAGAACAAGAGAAAATAAAATGTTAAAATTAGGATTAAGCGAAAGTGAATTCGAGGTACGCATAAAGCGTGTGATTGGGTTATTTAAACCATAGTTTGTACTATGGAATGCTACACGAAATAGTGGGGGGTGCCGAATTGCGCGATTGTTATATTTTACGTAAAAATCCACTAGAGAGAGAAGTTCAGAACATTTAATATCTCCGCTAATAATTTTAAAAAAAGTCGACATATCTGCAAAAAATCTTCTGCAGCAAAGATGATCAATATGTAGACTGGATCTTATTACTTCAAGGTCGATATTTGTGCTATAACCTAGTTTGTATGAAATTGATTTTAAGAATCTATTTTGTATATGTTCAATTTGAAATTATGATGTAAAATTTTCTGGGTGTCAGCGTTTTCTTCTTGAGAATCCATTATTATCTTATGTAATGGTTCGTCAATCACATTGATGGTCGGCGGGAGGAGGTCTTCTAAACACAATGATTCTCCTACGTGCGTTTCTTCCGGATTCCAGGAGAGGAGATCTGGCAGTTTGTTTTCACGCCCTGGACAATGTTCAATGGTAAAATGGAAAGACTGTAGTAAAATCGCCCATTTAGTTAGTTTTGACCTGGTGTCTTTGAAATGCGATAACCATGTTAGGGCCTTCGAATCTGTTTTTACATGGAAATGTCGTCCTTCTAAAAGATTCAGTGCCCACACAAGAGCAAGACACCCTTGTTCATTTATATGGTAACTTTTCTGTGTATCATTGAACTTTGCAGAGTCGAAGCTAATTAGGCGTTTTTCTTGGTTTTCTCCAGTTTGATACAGCACGGCTACGATACACTGCTGTAAAACATCCGTCTAAACTATGAAAGGTAGTTCTGTAACAGTTCTATGGAGTTTTAGAGATGTCTTAACTTCTTCATGTAGACGTTTCATACCACCTCGTGCTGTTTCATTCCGTTGAAATGGTCTAGTCGTCGCAGAAAGTTCATTGAAGGGTGCGACAATTTCAGCAAAATCATTTATATATTGGCGTATCAAATTGCACAGGCCGGGGTATTTCCTTAATTGGCGGCTAGTTTCTGGGACTAAATATTCTTCAATTTGCTGCAAAGGCTCCTAGGTAACGATGATTTCCCGAATGAACATTTCCTGTCCTCGTCGTAGATCGTACTGGTTCAGCCTTTCTAAAATCAAAGCTTGGTGGTAAATGTGCTCTTCTGGTGTTTTTGAGACCACTATGATGTCATTAAGATACATTATTGTGAAATTATGTAGCATTCCGGAGGAAACTTCTTGTGACATCAAATAGAAGAATGCTCTCTGAAAATTTTAAAATTTAAAGTGAGTTCCTTCCGAGATATTTCAGATTGAAAATATCGGATTTCAGATAAATAGCAATTATTTAGAGACTCATTAAAAAATAAGGATGGAACTCTTAGGCCTGAAACTTTTTAGGGAAGTAATATACTATAAATACTATATCCAGAAAAAATATTGAAGCTTAGTCTGTCTTAGTCTGTTTTATCTTTAACTATTTCAATTTTAAAAGGCAAGGTTTTTATTTTAAAAACTTTAATATTTATCTATTGTTTTGTTTATATAACATTAAGAGAGGCCTATATACTAGACAGCAAATATTGTATATTTCAGGCTCTTTGACATTGTTTTTTATTTAAACTAAATATATTTAATAACAAATAAGCTACTGAGTTTAACAAAAAACCTCTATTAAAGCAAAATAGGCTGACGCATCAATACAAAATGGACGCTCAAAAGAAAACTGAACATCTAAAAAATTATTGAATACCTGTTTTCAATTTCATCTCTCTGAAAATAGTACAAAAACTAGTTTTTCCTAGGCTTAAGTTGACAATATGTAAAATAATGTTGAGCAACAAATCAAAAAGGTTCCGACATATATATTGTAGGGAAATGCTTTATGAATATAATGGAGCATTGACAGACTCTTCAAAGTCAAAACTGAAGGCATTAGGTCTTCCGAAAAATAATCTTAAATCGCTCAGTTTGAAGGCCGGGGCCCCGGACCGGGGGCCACCAGCGATAAAATAGTTGACACTTTTTAACCCTTTTAGTGAGAAGTATCTTTGGTGAAAATTTCAGCCTAATCCATGTTATGCGATTTTCACTCAAATTTCCGATGTTTATGAAAAATGAAAAATATGGTGCCCTAAAACATAAAAAAAATTATAACTCGTGAACGATTAGAAAAATCGAAAAAAAATGAAAGAATAAATGTTATAGAGCTGTCTTCAATGAAGAGGACAAAGTGGTTTAAAATCATCCAGGGTGTGCAGGGAAGGCTTTAAGAATTTTTATCTATAATTTTGAAAGAAGGCCCTGAAGGGGGGATTATTGGGACGATCAAATTTGCTCAATACATATCTCTTAATAGCTGCCATGTTGCCTAAACAGGTCATCTCTTTCGGCAGTACCGAAGAGGTTAAAAAAAATAAAACATTTTAAATCGTTTTGGGCAGTTTGAAGAAATTGGAGAAAATCAATATTTTAAAAAATTTGAACTTTATGTAAGAATTTTGTATTTTTTTGATTTGGTTTCAATAGTTATTAAAAAATATGACATTTGAGGTGGGAAAAAAATACGACCCCGAAAAAGAGGGTGAAAACTTAAAAAAAAATTGGTCGCTTTTTGAAAAATCGTATCTCGTTAAGGGGACAACAAATCAAAAAGTTTTTGGAAATAAATTATGTAGGCGGATGCTTTATAAAGAGATCCCGTCACGGACGGATCATTCACAAGCAAAAATAAAGTCAGTGGCGACGTTTTGGCTCACGCCTGAAATTTCAAATATAAGACCGCGGCTCCAAAACGGCCATAACGATTTTTGTTAAAATTGCCAGAGATGTTCTATTTGTCGAGGGGAATACCTGAAAAAAATTAATTGAAATTGGACTTCACGTTACCGAATTTTGCAATTTTTTTTTTTCAATTTTTTTCGGATTTTTTTTTTCACGGGGGGTTGTGGGGTAGAGTCACCCAGAGGAATCGATAGAGCTCTCTGGGGTGCATCGGGCAGTGTCGTAAAAATTTGCCTCCGACCCCAGGGGGTGATTTTTGCGTCTCGTCAAATTACTCTGAAACCGGTCAATGTGCGCCGGTGAAACTTGCTGGGGAGGCGTCGGAGGGGAAGATGGTTGTATGTTGAAAAAATCAAAGCGGTGGACCTCCATTTGCCGAAATTAACCATTTTTAACCGAAGTGGGTGGCAATTTTTGGGGAAAAACTCAAGAATTAAAAAAAAGACCGAGAGTCTCTTTGAAATATTTTTTAAAGTTTAAAAAAAATTGCCGCCACGCTTCCGCTCGGCCGCCAAAAAACTTCTCCTCCGTCGCGTTATTTCGTCGTTTAAAAATTCGCCCTGGTTCCGGAGGGGTGTTTTAAAATTTTTGAAAAAATTACAGCTCAAGGCTCGTTCGACCCCCTACCTATTTAAAAAGTTTCAACTCTTCGATTTGAATAGAAAAAAATACGTCCTCGATGGAAGCAAAACAAACCCGGGGACCGGGCCAAATGACGGCTCTGGAAGGATAGGGGTTGTTTTAAAAAATTTGAAAAAAATAACAAATCAAAGCACGTTACACCCTCTTCTCATCCTGGAAGTTTCAGCTCTTGGATTTAAATAGAAAAAAATACGTCCGCGAAAGAAACCTCAGAGACAGTGGAAACTGGAAAAAATGTATGGTCACTTTTTTTTTAATCATATTTCGTTAAGGGGGCACTAAATCAAAAAGCGAGCCGATGTAAATAATATGGGCGGATGATTTGTTAAGTGATCCCGCTACCGACGGATCATTCAAGAACAAAAATAAAGTCAGTCGCGGCGTTTCGGCGAACCCCTGAAATTTAATATATGAGGCCTTTGCTCCAAAACGGCTCTAACGATTTTTGTGAAAATTGACAGGGCTGTTCCGCTCGCCAAGGGGAGTATCTGAAAAAAAATTAGAAAAAAATCGTTCAGAGCGTTTGCGAGTTTTGACACTTGCTTTTTTTGGATTTTTTTATTTCTGGGGGGTGGTGGGGTGAAATCAGAGGGGCGGCACCGGGAGGGATCGATAGAGCTTATTTTTGATTTCGCCAGAATTTAAAAATGATAAAAAATACAGGGTGTTCTATTTAAAAAAATATATATAAAACATAACTTTGGTGTAGATCTTTTTTATGGAACACCTTGTATATCTGGTAATAATTTTAAATTGTGCATACAACGATCCTACGTCTATCCACTTGAAAAGAATAACACGACGTTACATGGTTTTTCATCAAATGACCGCGTCGTATGCGATGCCCCACCCTGTATACATAAAAAAATACATACATTTTGTCAGCGACCTTTTTAAATTAAATTGTTGATTTGATTCGGATTGACCTACACATTAAATTTACAAACGTTACGACTGGCAAAATGAAAACGAATTTATGTGTTTTACATCGACTCCTGAATGACTCTCTTGACTCGCCGATTTTATTGCAGCATCTATCACGATGTCCCAAACAGAAGAACTCGTTCAAACTAGCTATTCTACCTGGATGGGCATACAACTATCTCCGGAATGCACAACTCGGCAACATCCATTGTGAACCTCGCGAATTCATACTGCAATTATTCACGGTTCGAAATATTTGATAATTATGAAAATTTCAAACATAAATTAATTTTAATTTCGTGTATTTTTAATTTAGTTTATTTCTACAAATGTTTGTAAATTATTTAAAACTGGATGCATGTGTATTATTATAAAGTTAATTTAACATGTTATATTCTATTGCAGTTATTTTTTTATGAGAGTGTGCTTCTACGCATGTATAGCCACAAAATGCGATTTTAAGGGGTTTTATATACAGAAACTTAAACTTCTCGCCATTCATGACTGGTTGAGTGTATCGACTTGGGATCAACGTTAATAAACGTTTTTTATTCAGATGTTTCCATTTGAAATTGTTGATGTGACCCCGCCCCCAACCCCCAGGGATCCCACACTAAAAATTTTGTTCTCAAAAAGTGTGCCCTCGCAAACATTGGGTTATGTATTCACCGATTTTTTGATCTACCCAACCGTTTCCGAAACAAATGACCCGGAATCAACCGTTGTATAGGTGAATTTGTAGAATCAACATAAATGTTTAGGATATACAAACATTATTGAAAATGTAACAAGAGATATTTGTTAGAATTTGAAGTTATTTTAAATAAAATCGAAACGATTAGCAACAAACGATATCTTAAAATCACGATTAAGTCACTCATATCCTCGTGGTAAATAAATTAAAATTTAAGCCAGACAAGCGTGCTAAATTAATTAAAACGCCACCGTTAAATCATATCTTATCTATTCCGCAATGCGTGTTTGTAGATTCCATTTTTTTTATTTTTAAATTCTCGCGGCCCCTGAATGATTTGTGATGATTCGAACCGAGTTCCCCTAAAAGTTTAATTAACAAATGGCAGGGCTGGCCGTTAATTAAAAATTATGACCAGGAGGGCCATGAAATTTTCATTTTTCCGTTCTAAATTACACTTTTGCCTAATTAAGTATGGTTCTCTCTATATCAAATTAGAGCGGAGTTTTTCAGGAGCTTTTAAACAATACTTAAAAAGAAAAACAGCCTTTACAAATAACCTTTATATTCAGGGTTATATGTAAAGGTAAGTAATAATGTTAAACATTTTTAAATTATAACATTTATATTTAACTGTTTGTTGGAACAAAAACAGACAATATATTCGCCAAGGCCTCAGTTTACGAATATGCTATGATAGTTTGGAGTAGCGAAATAATGTATTTTGTGGCCATAGGCGGAATATTGTTTGGAGGCGCGTCGACGTTTCATATTTTACAAAAAAAAAATTGAAATAAAAATATCAAATAATCAACGAAACTATAATTATAAAATAAACTAAATTACAATACAATAAACTAAATTAATTGATTATTTATTAAAATAAACGTACATTTCTAGTTTTATTTTTCGCAAATATTCATTTTTATTTATGGTCAGAATCGCCAGACTTTGTTCTCAAAAAGTACTGAATGTTTTTAAATTAAATGTTGTGAAAATTGCACTATATGTCTTTAACATTGTATTAGAACAATTGCAGTCGTGTTAATACTATCTAAATTTACAAATAAAATTGATTACGATTCAGCAAAAACTGCAACAATCTCATCCCTAAATTTTAAAATAATTCTAAACAAACGGAGCGTTACGTTGGGGAAAATTGTAATAGCTTGGGCTGCGGCCTGTGTGAGTCCAATATAGCTTAGTGCATTCATTAGACTTTATTTTCTAACTCATTCGTGCAAAAGAAGTGGGTCAGTAAAGTCTCCATTGCTGCAGGCACCAGCTCCCGTAATGCCAAGATAAGTCAATCTTTAAAGAGAAAAACATGTGTCTGTGTGTCTGCAGCGGCCGCTATACCTAAAATATGAATACACGAATTAATATTAAATAAATGATATCTTACAAAGAACAAAGAAGCTTTTGGTAAAATTTCGTACACCGAAAGTGTGATCTTAACCGTTTTTTTTTTATAATTTTTTCCATATGAAATATATGACAAAATTATTTAAACAAATATTGAAGGTAACAAATATAGCTTTTTGAAGAAAAAAAATGAAAATTTGTCATTTTTGGTCGAAATGAACAACTTATAACTTATAAGTTACGGGACCTTATAAGTTATAAGGTCCCGTAAGATCAAAAAGTCCAAAATAGTTGGCAGCCCCTAAAACATAAGGTAACTAACAGAAGTTCAGTGGCGTCACTAAGAATGGAAATTTTGGCATAGAAAACCCTAAAATGGCCAGATTATGAATCTTAAATGTATAGTGAATAATAATAATAATAATATTTTTCGCGGATTGATATGAAATGTAAGATTTTTCGGACTGATTTTAAATATCACTTTTTGGCAATCGGAAAAATGATCGAATATGATTTGGAGGTTATTATGTAAGTTTTATTTCAATTTTATCATTGAACAATAATAATATGAACATAATGACTTTAAAATTTTGAATCGTAAAGAAATGTGTGTGATACCAAGAAAGTGCACTTTCTTGAAAAGTTCCTGAATTCCTGAATCAAAATGTATCACAAAGCCATCAACCATATCAATGGAGAAATGTATTGAAGAGTTTTACTCGAAATAATTATACGGTCCCTCCGATTTAAATATTCATTGCATGTGACTTACGAAATCATGATCATTATGATAATAAATGATTACACCACACAGACCGCCAAAATGCGGACACCACAATGTCTATTATAAATATTGAGAGAGGGTGGTGGATATATGTAATAATAATAATAATAATAATACATACTTTATTCAACATAGAGGTAGTACATGAAACAATTAATAACTAATATTTAAAACAAAACATAATAACATAATTATACCATATTTAGCCGCTAATTGAACACGTCAATACTGTTACGAATATGCAAATTAGGGTGCATATTTATTTATGATAATATTTATATATGTATTAACTCTTATAATTTATGAACTCTGATATTGAATAATATTCATGTTTTATTAAAAACTCTTGTAACCCTGTTTTGAATAGTCTTACATCAGTGATGCTTTTCAAATGCTTGGGCAATCCATTGAAAAACTTCAAAGCCGCATACGTGGGAGATGTCTCAAAGAGTGAAAGTCCAGTATTTCCAGTCCAGTATTTAATATATTTTATTTTCTGTACTAGTTTCGGGCTATTGGCCCATCTTCAGCAGAAAACTAAAAGATAACAACAAGAAAGTATAAAAATTAAAATTAAAATAAGTTGCAAAATAACATGAAAGAAGGGAGGAATTTTGTTATTAAAAATAAAAAGTTTTTTGTTATCGTAACGTTATAAAAATGGAGTTACAAGTAAATTTGAGCGGTAAAATTGTTGAACAAAATAAAAGTTCTAATCAAAATTCATAATAAAGAGAAATGTGTGGTTTACTTACACGTCCTTAAAAAACTAATAGTGAGTGTGTGCAGAGCATGTGGTGATGTGTGTTGTATGAAAAAGGGGGAAAAAATAACCTGCAACTGACAAAAAGGCGTGAGTTATATGTTAAGTAAGGTTATAAAATTTAGTGAATAAAATAATTTTGAATATAATATACCTGGTAGTTGTGAGGGCGTGTTTGACAATATAGTAGTTTGGTGTGTGTATATTTCAACTGTAAAGTTGGAGTAATGTTTTGGAGAATGAAGCATTCGGAAACGTCGCAAACGTAAAAGTATAATGGCGGAGCCGGTGTGTTCGTGTATGTGTGGGGGAATGTTGTAGTAAGGTTGGCAAGTCGAGTATGTTATAGTGTGTAAGAATGGAGAATTTGGGTGGAATATTTAAAGGTGGAGAGGTTAAGTTTTGAAGGGGTTAGGTCCGTAAATCTGTCACTTTATTGTCTCGTTAAGCAAATAACTATTCTTTATTTCATACAAATATAAACAGATTTTACTTAATGTACAAAATAGCGTCCATATGGTAGTTTACATACTATAGTCTATTTTTTTTTAAGATTACAGTAACTAAAAGACTGATTTACACCATTAAAATATGTGAATCTGGTGACAAATATTGGTGCCAAATTCAAATCTAGTGGATTAAATGTATAATGTAAAAACTATGAATTTTATAACGGATATAGAAAAAATGATTTGTTTTAAAGTTGATAAATTTGATTAAAAAAATGCAACACAAATTTCATGTCACACACATGTGTGAATATCAAATTCATTTACAGTGATATGAGTTGTATTGACATGATAAAATTTAATTTAATGAAAGTGTTTTTCAAGTATGTTATACTTCCTGTACTGTGTACTATCACGAAATGGTAATAAAAAAATGCAGTGATGTTTAATGGAATTCAATGAAAATAATACACACTTTAAATACATATATATTTATTTCACAAAAATATTTATTCTGTATCAGAAAAATCTTCTTCAGTATATGAGCCGGTTTTCACATTGAATTGTAATTGCATTTCTTCAATAATATTGTCTAATTTGTACAATTCTATTTCTTCTTTTTTTATGTGTTCAACACATTTAGCCCATTTTTCTGGTGTTACTTGCCGCAAACCTTCATGAAAAAGATTTTGTACATCTGGCAATTTAAAGGTTTCATTGTTTTTTGCCACATACCCTTTTACTTGTGCCCATACGAGCTCAATGGGATTTAATTGGCAGTGGTAGGGTGGCAATCGCAAAATTTGTCGGTTTGTCTTTTTAACAATGTTATCAATTCTATAGGGCACAGGATGGTTACTAACATATTTTTTGGCAGCAATTAACAATTGAATTTTTAACATGTCATCATCTATTTCAACCCCTTTTTGCAGTAAATATGTTTTTATATTATTTTTGGTCCAAGCACTTCGAACCTTCTCAAATTTAACGGAGTGGTATGGTGCGTTGTCCGTTACAATAACCGCATTATCCTCTAAACGTGGCAAATATTTATTAGCCATTCGTCGAATTGTGTTGAATTCATTTCATCGTGGTAGTCGCCTGTGTTTTTAGATTGAAATAATAATAACCCACCTTCTACAAACCCATTTTCATTCCCGATGTGGCAAATTATTAGACGACTACCCTTTCCTGAGGGGCTTTTTAATCCTACAGATAAATTTTCCACAAATGCCTGACGTGTGCTATATACTGTAGTATCCTTCCAAATTTTATTTGTTGCATGGCCTGCATTTACCCAAGTCTCGTCTAAATAATAGATGATGCGTCCCTCTTGTCTAAATTGTTTTATTTTAGTTAAATACTTTCTTCTCCAATCAATAATTTCATCCTTTTCAATTAGCATACTATTTCTACCTTTGCCCCTTTTCTCCCACACAAACCCTATTTTTTTCAGGACTTTGAATAGTGTGGTACGTGACATCTGCATAATATCATCATTACGTTGTACAGCCTGTAATAATAACAGTATTATGAATACATTGTCTACTTTTAATGTATCAAACTCACCATTACAAGTTTATCCAAAGTAGGTTTTTCATTCCTTTTGAAGAAAGAGTGCACTGTGTGGCGCACTGCTTTTTTTTCAGTTTCCGTCAATTTTGAGCATGTATCAAGACGCACTCTTTTTTTGGGAGGTGATTTCAGAATTCCCGTCTTATCCATCTCAGAAACAATTTTAAACATAGTTTTTTCTGAAATTCCTACATCTGCAGAGGCAAGTCGTATGGCTTCAGTTTTCATTGTACCGGATTTATATTTTAAATAAATATTGTAGGCCATTAATTGCTGCCCACTTCGGATAGATTTTCCCTGCGGGTTTTTAATAACGTTTGTTGCACTCGTCGATGGAATCTCCTTATCAGACATGGTACAAATATAAAAGTCAAGAAACAACACAGAACAATAAGAAAGAACACTAAACAACACAAAACAATAAGAAATAACACTAAACAACACAAATCAGCAACACGTGAATGGATATAATGACGGACGCAGACAGACAGAAGGTTATGCTTATGACAACTATCAAAATGACAAGGATCACTAGACAAAATAAAGATGGAGAATTAAATGTGTCCGGTGTGAGTTTTCCCACAATTGCAACCAATCACTGAACAATGTCAAATTGGTCCTATCTTTCCTTGACTGTAATCTTAAAAAATGGTGATGTGGCCATCATGTTACTTTCTCCGACTTGATGGTATCATTTATATTTACGCTTTCGTGGTTTATTTTCAATTTAAATCGTATTTTAAATGTACATCGAACGTTTGTAGACTCGTATGAATCTGACGTTTAAAACGTCAAAATTATGAAAAACGGGAAAATTACACTTCAAATTCAAAAACTCAGTTTACTCAAAAACTAAAGGGATTTCGAAAAAAACTTATTCTTTATAAGTTGTTTGTTTTGGTATTCTCTACAATTATTATTCACATAAATTTGCAGTAATAATTATCGTTTTATAATTATAAACAAAAATTAAAAAAATTATAATATATTTTTTTCTCGAATAAAAATGATTTTATGAAAAATGTTGTCAAGCAAAAGATGTTAATTTCTTTGTTGTCTTCAATGTTTGTTTAAATGTTTTTGTGATATTTTTGATATTTAAGAAAATATTGGCAAAAAACAAAAAACAGTTAAGGTTAACACCCACTTCCGGTGTACGAAATTTTACCAAAAGCTTTTCAGTTCTTCGGATTATCAAATAAGACGTATGTTCAAAGTTTCATATCAATAGCTCTATTAGTTTTTGAGATACAGCGCACACAGCAGACACACACACACACACAGACAGACACACACACACACACACAGACACAAAATTTTTTTTTCCAGAAATTGTTGAAATGGCATCTAGGGACCCCAAAACGGATATTTCCGTAAAAAAATTTTTTGAAAAAAAAATCACGATCACAATACTTTCTCGTACTTCGTAACGGAGAAAGTAAAAAAATAGACTATAATTAGTTAGAAAACTGAAGTATTCCTTAATCGTGTGAGGTTCAATCTCTCTGAGGAGTTCATATGCCTTATGTTTAAAAGCTTTAAAGTTTGATTCTTCTTTGATAGACTTTGGAAGGTGATTAAAAAACTTCCGGCATGCATAACCAAATCCTCTTTGGGTATGCGTTCGATGTAATCCTGGACATCGCATATTAGATTTGTTACGAGTAAGGTAGTCATGCGTCATTTCATAACAATTGAAACTAATTTTGTTATTAGCAAAAAACAATAAGCACTCATAAATATATATCCCTATAACAGTGAGAATTCCAATAGATGAAATTCGTTTGTTCTGGAAGATCTTTATAATTTAGTTTTAATATTATCCGCAGGGCTCGTTTCTGCAGCACCAAGACTCCCCAGTAAATAATATCGAACCGCAGGAGAGACTCAAAATTGGTGTGATAAACGGTTTTCACCAAACTAGCATCAGGACTCAGCATATAACAAACATTACCAAGGCGTAAGCATAGTTCGTGGATGTGTTGTTTCCAGTTTAAGCAGTGGCCAAATGTAACGCCAAGAACTTTAGACGAGGGTACAAAGTTGTAATGTGTATTATTAATTAAAATTTTACATTTTTTTTTCAGCATTTCTGCTGGTTTATTGATGTTAAAAATAATGCATCGGGTTTTGGCTTTATTTAAAAGTAATTTATTTACGACGAACCAATTTTCCAAGTATTCTAGTATACGAGTGGCGTTGTCACGGAGTCCAATTAAAATTCTTACCACTGATTGCAACATTTGTGTCGTCCGTATAATTAAACAATTTGCAGCATTTGCGTTTATTGATATATAATTTATGTATACATTGAATAGAAGTGGCCCCAGGACACTTCCTTATGGAAGACCAAGTTTAGTTAAAAGTCTAGATTGATATGTCACATAATCACTTTTAATTTCAACTAGTTGTTGCCTGTTTTTTAAGTAAGACTCAAGCTATAACTGAGCCAAACCCCGTACCCCGTAGGCATGCAATTTCTCCAGTGGTCTATCGTGGGGTACACTATCGAACGCTTTAGATAAGTCTTGGAATAGGCCACAATCTAATTAATTGTTAGGCGCCGTGTATAATCTTTGTAAACTGATAGAGAGCCGTATTTATGTTTTTACCCTTTATAAACCCATGTTACTGATCGCTTAAGATCCCGTATTTGTTCAAAACATTTATAAGTCATTTTTCCATGGCATGTTCAACAAATTTTGAGAATGATGGCGGAATGCTGATGGGTCTATAATTTTCTAAATTTTTCAATGTTACATATTGAAGCTTTACAACAAATTTATAGAGGCATTTTGGTTGTAACATTTAATTAGAACGAGTAACAATAACGACAATATAACAATACTTTAAGGCAACATTAACAAGTTAGTTCTTGGTATTTCCCCCTCTAGCTTTAACAATAGCCTGCATCCTTCTAGGCATGCTTCGCAGAAGATCTTTGATGGTGTCTTGCGGAATTCAATGCCATTCTTCCTGTGGCAATTCTTAGTTCTGCAATAGAATTGGAAGCTGGATTACATGCTCGTGTACGTCGCTCGAGGATGTCCCACGTATTCTATGGCATTTGCGTCAGGACTCATTGCTGGCCACTCTAATGCCTCAATCCCGACATCTTCAAGATACTGCACCACTGTTCTTGCGACATGCGTACGGGCATTATCATGCATTAGCACAAAATTATCATACCCAATGAAGCCACCATAAGGTACAACATGTTCTCCAAGTACGAGGCATGTTTTTTAAGTAAGTACCGTTTTGATATTCTGCGGTCGGTATTCCGCGCATGCACGCTGCGTACCTGCATCTATTAGCAAGGCTGAGACGCCATTACTGCAACAATCGTCCGTGATTATGTATGTTAGCAAGCATTTAAAATGGCAACGCCGATTGAGAGTCCCGCCGACTGTGAAGTTCGGTCTGTTATTCGTTTTCTGATTACAAAAGGCTTAAAAGCGATAGATATTCATCGTGAGATTTGTGCAGTTTACGGAGAAAACATTATGAGCGATGGAATGGTTAGAAAGTGGGTTCGAGCATTTAAAGATGGCCGCACAAATATGCATGATGATGAACGGAGTGGGCGACCTTAAGTCATTACAAACGATTTGGTGCAGAAAGTTGACCAAAAAGTCTGAAAACAGACGCTTTACGACTAAGTCGTTATCTGATGACTTTCCCCAAGTTTGTCGAAGTGTTCTTTATGCAATAGTGTCTGAACGATTAAATTACCAATTGGACAGTTATCTGAGGATGCACAAGAAGCCCAGAACAAAGATATTAGACGTAATCGTAATCACTCACGTGAGAAGACAATGGAAGATGTATTTTACCGTCTTCTCGCATCTTCGGATCCCCTCATCTCAAGCTTTCAAAATTATAAATCCAAAGATGGTAAACCATGTCCTCCCGAAGTTTTGGAACTTTTAGATCCTACATTTAACAAATTCAATGTTTATGTAGAAAATAATAGCGCAACCGACGAAACCGATGGAAACATGTTCGATTATGATTTCTATTAATTTAATATATGCACTTTTGTGAAGGTATACGCTATTATACAGAGTCTTCATTTCAAAAGGAGCCACCCTGAATAACTTTGGATCTGAAGTAGTTACGGTTTTAAGAAAAAATAAGTCAATTTTATTTTCGAGGGGGAACTTAAAAAAACACTATTTTTATAATTTTATCTTTCACCCCGTCACCCCCAACCACCCCATCTTTATAATTTCAAATGGCACCCCCCATTGTGCGATACCTCATTTTAAAGGGCATGAAAAATTCTATCCAGCAAAGCAAAAATAATTGAAATTGGTTCATTTGTTCTAGAGAGAGAGAGGGTATTCATTTCAAAATAAGCCACCCAATTAACTCTGGTTCTGAAATAGTTACAGTTACAGGAAAAAAATATGTCAATTTTGTTTTTGAGGGGGAACTTGAAAACACTGTTTTTATAATTTTATTTTTCACTCCCTCATCCCCAGCCACCCCATCTTTATAATTTCAAATGGCACCCCCTATTGTGCGATACCTCATTTTAAAGGGCATAGAAAATACTATCCAGCAAATAAAAAATAATTGAAATCAATTCATTCGTTTCAGAGGGTCTTTATTTCAAAACAAGCCACCCTGGAGAACTTTGGATCTGAAGAAGTTACTGCTTTAAGCAAAAATACATCAATTTTGTTTTCGAGGGGGAACTTGAAAAACACTGTTTCTAGAATTTTTTCTTTCACCCCTCATTGTGTAATATATCATTTTATAGGACGAAAATACTATTGAGATAGCAAAAAATAATATAAATCAACACTTGTTTCAAGGATATAGGGTTAAAAATAATACTTCCAAATAACTTCTGATCCAAACATACAATTTTGAGAAATAAAACACGTTGATTTTTTATTTTCAAATAACAATAAAGAAAAAAATTATTTTATTAAATGCTCAAAATGTGCTTCCTTATTTTCTAAACAATAATATATTCTATTTTCAAATTCTTGCCAGACTTTCTTGAATATTTCTTTGGGAAGGAATTTGTCTGCAAGTTTGAGTTATCCTATTTCTGAGATCAAGTATATTTTCTGGGCGAGTGTTGTAAACTTGCCTTTTTATGTAACCCCACAGAAAAAAATCAAGCGGCGTCAAATCCATTTTAGAGCACCTCTTCTTCCGATCCATTTTCCAGGAAATCGTTCATTTAACCAATTCCTCACAGGAACAGCATAATGTGGAGGAGCCCCGTCTTGTTGAAAATGCAAATTATTTTCATCGATTATCATGTTGCCATCTTCGTCGACTTGATTTTCTAATGGCTGGGTAATGAGTTGGTCAATTAAATTCTCTAAAATGTCTAAATACAATTCTTCCGTCAGGTTTTCTTCAATAAAAATTGGACAAATTATCTGATCTCCGAGTATACCGGCCTACACATTAATCTTTACCGGAAATTGTGTATGATCTTCTCGAAACACATATGTATTTTTATTGTCCCAGTATCTACAATTATGTTTATTGACAAATCCATTTAAAAAAATGTCGATTCGTCACTAAAACAAATTTGTTTTAATAAATCATTAGTGGCTTGTTTTGAAATAAAGACCTCGTATTTTACTGAAATTTAAAATTATCAAGTTGGGGTGGCTGGGAGTGATTGTGTGAAAGAAAAAATTCTAAAAGCAGTGTTTTTCAAGTTCCCCCTCAACAACAAAATTGACGTTTTTTTCAGGACCAGAGTTATTCAGGGTGGCTTATTTTGAAATGAATACCCTCTCTCTCTCCAAAACAAATGAACCGTTTTCAATTATTTTTGCTTTGCTGGATAGTATTTTCTATGCCCTTCAAAATGAGGTATCGCACAATAGGGGGTACCATTTGAAATTATAAAGATGGGTTGGCTGGGGGTGAGGGGGTGAAAGATAAAATTCTAAAAACAGTGTTTCTAAAGTTCCCCCTTGAAAACAAAATTGACGTATTTTTTCTTAAAACCATAACTACTTCAGATCTAAAGTTATTCAGGGTGGCTCCTTTTGAAATGAAGACCCTGTATAACTCCATCATTTCTCATATAACTGGTATAGCCCGTTCTCCGGAATCTGGCGGCTGTGGTCGTAAAAGAGGGTCGGAGCTCGGTAACTAGAGGACGTAATATTTTTTATCTCAAACCAATCTTTGTTGAGAAGTACTTGTGTGAAAGTGCTTTATACCAATGGGAGCGAAGGACAGTAATAAATGTATGGGATGCAATTAGACGAACCACCAATACTTTTTCTTCGAGGGTGCGTCGATCCTTAGGGCGGACCGACCGTTTTACGACTTCGGCCGTCAGATTCCACCGAAAAGGCTATATTGCCATTTTGGATCCGCCATTTTGTTTCTGCAAAATTTAACTTTAGTTTTAAAATCAGCGGTCTCAAAAACCCCCATATACCAAATTTCGTTGGAATCCTATTATATATCATACTAGCGCTACCCGGCATGCGTTGCACTGCCACTCAAATATATAGAAATAAAGATTCAATTCGTTTATTGGAATGCTTTAGGATAAACAATATTTTTAGTTTTTCCGTCTGGTGCGCACACGAATAAATCTGATGGTTTTCCAACACGTGAACAGGCCACATATAATTGTCCATGTGAGAAGCATGGATTCTCCAAATTTAGTCCACACACTTGTAGCGATTGGCCCTGTGCTTTGTTGATTGTCATTGCAAACGCGAGTCGCACAGAAAACTGTAAACGTTTAAATGGAAATGGCATATCTGTCGGAATCATTGGGATGCATGGTAATAGTACATCTTCGCCTTTAAATTTTCCATTCAAAATGGTAGCTTGGATGATATTGTTCATCATCTTTTTCACTGAAAGCCTGGTACCGTTGCAAAGTTGTGGTGGATTGATGTTGCGAAGAAGGATTATAGGCACGCCAAGTTTCAATGTTAAAATGTGCGGCGGCATGCCTGGCAAATCAAGTGAATTCAAAAATTCGGTTGGATAGTTGACAACTTCGTCTTGATCCATTACAGTATCCACGGACTTGTACGTTATAGCTTCACCTGGTATTTCATTTTGAATGCTGTAATTGATCGCATTCACATCGTTATTTTTGACTGCTAATATAGCACGTGAACTCAGCCACTGATGATTTTTATAATTCTGGGCGATATTTGGGAAAACTTTGCGAACCAATATTTCTGTGGTTGCAGTGATTTCACAGAAGTTTGTAGGCAATGAGATACATTGTGTAGATTCTTCGATTGGCATTTTCTCATTCCCAATATCCAACAATTGTTTTGCGAAACGTTCAGCAAATGCATCATGTTGTAGTTGTACACGCATATTAGTCTTCAAAGTCAATTTTTGTACGTATCGCCCTAAAACTGACGATTTGAGACATGCATTAAGTTCATCGGCGGATGTTGAACGTGGTATAACAGGGAGAGTTTGTCGAAAATCGCCAGACATTAAAATGAGTGCGCCACCGAAGAGCTGTTCATTTCTTCTCAAATCTGTTTGTGTACGATGAAGCGCTTCCAATGCTTTTTTATGGGCCATAGTACACTCGTCCCATATAATCAGTTGACATGTTTGGAGTACTTTACCCATTCCAGAATCTTTGCTGATATTGCATGTGGGGGTCTCAGTAATTTGAATATTTAACGGCAATTTAAGTGCTGAATGCGCTGTTCGGCCACCATCCAAAAGAGTTGCGGCAATCCCAGATGAAGCGATTGCCACTGCAATATTTTTTTGAGATCGTATAGTTGCCAAAATTAATGAAATCAGAAAAGTTTTGCCTGTACCACCGGGCGCATCAAGGAAATACAAACCGCCACTGTGGCTTGTAGTTGCATGGATAATTTGGTCATAAGCTTTACGCTGTTCTGGGAGTAATTTCGGAAGATTCGTTTGAACAAATCTATCCAATTCGTCGACATTAAAGTGTGTTTCTCGTTGTAAATCACGATCTAAAATGTCATTTGTAGTTCGATTGGGCGTAGCTATTCCCAATTGTATAAGTCCTTTATTAGCAATTGCCAAACATATGTCGTCAATCAGAACCAATGCCTCATTATACACATTTGATGTGAATTGAATCTCTTGATTTTCATTCGTTGCACGCAGACGATATAGGATGTCTTCACTCATGTAGTCTTTATATTTTTCCCAAAGACCTTTGGGATTGGATGGGAAGCACGTTGTTAATATAATAGCAAATAACGTGCGTATTTGCGATTGTTGAGCTGTATTCGATGCATCTCCGAGTGAAGTATCCCAATGTGTATCGTTTTCAAGAAGATTTAATTCTTGGCAAGCTTCACGATAAGTGGCACAAACTTGACCGTTTACTAATCTTAAGCCTTTAAAGGATGTCGGGCCTCGTATGTTTATTAAAAGTAATCGCAAGTAAAAACATTCTGCATTGTTTGGATGAACAGTGTACAGTCGTCCTAACACGTCGGTCGAATATAAATTTGTTTGTCCTTCAACTGGTTTACCTTGTTTGCGACGTTGAAACTTTTTCGTAGATGCATTCCAGGTGTAGTATGTAGGTACTTCAGAGTAAAGTAACGGCTTTGCAAATGTATCCTCTCCGCACAATGTGAAAAATGCAGTTAACGTGGTTGGCGGTGGTGACAATACTCTTGCGCGAACATTTTCTGTTGTGAAGTACACTCGTTGTCCATTTTTAAGATGCACTGCCAAATGAACAACTGTTGGATGACGTTCATGTATTGGAAATGATAAAATGCGCCATACTGCTTCATTGCTACTAATGTAGCGTCCCAGTTGATATTGGTTGATCTCATTGATGGATGCATTTGCATCTTCTACTCTAAATACTGCCATATCGCTTCCTTTGTTGACATATTTGCAAATATACTTGATAGATTTCACCGAATTGCAATACTCGACATTAATGTGGGCTTTGTATGTTTTCGAGAGTAACGGAGAATACGGTACAACCCAACGATTATCTACGCCAATGTTATTGTTTCTTACTTTTAAATTGAAAGATTTTCCGCCATCTTCAGTTGATCGTCGACGGTAGAGTGGATATCCATCATTGCCAGTAATAGTCTCAGCAAGTAAGTTTCTTGGGTATCGTTTCGTGCATTTTCCATTGGACATGCATGGTGAATTCTTGTTGAGTAAGCCACATGAACCATGAATCATGTTTTTAGTGACTACTTCAAATAATTGTGGATCATTTTCGATATCTGGTATTTCTGCTGAGATAACTTCGTCAATTTGATTTGGGGTTATTTTTCCGATCAACCAAATCAATATGTGTGCATGTGGCAAACCTCTTTTTTGCCATTCAATGGAATACATCCAACAGCGTGTCTCTCCAGAAACATTATGCTTGACAATGAAGTCCATTAAAGATTTTAATTTTTGTTTGAACACACATGTGGAAATATCATGGCGATCCGATGGTGATTGCCCAGTTAACAAAAGTTCTTTTATTTCATCCCACGTTGGATTGCAAGTGAACGTAATAAACAAATCTGGGTGGCCAAATGCACGAACATATGTCATTGCATCTTGAGCGTATTCATGCATGTGCCGTGGACTCCCAGTAAATGTGGCCGGTAAAATGATCATTTTATCCAAGTCATTCGGATTCACATTGCCATCATTAACTACGGCATCACGTAAATGAATGTACTCTTCGGAACGCAACTTGCTTTGATTTAATCGAATGTAGAGAAGTCTTTCGGTTTCGATTTTCGCATACATATCGACAATGTATTGATGGAACAATTGTCGACATTTCAAGATATGATTTTCAGCGTTTCTTCGAATCATCAATCGATATGAATAGAAATTTAATGCACTGACTTTCTTATTTGTTTCCTCATTTGTTTGTGGATTTCTCAATTTTATGTTGAAATGATATCCATCTTCTCCATGGCAAAATAAAATTGGATATTGTAATCCGTCGTATGAGCGATGAGTTTCTGACACTCGTGGAATATGGCCATTCCTCCGATGAAGAATTATATCACGCGTAATTAATTCTTCTCCAACTATAACGACGGCCACTTCATCAATTGTTGGTGCGTTGTATTGTCTTTCGTGCTGGCCGACTGGTGTTTTGTCTGCTCTAATTACAAGTTTATAATCATCAGTTGGCATTTGTTCAATTGCACTTCTGAACAGTCGAATTAGTTCGTTGTGTTGATCGAATAAATTTTGTAAGGCAGCCACAATTTCTCTTTTAGTACTCGTATTGTACCGACAACGTTGATCTATTTGTTTGTTAGTGTTTCCTATGAAATATATTTGAAGAAATTTGTGATCTGCGTTCGGCAATGGTAGTAGTGATCCTGCACGATGATAGATTTGCCCTTGCACTTTGAATGTTGGCATGTAATTCTCGCGCACTATATTTGTTGCACCAAACGAAGTCAACATGAGTTGTATTTACGTATATTTGCCAAGAAATGTTTCGATTGGCTTGTGTCACCTGATACCAACGTTGATAACGGTTCAGGTGGCATATGTAATTCTGGCAATTTCACTTTTTCACCCGCGCAGCACATTCCAGGTGTTTCTTTGTTAAATTTGAGAGCGTTACAATACCTGCATAATTTGTCCATTTTTCCAATAAGCACACTTGGATGAAGACTGTAGTCATATGTAGCATCGTAATGGAATGCACAAAGATTTAAATCGGCGTACAGTGTTCGTCGGGCTTGAGCAGTTCGTTGTCGCTGGATTCTCAGTCGTTCTTCGCGTTGATTTTCTGTTTCAGATGATCGGCCTTGAGCAGTGCGTACACGTTCTATTTCCAGTCTTGCTTCCCGGTGCTCATCTGATTCTGAAGCTTGTAACATCTTTCGCTTCTGAGTTTGAGGTGTAGATCGACCAATCGCTTTTCGCTTGGGTGGCATAACTTATTTTACAACAAATGTATTCCTTTTTAATAATTTTTTAAGGGTTCAAAAGTGCTACGACCTGCAGGCGAGTAGACAGCGGTAACAGGAACACTGGCAGAATTCCTCAGCAATGCAACTGACTGAGGTAGAAGTAACCGCAAACGTCACAAATTTACAAATTTAGTTCTGTTTAATGTTATTTTAATTTCAGTTGGTAACGTAAATAGATATAGATAGATTTTATTATATATGAAAGCAACCGGCAGGTCGCACCAATTTCAGTTGGTAACGCCTGACGTACATTATTCCATCCTCCTGACATTCCCTAATTACAACAAATTCTATTAGTTAGGTTATGTACATTGAAAACCAAGAAATGGTAGACAAACATATTCTATTTTACACAGAAACCTTCCCCCGCATGATTACATTAACCTCTGAAAATTTCATCCAAATCCGTGGAATGGTTTAGGTGTCCATAAACGACAAACAAACAAACAAACAAACATTCATTTTTATATATATATATATAGATAAGTAGTCAGCCATTTTGGATCCGCCATTTTGTTTTTGAAAAATTTGACTTCAGTTTTAAAATCAATGGCCTGAATTTCGTTGGAATCCAATTATTTTTCAGATAAATAGTCCGCCATTTTAGATCCGCCATTTTGTTTTTGAAAATGTTGATTTCAGTTTTGGAATTAGCGACCTAAAAAATCATCAAATACTGAATTTCGGAATCGGAATCCGATCATTTTTAAAATAAGTAGTCCGCCATTTTGGATCCACCATTTTGTTTTTGAAACATTTGATGTCAGATTTAAAATCAGCGACCTCAAAAACCCCACAATCCAATGTTTCATCGAAATGGAACGACAGCTTCATATGTTGGCCAGCTTCTTTGGACTTTGGACCACTGTGGGACGCCCTCCTGGTTCAATCACTCCAGTCTGCTTTATTTAAAAAAATGGAAGAATTTTAGTTTTCCAATTTGTGTAATAGGTCTCATTTTATGTTTTTTTTTTTTTTTGCAGCTTATCTTGAGTTAGTTTTAAACTACCATTGATTGCCACGTGATCGAAAAGTAAAGCTTCAATTGGTTGAATTTTTGATTCCACTGGATCTATATTGGAGAATACATTATTAAGGCAGTTTTTATTAAAATTGACTCGACTGCTAAGACCGTACGGTTGAAGTAAGTCGCACAATGTTCCTGCCCTCTGGTCATTTACATTAAATTTGACATTGAAATCTCCTCCAATGATGATTAGTTTATTGATGTTTATAGAGTCTAGTAACTTATCCATAATATTTATGAATTAATTAAAATCGCCAGAAGGGGAACGGTATATTGTGATTACTAATATATGATGATATTACTGTTAAGGTTTAAAATAGCCAAAATCGGTAGATAAAATAAAACTATTTTTAAAACAAGTAATCTAAAAAAGTCAGAATTAACTAAATATCCACTGTACTACATTGGAGAATTCCAGACAGCCATTTAGCTAACCAAGCCGAACTCAAATTAATCCGCAAAGTCATTTAGGAATACAACCAATTGATGGCTTGAATGCGGAAAAAAAACATTGTACCCTTAATCTGTATTTTGCTAATCTCATTAAATAAATTGTAACATTATAAATCTAGTGAAGTTTCTTGGTGTCAGATTATAATGATTGTTTCTTGACCTTTGAATATAAGCGTGTTTTAATGTGCAATACTGACAAGCTGCGGCGTGCTTGATTTTATGTTTATAATGCAGGAGTAATAAAAAAAAACATAATTTTTGAATATTTATTGCATTATAATAACTTTTATGATTTGCATTCATTTTTTTTTCAGGTTGGAGTGCCACGAAAGCGGATGAGGGTGAAGCAACGGGAAACACTTTGGAAAGCGAGGCCGAGCTGGAACCCCTGATAATAAACCGTGGGCCGTATTTCGAGAAGAGCGCTTCAAAGAATGTCACCGCCCTCGTCGGGAAAACCGCTTATCTCAACTGTAAAATTCGCAACGTCGGTAATCGAACGGTGAGTTTATTACAATTTTCACGCTGAAAAGAACCATCGGTCTAAAAATATTGCAGACAATCGATAATATATACACTGCGCGCGTAAAGTATGGAATATATTCAGTAAAACCAAAACATAATATTTTTGGAAAAAATCCTCGAACAGGTCGATTTTCTTTTATAAAAATACACATTTTCGCATGAAAATCGATTTGCAGTCGTCATTTGTTTTTGTGTTATGACGTCCGCCATTTTGTTTTTAAATAGCAACCCCCTATTTTTGATTTTGATTTTGAGATATCTTGTCATTGTCGAACTGACAGTATAAAAATATTGCCATCTTACATAAGAAATTTTTCAAGTAAATGACAATTGAAGGTGAGAACTTGATATTTAGAATTTTTGCGAAATGATCTATGGGACTCAACCCACGACGCCTCGCACCGAAAGCGGGAGCCAACCCGCCCCGCCACGAAGCGCCCCGAAGTAAACTTTGTTTTACATATTTTGTCCTTAGTGCGAAGGATGATGTTGTTTGTCATCACATAACAATTTAAAATTAGGAGGTAATGATGTTAATTTTATTCCCAAATTAGGTTCGACGTCCAATCTGTTTAAATACTTATTTTTTAAGTACACCAAGGCTGATAATACAGCTTCACACGTATAAATGGTGACAAAAGGCATTAAAAACTGTATCGCTTTTTCGCTTACGCTTTGATACACCGCAGGCAAAAATAAATTAGTGGTACGGTTTCAAACACTTTTAGATCGGTGTCGCATGAAATTTCAATTAAATTATCAACTTCTTGTTCACTAAGATTAAATATTTCTTCCTTTTCAATTCCGACAGAAAAATAATCTTTAATCCACATTTAAATACTAAAAATGTACATGGAAATTCAACGCAACTTGGCAAATATGCAAGTTTTTTTTGATTTTAGAAAAGTTTAATAACATTTGGTTCTAATTTCGAAAGACATATTCTTGATTTTTTGGCGACTTGAGTCATCTTTGCAAGCTGGTGTTCAAAATGCATTCGCCCCTACAAAATTATAATCGGCCTTCAAATACGGATTGTCAGATAAACGCCTAATTTAGACGTCGCTCGTGTCGCACTACTTACTCTTATAGAGGAAACAAATATTTCGTTGCTGTTTTGATCAAATTTTCTTCCATAGCCCCTCCGCCAAACATCCACGAGCCGCCACTGGTCAATCGTCCATGTTGTGAAACACTAATCTAGCCGAATATGTATTTTTCACTTTCAAAATTGTTTGAGTTAACATTTCGGTAAAACCAGCCCAAATGATTCCTTTGATTATTTACTTGTTTTATTACTGGAAGTCTACAGAGTATACTTTTATAGTTTGAAGATAATCCACTAAGGGATTTTCTTGGAAATTAAGAAAATCTAGGTGAATGCATAATTTTGCACTTTCAAAAATGTTTGAGTTGAAATTTCGGAAAAACTGGCTCAAATAATTTTTTGATTATTTTCTTGTTTTATTACTACGAATCTATAGAAAGAAAGTGGTTGTAAAATTTAAATATATTTCATTTTTTAGGCGAATGCATGATTTTGCATTTTCAAAAATTTCGGAAAAACTAGAACAAATTATTTACTTGTTTTATTGCTAGAAGTATACAAAGTGTGCTTTTAAAGTTTACAGATAATCCACTAAGGGACTTTCTTGAAAATTAAGAAAATCCACTTAAATGCATATTTTCACTCTAAAAAATGTTTGAATTGAAATTTTGGAAAAACTACCTTAAACTATTTTGGGATTATTTACTTGCTTTATTACTAGAAGTCTACAGAATGTGCTCTTACAGTTTGAAAATAATCCACCTCGGGGTTTTTCTGAGAAATTAAGAACATCTAGCTGAATGCATAATTTTGCACTTTCAAAAATATTTTAGTTAAAATTTCGGAAACACTAGCTCAAATTATTTTTTGATTTTTTACTTCTTTTATTGCTAAAAGTATACAGAGTGTGCTTTTAAAGTTTAAAGATAATCCTCTAAGGGACTTGAAAATTAAGAAAATTTAGCCAAATGCATATTTTTCACTTTCAAAAATGTTTGAGTTGAAATTTTGGAAAAATTAGCTTAAACTATTTTGGGATTATTTACTTGCTTTATTAAGAGATAATTCACTAAGGGATTTTCTAGGAGATTAAGAACATCTAGGTGAATGCATAATTTTGCACTTTTAAAAATATTTGAGTTGAAATTTCGGAGAAAACTAGCTCACATTATTTTTCTATTATTTAGTTGATTTATTACTACGAATCTATAGAATGTGCTTATGAAATTTGAAGACAATCCACTAAGTTATTTTCTAGGAAATTAAGAAAATCCAGGCGAATGCATGATTTTGCGTTTTCAAAAATGTTTGAGTCAAAATTTCGGAAAAACTAGCTCAAATTGTTTTCTGATTATTTACTTCTTTTATTGCTAGAAGAATACAGAGTGTGCTTTTAAAGTTTAAAGATAATCCACTATGGGACTTTTTTGTAAATTAAGAAAATCTAGCCAAATGCATATTTTTCACTTTCAAAAATGTTTGAGTTGAAATTTTGGTAAAACTAGCTCACATTATTCTTCTATTCTAACTCTTCTTTTGGAAAAATTAGCTTAAACTATTTTGGGATTATTTACTTGCTTTATTACTTTAAGCCTACAGACTGTGCTTTTACAATTTGAAGATAATCCATTAAAGGATGTTCTATGAAATTAAGAACAACTAGGTGAATGCATAATTTTTCACTTTCAAAAATATTTGAGTTGAAATTTCGGAAAAACTAGCTCACATTATTTTTCTATTATTTAATTCTTTTATTACTACACATGTATAAAATGTGCTTGTAAAATTTGAAGATAATCCAGTAAATTATTAAAATCTAGTCGAATGCATGATTTTGCGTTTTCAAAAATGTTTGAGTCAAAATTTTGGAAAAACTAGGTTAATTTTTTTTCTGATTATTTACTTGTTTTATTGCTAGAAGTATGTGTGTTAATGTTATTTCTCACACGATTTCGAGGTCTTAGAAATCGACTTTCTCTCAAGTTTGTGAAAAAATATGCTTTCTGAATACATAAAATAAAAATTAATAATAAAACAAAAACAATACATATCAATATATTTAATTAAATTTTGATAACCAATAAAATGCACAGCGCTAATATACTATGTTACTGCTTGACAGCTTATAATTTATAATAAGTCCTGTTTAAATGGAAACACAAAATGTGAATCGAAAAATTCGAACCAAATGAACCTGGCCATATCATTTGCTACTCTTGTCATTCTACTACATTATAATCTGATTAAGTGGTGTACGTCACCTTTTGTCGAAACAAAGATCAAAATAAAATTATCATGTTTATAATTATTTTTCAAATGATGTGGAGTTATCTTTCAGTGTATCTATCATTTGCATTCATGTTTTACTTTTATGCTGAATTGAACACAATTCCTTAACGTGCAGTTTAATTTTATTTATAACTTCTTTAATTTATTTTACAAATTTGTAATACTCTTTCATTTGATAAATGATTTCAAACAAGAAACTACATTTGGGTATAAATACTAAAAAAGTTTAAATTTATAACATATGATCGATAGAATTACGACCGTTTGCAGTAAATGCAATTCGTGTGTTGGGCGGGGAAATAACCCGTGGGCTTTTTATACGGACTTGAGAGTTAGGCAACGTATTGATTTTATCCCGCTAGAAAAGCAGCCATTCTAACTTCCCGTTCGGTTATTTCTGGGAATATAATTCGTAATTTGATGTCTTCTTATGGAGTTTCGTGCTCTCATCTCATTGTGATCCATATTTTATTTATTTCTAATTGTGGAGAAAAATTGTTGCGAGAAATTAGTTTATAGTTTAACCTATGCTTAGCTTCCATCGCACAATTGTTTTCAATAAACAGAATTGTCATAATAATAATAACAACAGGGGCAACTTGAAACTGATATAACTCCTATTACACTGAGCAACAAAATGTAGCTTTTTGTCTGCTAAATTAATTAGAATGGCTGTTTGTTATGGAATATTTAGATCTGATCTCAAATTTACGTAACATTTTTTTGCAATAGGCAAGGTTTTCTTGTAATACGAAATTAAAAAGTCCATACTGCTGTACAGTGATTAGTTTTATTTAATTTACTTACATGTACGAGGGCAATCCAGATAGTGACAGACGTTTTGGCCTGGCGCGGCAGTTGGTGGCACTGGCGCCACCATCTTGGCTACAGAATCTTTCTACACCTAGTGCGCAACCAGCCGTGGTGACTAGAGCATCGTGCAAATTGTACTTTTTATACAGTGGCGTTTTAAAATGAGCGCTGCAATTGAAAATCCCGCCAGTTGTGAAGTGCGTGGTGTGATAAGCTTTTTGTTGGCGAAAAATTACAAACCGATTGAAATTTATCGCCAGATTTGTGACGTGTAGGGCAACGGAATAATGAGTGAAAGCCGAGTGAGGCAGTGGTGCATTGACTTTAAAAATGGCCGAACCAATGTTCACGATGAGGATCGCAGTCTTGTGACTGATGAATTGTTGGTGAAAATGAATGAAAAAATCCGTGAAAATCGTCGTTTCACGATTACGGAACTCTCGGAACATTTTCAACAAATTTCACGGAGTTTAGTTAATGAAATCGTAGTTGATAAACTTGGATACCACAAATTTTGTGCCAGGTGGATTCCGAAAATCCTAACGGAAGAACACAAAAACAAAAGACTTGCTGCAGCACTGACATTTCTGGAAGATTCGTATTCGATGATATATCGATGCCATTGAGATTCTAACATTTAATGTATCCCTCCAAGTGTTTCCAATGGCCCGCGTAGTGGATAATCTTTCTCTTATCGCCAAAAGTCTCAACCTGCGTTCTTCGCTGTGGTCCAGATCCTCTCCGACGTCCATGAAAACCTTCCTTAGACCTAATTAGCACCTCATTACTGTGGTTGCGTCACGTTCCATTCTATTGGCAATTTCTCTAAACGAAAGACCACCCTCTCTCATGTCAATAATACGACCTCGCTCGAAATCACTTAGTTGTACAAAATTTCGACGGTTACGAACTCTGGGCATTTTAAATGATGTTCTTCCCACTATTATCACGAGAAAACTTATCCAAATTGTTCCATGTTTATAAAAACATCATTTGATATTGCTATTTTTCGTATATAAAATCATTCTAAAAAGAGGTTTGACGAAGGAGTTTTTTAATTGAAATTTTAATGAGTTACTTTTTATACCCAAAGCCATCAATTGTAGAGAAATTAAATAAATTCTGGCTGTTTTTCTTGGTGTTGCATTTTTCATTCAAACCAGTATATATCCACTTTTATTTTAGCCTCATTGATCCTATGGAACTTGTTCGTTAAGTATAGGAATACTGGACCAAGTTTGATGTGTAAACGAGGAAGATATACGTGTTCAGAATTTACAAATGGTTAAGAGATTAAGATTTTTTCTAGGCCATTGCTTCGACAAAATGATTTTTGCAATCTCTGCTTACCCTAATCCCTAGTGCTCTAACCAGGAAAATACCGAATATATTCCTAAAATGTATCTTCGATACCAAAATTTTCAATTTAGGAATTCAAGGTTACTTATTTCCAATATGAATAAGCACGGCTTTTAAACTAAGTTTAGAGGAATCTGTAAACGACATCCATTTCTCAGAATCATGATGTTCTTCTAAAGTACACTCAATAGCCTTCTGTGGAGAACAATCCTCGGAATTTTCACAAATAAATTGAATTTGAAATCCCGTCGATGATAAGTATAAATTTTAGTTCCCTTTTCCAACCCTTCAATCTGGACGCCAACAATTTTGCTTTATGCTTTATTCTTTGACAAGTTTTGATCACGAACTAGATTACTGAGTTCAAATAGGTTAATTCTATGACGTTCTGTAGACGTTCCACTAAAATCTGGGTCTTCAATGTCATCTTTTTCTGGACTTACTTACTGCAAATCCAGTTTTCTGAATGTAAGCTCCAATTTTTAGGCGGCACTGAGATTGGAAGCTCATCACTCTGAGGCCTGTTAGCTGAAGGGAGGAGGAACATTTAATGGTCTTCTTGGTCTTACTTGTTATTCCAGTAAATTTTGTAATGCAGAAATAACAGCTCCTTTCATACCATAGGAATTACAAGTGAGATGTCGCGACATTTCGTTAGGTCAAACCACTAACATTAATAGTAATGTTACACAAAACGCACTGAAAATATGAGGGACCAAATATTTGTCCCGATCGCTCGAAATAAACCTTTATTTAGCATAGATCTAACCTCGTATAACAACTCTAAACTTATACCCTTACCTACCCGCCCCACATCCCTTCTCACCACAGAACACATACCTTTAGAAGTGAAACCTGCATGTTAAATTTCGGAAACACGATTTTTGGCGCCGCCTGGTGTCGGGGTGGCAAATTACTACGATTTCCGCGCCAAAATTTAAAAATGTTATACTCGTCTACACGATATATTTCAATGTAATAACACTAAAAATATAATCAATTATGTTTTTTGAGCACATAATTGATTATACTTTTAGATAGTACATAAATGAAGAAGTTACTGGTTTTGGTAAAAGAAAAAAGATTGGATTTCACAAAATAAAAATAAAAATAGGCCTACATGGAAAAAATATATTTAACAGAATAATTATATACAAATTATCAAATATAAAAATATCACAACAATCGGGTATTAGGGTCTAGTCCAGGTGCAATGTTCCATCAGGTCTCTTCGTTCTTCTTAGATATTTCTTTCAGGCGTCGTAACAGGTCAGTTGTTTGCTCTTTTCCAGGATTCATGACATTAAAATAGTTAAAAAGTAAATTAGTGTAGTTATATTGTCTTACTTCTTGGTGTCAGAACAGCATTGCAATTCAATTTTTTGCGGAAATGATTAACAAAATGTTTATGAATAAAATTATCTTCACATGAATGAAAATTTAAACAATGAAGACTGTTCAATATCACAAATGGTTTTCCATGTTTTAAGATATTCTTCATTTTTGGGAAATTTATAGAAATATTTATTTTTCTAGTCGACATTAATTATCGGTATCGGAAAAGAAAGAATTTTGACATTCTGGATTTTTACAAGAATATTTAATACGGCCATTTGATGTTTCCATTACTAATAAATACAATTGACGAGTTTATAAGACAAAATATATAATAACTTACCTTCAAACATGAATCGCTAGCACTCACAGCACTATTGAGGTTAGTTAATAAACATGGTGAGACTCATTAAGCGTTGCCGCATATACATCCAAGTATAAAATATACAATGCACATGATTATATTTAATAAACAGTAATATTATACTTTCATGAGTTATTATGACAAATATAAGCGATAATGAGTCTAATTATGTTTAAAACATAATTTTAATTGTTAAAATTATTACTTTGTAGTGAAATTGAAAGGTTATTAAAAACGGTAATCCCCATAATAAGATCTTTGATAAATCTGGCAACATCGAGGGAACCATCTTTGCAAAAGCGGCAAATTTGAAATTCCCCCTCGCCCCACTGTCCTGGGGTGGCCCACATACTTTCCTGTTGCCGATATTCGTATCTGGGCTTCATCCCCGTGCTTCTCACAGTCCTCTCGACCTCCAGTTGGCTACACTTCTCTGTCCACAATCTCACCAATAACTTACACACCTCTATCCCGCTGCCGCTTTCACACAGACACACATTCCTACTTCTTTCTTTCACTCTCATCCTTATCGCCTCCCTCACTTCTTCGCACCCATTTATCTCTTTCTTCCCCGCAAAACCCACACCTCGTGTATTCCTCTACCATCCACACCTTCCTAACCTTCTCCTCGTTCCCGCACTTGAACCTCACCAACAAACGGACTTCGTCAGGCTTCAAGTTTTTAAAATACCGAGGCGAGCCTGCGAACACCTGTAGACCTTGGAACTTCGGGTTATATCTCTGTTGCTTATTTTATCTCTTGCAACTCCACCGACAGTAACCTTTCCGCCACCTTCTTCTCGATCAGTTCCCCCCTTGATACCTTTTCTTCGAAAACCGTTGCTGACCACCCCGCCCTGACATACAACTTATTCCTCTCGTGCATCCATTCACCTTTATTCCTTCACCTTTCCTCTCCCATTCTCTGTAACATACCTTCCATACCTCTTTCATTACTCTTTCATCCCCTAAGCCCCGTATCCTCCTCTCAAATTTTACCACCCTTCTGGATGCTTCCCACTCTACCGACAATCGCTGACTATCCCGCAGAACTATATAATTTGACGTGGTCCTCTCCAACCCTCTTCAAGTATTGCATCTGCACTTTTTCGGTATTTTCCTGCCAACTCACTCCCCA
Organism: Ocypus olens; assembly: GCA_910593695.2. NCBI lineage: Eukaryota > Metazoa > Arthropoda > Insecta > Coleoptera > Staphylinidae > Ocypus > Ocypus olens. The sequence goes on along the minus strand of OU343059.1, from coordinate 51,179,498 downwards.
CAATGCATACAATATTATCGCCCTCACATAAGCATCCCACCATACCATTTGCATACTTACATTCTTATCTAGCATCTAGTTCCATATACCCCGCATACGCTCAATAGGCACTCTCGCTTTCTTGCACACAAATTCCACATGACGCGCTTTCGTCCGTGTTTCGCTGAGCATATACCCAAGATATTTAAACACAGTCACTTGCTCAATCTGTTCTCCCAGCCAACACAATTCTTCCTCCTTTCCTCTTCTTTCTACATTTTTACAAATCATCCATTTCGTCTTTCTCGCACTCACAGTCAATCTTCTTTTTCCAAAGTACCCTTCCAATCTCACCTTCATCTCTCTCATTTTCTTCACTCTTTTCGCCATCACTACCACATCATCAGCATACGCCAGACTCCACACCTTCTTTTCACCCACCACTATTCCCCCTGCCTGCCCCAGCTCCAACACCCTCTCCATGTCTGCGACGTATAGGTTGAATAGCAGTGGGCTCAATGGACATCCCTGCCTCACCCCACATTCCACCTGAAAACAGTCCGACACATGCTCTCTCATTCTAACTTTACACCACGTTTCCTTATACACTTCCCTTATCCACTCCACAACCTGCTCAGACACTCCCTTCCCTTTCAAACTTTCAATCATTAAGGTTCTATCCACCGAATTATACGCCGCTTTCAGATCCACAAACAGCAAACACAATCTCTCTTTTTTTCTCAGCTTTCTCTCAATCACCCAGTTAAGTGTAGCTATCTGCTCTACGGTGGACCGCCCTTTCCTAAACCCCCCTTGTATTTCCGGTAGCCACCTTTGATCTTCCGCCTCTATCTCCAACTTATTTTTGACCATCGTCATGATTACTTTATAGAGGCGATCCATCAACGAAACCCCCCTATAGCTTTTCGGAACGCTCTCATCTCCTCCCTTGTGAATTGGCACAATGACTCCTTCCCTCCACTCCCTTGGAAACTGCCTTTCTCCTCTTAATATTTCGTTCAGCAGCACCAACATCTTCTTCTTCCCTTTCATGCTTTTGCATGAATCCCAACGGAACCCGCCGCTTTCCCATCCTTGATCTCCTGCAGCACCCTTTCTAACTCTGCCATACTAAAATCACCCTCCCTCTCGAAAACCCTTCTTTCTGCGACTTGATTCCCTTTATTCCTGGCAACTCTTTAAAGTGTGCTTTGCATGTCTCGATGTTTATACCCTCTCCTCTTACTCTTAATGGCGGGTTTGGTGGTGGTAGCATTCTACGCGTCACCAAATAAAACCTTGGGGGAATTCGAGGAGTGACTAGAGGATCTGGCAAACTGCGTAGGGAGGGCAGGGGAGCTCGTGTTGGTAGGGGAATTTCAACGCCAAGGTATACCAATGGGGGGAGCACAGAATGGACAGAAGGGGAGAAGTGCTATTAGATAGAATGGCGAGGCTGGACTTGGAGGTAGCCAACGAGGGACGAGAGCCGACCTTCGTGAGGAGCAATGCTAGTTCAATTATAGACATTACCATGGCTACACCGGGGATGTTAAGCTGGCTAACCGGTTGGAGGGTGGAGAGTGAAAAGGAGAGCCGTAGCGACCACCGGCATATCTTCTTTGAGTTGTCAGTTAACGCAATGGCGATGGCACAGACTAGAACGACGGCGGTCAGGTAGAGAATCGAGAAGACAGATAAAGATAAATTGTTGAGGTGCATGAGGGGTAGAAGGAGGCACAATAGGGGCGTGGATGGGATGGTGGGGGATTTCTTCAAAAGGTTGAGACACGCGTGTGAGATAGCGATCCCTAAGAAAAATATAGGAGGGAAACGTGCGATTGGTGGTGCGAAGAGGTGGCTCAGATCAGGGCGCGGGCAAACGAGGCAAGACGCGATCTTACCCGGTGTAAGAAGAAAGGAGGAGACCTGAATATACTGCAAGACGTATGCAAGGAGACCAAGGCAGGATGGAAGTTGGCTATAACTATAAGCAAGGAGACAAGGTGGAAGCAGCTCATGAAGAAAGTGGAGGGATATTCGTAGGGACGCCCCTACAGGATTGTGGCAAAAAAGCTGGGAGTGGGTCTCCCAAATGTGGATGCGCTAGTACCGGGAAGAGTTAAAGAGGTAGTTAAGGCACTGTTCCCAGGGATGGGGGAGACCAGCCTGCCTGGAACATGGGGGCAAGGGCCAACGGAGGCACCAGGGCTGAGGTGGAGGCAGCGGTTGCGGCACTACCGAACCGGAAGGCAACAGGGCCGGGGGGATCCCTAACGAGGCCATAAAAATAGTGGTACATGATGATTCGCAAGAGTTGACGGACACTTTCAACTCTTGCCTTAGATAAGGGACCTTCCCGAGTAGATACAAGATAGCGAGGTTGGTGCTCTTGCGAAAGAAGGGCAAACCGGAGACGGACCAAAAAGCATACTGGCCCGTCTGTCTGATCGACGGGGAGGGAAAGGCACTTGAAAGGCTCCTGGCGGATAGAATCACGGCGATCTTGAAAGAGAAGGGTGGTCTGGCGAAGTGGTAATTCGGTTTTATTAAAGGCAGATCCACGGTGGATGCCATCAGGGAAGTCCGGAGGATCGCGGACGCGACTAACAACGGGCCGTTGAGAGGGAGGAAGCATTACCTCGCCATAGCTCTGGATGACCGAAATGCCTTCAATTCGCTGCCGCGGTGATTCTAAAGGCACTGAAAAGGAGAGAAATACCACCGTACCTGCTTCAGATGGTGAGAAGCTACCTGGAGGGGAGGAAATTGACTTTCCAGGGAGAAGGAGGCAGACAGTAGGAGGTGGGAATGACCCGAGAAGTTCCGCAAGGGTCGGTAAAGGGACCGCTGCTCTGGATTATAGCATATGACGAAGTTTTTCCGCTTCAGCTCCCGGCAGGGGTGGAACTGATTGGTTATGCGGATGATATCCTGATCAAGGTCAACAGAAGGGACATCGGCAACCTCAGGCGGATGATACAGATGGACGGCGGTGGACAGGGTAGCTGGATAGATGAACTCAGTGGGATTAAAAGTGGCCGCGCAGAAGACAGGTGCGGTGTGGCTCTCGAGATGCAGGGCGGGAAGATCACCGGGAGATTATAATACAACTGTTGGGGCAGGAGGTGATGATCGAAAAGACACTAAAATACCTCGGCGTGGTGATTGATGCAAACCCCCTGTGGAGCTCGCAGGTGACGGCAGCAGCGGCTGGAGCAGCCAGGGCGGTCAAGGCGGTGGCTAGGTTAATGGCAAACGTTGGAGGGTCATCGGAAGCGACGAGAAGAGTGCTGATGGGGGCGGCGAACGCAAGATTGTTATACGCAGCGGCAGCGTGGACACAATGCATTGGGTCAAAAAGGTACGTCGAAAGGCAGTCCTGAGGGTGATTAGAGGCTACAGGACCGTTTCAACGGTCGCGGCGGAGGTATTGGCCTCGACGGCCCCGCCGGATCTACAGGTGAAGCTGCGAGTCAGGACATATGAACTAGTCGCGCAGGGTGAGGATAAAGCGGCGGTAAAAAAGACGGGTTGGATGACACTCATGATGAAATGGCAGGATAGGTGGAATGAAGCAGAAAATGGGGCGTGGACTAGAAAGTTGATTCCGGACCTCCGGAGATGGGTTGAGATGGAGCATGGGGAGATCGATTATTTTACGTGCCAGTTGCTGTCGGGACATGGGGACTTTCGCAGATTTCTACACCGAATTGGAAAGGCGCAGGAGGAATGGTGCGCGTTCTGCCAGAGGGGTAAAGACACAGCTGAACACACGCTGACGGAATGCACTGCATGGGGGAAAGAGAGGGACGAACTAGCAGGGGCCCTGGGTTCGGCCGTTAAAGTGGAGACCCTGGTGGAATAAATGTTGGACACCCCGGAGAAGTGGAGGGCGGTGGCAAAATTCGCCAAGGTTGTGTTGGAAAACAAGGACCTGAGGACAACAGGGTAGCGGATTAGACATAGCACAGCGTGCGAGCAACTTGGTTATAAATTGTGTAATTGTAGAATATTGTAAATTGTATATAAAGTGTATATATATATATGTAAGTAGGTAATTTGTAATGGTGTGAGGTAAATAAAACTAAACGTAGCTCGAAGACGAAGGGCACTGCGTGAAGATTGCGATCGTGATACCAGCAGTGACCCGTTTCAAAAGGACCACTGTTAGCCGCTCGCGGCTAATCATGTCCTTACAAAAAAAAGAACTACCCCCGTCCTCTGCCCTAAATTCCTCCACGTCGTCCCTGATATCCTCCGTCACCAGCACGTAATCAATTACTGGCATTCCCCTCGGTCCTACATAAGTTATCTCTCTTTCCCAATCATCCTATGCAGCTCCGCTTAGCACCTCCAGTCCCTGCTCGTCAGCCCATCTAATCCAATCCCTTCCTTCCTTATTTATTGTCCCGTCCTTGACTTTCTCTCTTCGTTGTTGTCCTTCTTGATTCACCCCTTTGGTATCTTGGTTCCTTATTCTCACGTTCCAATCTCCCCCACAATCAGATTTCCAGGGTGCTTCCCTTCCCTTATCAGTTTCTCTATCTCACTCCGTAATTTCTTTCCCTCTTTCTGATTGTATATCGTTACTGTTCTCCAAATGCGGTTTCCTTTCCAAAACGACCGCTGTACTACCTTTTCCTCCTTCTCTCTCTCTCCCCCACCTCTACCTATTTCAATTCTATCCGCACCCCAGTTACAATTCTACGTATCGCTCTTCCCCTTGCATAATCCCTTGTCGCCCCTGTACATTCCCATCTAAACCCCGATGGAATCTTCTTTTTTTACCTTCTCCGACGCCTCCTCTTCTACACATGTCTCAATTAGACCCACCATATCTTTATCCTTTATCCATTCCTGCAACTTCAAAATCCCCACCACCACTTCCACTGTCAGCCTCGCGACATTCTGAAATGAGGCAGTCATCCCTACTCCCTTCTCTTTTCTGCTCCCCGCCCCTCTTCTACCTCCATTCTCTCTTAGGCTCTGTTTGCGTTTTTTGACTCCGCTGGCCCCTTCTCCAGCATCTCCGTCCCTGTATTCCATCTCCACCATTCATTCTCTACGCGTATTTTCTGATAGAATACTTGAACTTGTTTCTCTTTCTTTCTTTCTTCTCGCGCTATTCCTCTGATATTAACTTGTATTTCTCCCTCTTTCTTTGTGAGGTCATCATCTATGTATACATCACTATTTCTGTCTCTCAGAGAGGTTTTCTTAGCCAAAATGCGCTTTTTATCTTCCATGTCATTACAATTCACCAGAATCGGCCGTCTCTTTCCCTCCTTCTTGGCCCCTAGCCTTACTACCTCTTCATAATTCATCACGATTTTCATATCCTCCACTAGTTTATTCAGCACTTCCTCTATCTTCCCTTTATCACTCAATCTATTAATATTTGTATTTTTCCTTCTTCTTTCGTTTTCTCTGATTTCTTTCATATTTTCCAACTTCACTATTCTCTCCTCCAATTTTCTTCTCTCCACCGCCCAACTTTGCTCCGTTTGTCTTAACTCTCCTTTGAGTTCCTTTATATGGTCATCGTATTTATCTAACCTCTGTTCTAACTTTTCAAATTTGCTCAGAATCTTATCAATTTTCTCCTCCATGTAATCGCCCCTACTCTCTCCGGCCCTCTTCCGTTTGCTTACTTGCTCGAAGAATTGTTTAAGGTCGCCGCAACTGCTCGTGCGCTGCCTACTGCCCATTTATCGACCTCTCGCTCAACTTGAACTTTTTGACCGCTCCTCGTATACTATGCACTCCGCGCCGTCCGCGTAAATTCTAAGTGGTTATCGTAGTAGAATTCAATTAATTTCGTTTTTGCACTAGACTAGTCGCACTATTTTATCAAATTTTTTTCTTTCCTGAGCCAGTGGAAAATTATTCTCCGGCCATGCGTGGGGGTCGTCGTGACTTTAAGGTCAGAGACAATAGGTAACCACTATATATAATATTTAGGATATTTACCAAAGCTAAACGAGCCGGTGCATCAATTAAAAACAACTGTTTAACTTTAAACTATGAACTATATTTCTAACTTCCCCTGATCGTGGCGGAACACCGACTGACTTCCCAGCGGTTTTCCCGGATCCCCTCGATCTTTACTCAGCACAAAACTTATTGACAAGCAAATATCGAGGAAGTCCTTGAAACTCGCTGAGTACGCGGCTGGAGTACTCGCGAACCGGACATCCTGTGTCAAATAACACCGGTTCGCGACAATATTATAGAAACAAACGTTAATAACACGCTACGGAAAAATAAATTCATGATCTCAACCCCATCCACATAAAACTGCACTGATTGTATTATGTATATACCAAAGAAGATCAATTAAATATTTGTTTAAACAGTTGAAAACGGTAAAAGAAGCAGAGCACAAAAATAACGTGTACGTATGTTGTACGGTGAAACTCTCCATAAAGTTTACATGCCTTTTATATAAAGAGAGTAATATTCCATCTTTCGGCCCACATGCATAACAGAAATCTGATCGCACTGTAGCGCGATGGTATAATTTAAGGCTACTTTTACTTGATTCTCCAATTTATTTAGGTTTTATTGTACAGAGAATTTTCGTGCGTGTATAATTTTTATAATTTTTTTTTTTCTGTTTAATCTCGTTTCCCTGGCAATGGTCCCAATTTCCTCGATTCCAACACTTCCCTGATAAACGTTGCCGCCGCCTGCCCCGCGGCCAGGGCGACGCCACAGCACAATAATACATACTTGAACACAAAGTAAAGACGAGTAGTTCACTATAAATTTAAACAAACACCTTTGTAACTAGGCGAAACGAGTCGTGGAAAAGAGTCGACTGAAATGTCAACAAAAATGCCGAAGAGCAAAAAACCTATTTACTTATAATTTTGAGCCGGATACTGAATTAAATAAAAGTTAAATCTCAGATTATTTAATGGTCCGGTGCTGTTACAGTACTACTATCCGTTCCAAAAAGGGAGTCTCCTCACTTTAAAACCTCATATTTATGATTTAGAGGACACGAATATTCTGAAATGTATACCTTATGAAGATGCATCGTTTTTCTATTTGTATATTTATTTGTATGGAAATATTTTGATAAATACGCCTTTTTTTCGATGTAATTGTTTGAAAATGTACTGTTTTCACCGACAATTTTCGAAACTCTCATCTTTGTGTGCATATAACATTGTTATTAATCACTTGAATATTATGAAAACAATATATATCTAACGCTATTCTATTCTGAAGGCGTAGAACGAAAGAAAAACATTTTGTTGTTTTTATTACTTTCTCCGTTACGAAGTACGAGAAAGTATTGTGATCGTGGTTTTTTCTTCAAATTTTTTTTTTACAGAAATATCCGTTTTGGGGTCCCTGGATGCTATTTCAACAATTTCTGGAAAAAAAAATTGTGTCTGTGTGTGTGTGTGTACTGTGTGTGTCTGGCTGTGTGCGCTGTATCTCAAGAACTAATATAGCAATTAATATGAAACTTTCAACATACGTCTTATTTGATAATCTGAAGAACTGAAAAGCTTTTTGTAAAATTTCGTACACCGGAAGTGGGTGTTTACCTTAACTGTTTTTTTGTTTTTTGCCAATATTTTCTTAAATATGAAAAATATCACAAAAACATTTAAACAAACATCGAAAACAACAAAGAAATGAACATATTTTTCATAAAATCATTGCTATTCGAGAAAAAAAATTATTTTTTTTCAATTTTTGGTTTATAATTATGAAACGATAATAGTTACAGCACATTTGCATGAATAATAATTGTAGAGAATAACAGAATGAACAACTTCTAAAGAATAAGTTTTTTTCGAAATCTCGTTAGTTTTTGAGTAAACCGAGTTTTTGAATTTGAAGTATAATTTTTCCATGTTTTATAATTTTGACGTTTTAAACGTCAGTTTCAACCGAGTATACGCAACGCTCGTTGTACATTTAAAATATGTTTTCTATAAACCATGAAAACGTAAATATAAATGGCTATGTTACCATCAAGTCGGAGAAAGTAACATGATGGCATCATCATTTTTTTGTAAAATGCCAAAAAAAGTTTTCTTTGTTTTTAAGTTTTATTTTATAAAATGAGTAAGAATATGCTTATTTAATTTAACTCGTGACTGACAGCGCCAAATAGTAAGTTTACAGTAGGTACTCACTGTCAGTCATCGGTGACTGACGCGGTCCCATTGAAGTACTTCAGTGTCAGTCAGTAGTGACTGACAAAGCGGTCAACGTGTTAAATTAAAAATAAACCATACAAGTATAAATATAAATAACTGTTATATTATCAAATCGGAGAAAGTAAGATGATGGCAACATCACCATTTTTTTTAAATCGCTTTAGTTTTTGAGTAAACTGAGTTTTTGAATTTGAAGTATGATTTTTCCATCTTTCATAATTTTGACGTTTCAAACGTCAGAATCATCCAATGCTGCAACACGTTCGACGTACATTTAAAATATGATTTAATTGAAAAAATACCATGAAAGTATAAATCAAAATTTCTGGACTTTTTTCACGACGTTTTTTTAGGACTTTTTTTTTCAGGATTGATTTTTCAGATCTTAGACCTTATTTTCAGGATTTTTTAATTTCTTCTTTCCGGTTTTTTTTTAAGAAATTTTTTCTATGATATAATTTGCAGGACTTTTCTTCAAGACTGTATTTTCAGGACTCTTCTTTAACGATGTTTCTTCAGGACTTTTCTTTTCAAATTTTTTTTTTTAGAGGACTTTATTTTAAAAACTTTTTGTTCAGGACCTTCTTTGAGACTTTTTTTCAGGATTATTTTTGCACGACTTTTTTAATGACTTTTATTTTAAAAACTTTTTGTTCACGACCTTTTTTGAGACTTTTTTTCACGACTTTTTTAATGCTTTTTCTAAGGCTTTTTGCAAGACTCCTTTTGAGATTTTTCTTGCAGGATAATTTTTTCAAAACTTTTGTTAAGAGTTTTTTCATAACTTTTCAAGACTTTATTTCCAGGACTCTTTCTTAACGACTTTTGTTTCAGGACTTTCAGGACTCTTTTGCCGAATTTTTCAAGACTTTATCTTAAAAAGTTTTTGTTTGGGGCCTTTTTCTTGTAACTTTTTTTCAGGATATTTAATCTGGAGTATTTTTTTGGATCTTTTTTTAATGCCTTTTTTTTTCAGGACTTTTCTTGGGCGTTTTGCAAGACTCTTTTTGGGATTTTTTTTGCAGGACAATATTTAAAAAACTTTTGTTACGGCTTTTCAAGACTTTATTTTCGAAACAATTTTTTGAGGCTTTTTTTCATGACGTTTTCTCAGGACTTTTGTTTCAGAACCTTTTGTTTTCGAATTTTTTTCAGGGCCCTTTTTTTCAAGACTATTTAAAAACTATTATGTTCAGGACCTTTTTTAGGCATTTTTTATCAAGTTATTTTTTCAAGACTTTTTAATGCCTTTTATCAGGTCTCTTCTAAGGCATTTTTCAGCACTATTTTCTGGAATTTTCTCAGGTCCTTTTAGGACCTTCTTAAGGACTCTTGTTTAGGATTTTTTTCAGAATTTTTTTTCGGGACTATTTCACAGGCTTTATTCAGGACGTTTTAAGGTCTTTATTACTTTTTGTAGGCTTTTTCAGTACTTTTCCTCTGGCCTCGATCAGAACTTTTTCAGGATTTTTTTATCAGGATTATTTTTCACGATTATGTCTTCAAGATTTTTTAACGTCTTTTATCAGGTCTCTTCTAAGGCTTTTTTTATGACTTCTGCTAGAATTATTTTCTCGACTTTTTTCTGGTCTTTTTTAGGACCTTTGTAAGGACCGCTTTTTAGGACTTTTTTTGTAGGCTATTTTTCAAGCTTTCTTTCAGGACTTTTTAAGGCCTTTTTTCGAACTTTTTTTGAAGCCTATTTTCAATACTTCTCTACAGGCTTTTTATCAGGTCTTTTTCTAAGACCTCTTTTGCAGAATTGTTTTATGAGACTCTGTTTTCGGGACTTTTTTAGGTCTTTTTCAAGGACCTGGTTTTAAGACATTTCTTTGTCAGATCACTTTTTTTCGGACTCTTTTTCCGGACTTTTTATAACGACTTTTTTATCAGGTTTTTTCAAGACTTTTTTCGGGTATTCTCTTTAGAACTTTATAACCAGGACTCTTCCAGGGCTTTTTCAGAAATCTTTTTCAGGACTTTCTTCAAGATTTATCAAGACTTATTTTTAGGACTTTTTCAAGAATTTATTAGGATTTTTTTTTTAGTTTTCGAATAAACTTATTTAAGATTATTTGAATTGGAAGTATAATTTGTTATTAATAACTTTGACGTTTTAAACGTCAGTATCATCTGATCTATGAAAATAAACCATGGTAGTATAAATATAAATAACTATTATGCAATCAAAATCGGAGAAAGTAACATGATGGCCACATCACCATTTTTATTTTAAGAGTTCGGGCCTAGAATCAAAATATCTGCTATCTCGATAATTATACAACGAATTGAAATGCGGCTTTCGCTTATAGATGGATTACTATTATTTAGGAAACAATTGTAAATAAATTTCAAGAAAAGAGTAGAACTTTGGTCAAAATTGGGTAATTTTCCCGTCGATGATTATTTTAGATCGGCGAGAGAGATGCAAATATGTGACGTTCATTCGACGTTAGTACGGTTCAGTTTGACGGTAAGCAACAGATCCCGGCAGAAAATCATGTACAGTCATTAGAAGCGGCGTGAACGCATCGTAAATAAACTGACACGATATTCCGCCCGCTTCGCCCCGCGCCTCTGCTGTGAGCGTAATTATTCTCTATTTCACTAAAAGGTTCTTAATTTATGTAATTAACAAAACTATATTTATTTACGATTAAATGATATATTTTGCATCAGATTTATATGAAGTACGTAATCTGAAAAATGCTTATACATTTATTCATTCATAACTGAAAAAACAATTCTCCGCATTTCACCAAATTACAACAAAACTTATTTAAAAAAAAATATTCACATTAACCCACATAATAGGTAAAGGTACAATTGATCTCATGTAATTTTTTCAGATTTTTATAAGCAGTAGCTTACTTTCTACAAGCTGTTGAATTTCATACATCTTAAAATTTGCTTAATTTCGGGTACTTTTTTACACTTTTTCAATATTATCTCGACAAATAACAAACGTAAACACTTAATTCTATAGCAGATTGTAGATAATACTACAAAGAATGGTGACCAATTTTATATAATTTTAGAGTGCCCTAGTTTTTGAAATATACTTGCCGAAACACAGGAGACTCCCTTTTTCGAACGGATAGTAGTTTCGAATTAACTCGGCTCCTGTGTCGCTTCGTCTGTAACCTTTAACTCGTGTTGTAACACCTCACTTACAGGACTGGCGATATAAATAACTAATAACTTAATGGATGTGCAGGTGACATAACTTAAAGGAGAGCGAATAAATTCGGTTGCAACTTAAAGTTCTGATAAAATTGATGTCATATGTCGAGCAAACCGGAATATGAAACAGTGCAGGGATTTCTAGCGTAAATTTCTGCTCCAAATGCACTTTTAATTGTATTATGTAATTAGGTTTCAACCTATGAAAAGCGAATTATGAAATGTTTTAAATTTATTCTTTTTACTTTAGCAATTACCATTACCTTAATAACTCGCATATTCATGTGCTCGTAAAGGAATAGCTGTGACGGTATAAAGGTAATTACTGGGATTATCTGAACAATCGCTGGATATACCTGTTTAATCACAGCCGCCCTTACGAACGATAACACTCCGTTAATTACTTGTTCTCTCCCGTTTGGGTCAGTGAAATCTGTAGATTTCTATTTCCAGGTTAATTAAAACAAAAATATATTAATATAAATAGATGATCATTATTCAATATTTGATACTTTAATCTGACATATAATCTAATCTTAGGTAGTTCATAATTTAATAACCTGCAATATTTGCGAAGTAAACATTTTGCCAGGTTGTTTATTAAATCTAGAAATTAATTAAAACGATCCCAAATAAAATATGTTACCAAAGAATCGTTAAAACCTTGTTTTCGACGTGGAACTTTTATAAGGGTCCCGTTATTAGAAAATTCTTAGTACTTACATACTACATAGATTATTACAAATAAGTAAAGTATATATATATATGTATTGTACAGTTGTAATTTTGACTATTAATTTTAAATTGTTATGTAAGTAGTATAAAACTAGACGTTGTAATATTCCAAGCGAATCAAACTACATTATACCATAAATAAATTTTAAAAAAAATAAATAAACTTGGTAATAATTCTGCATAGTTATTGATAATAAATATAGGTTTAACTTTAGGTCCTCAATAAATAATAATATTGTACGATATTGTACTGAAGTTTTCACTGCAGCAAGTAAACGATGTTTTTTTCGCATCTTATTAATAATATAAACGTTGTTAAATCGTTTTTGATTGACAAAGTTGTCCATTATTCGTCCGATCATTTTCTCCACAAGTGACGTCCAATCAAATGATAGCGGTTGCCAATGACACGACGACAATTTTACTTTCTCGAAAGTTTAGTTGTTAATATGGTTACGATTTGTTTTTTATCAGCGAACTGCCGCAATTTCCAAATAGAAAAATTATTCGTTGTCATTTAATATAAACAGAAAAATCTTTAGGTAATTATTATTAAACCGCAAGTTATTATCTATTACCAGACCAAGATTACGCACCTCGTCCAGAAAAGGTAAAATGTCATTATTAATTTTAATATGTAGCAGGCTTTTAGAATATTGAATAATGTTACGTGGGCCAAACAACATGGCGGTTGAATTATTCGCCTTTATTGTTACTGCGTGACGTTTAGAAGTTTCAACTAATTCATCAAGATCTGAATTGATATTATCCTCAGCTGTATTAGATGAATATAATAACTGGGTATCGTCTGCATAAAAATTTGCACTGTTGTGTTTCAGAGCATTTTCCAAGCAAGATGTATAAATGCCAAATAAAACGGGTCCCGAAATAGAACCTTGAGAAACACCAGCAACTACGTTAGTGACGACAGATGTTTCACCTTCCACCCGAACCATTTGCAAACGGCCTGAAGAAAACTTGACATTATCTTTACAGCATTTTCACTAAATCCTATGTAATTTAACTTCGCAGTTAGTATGTGATGATTAATAGTATCAAAAGCCTTGCTGTAGTCCAGTAATATTAGAGATGTTATGTCACCTTTATCAGAAGCCGAGATTATATCATCTATGACATTCAGCAAGGCAGTTGAACAACGAAAGGGTGGGCCATCCCTTGGAATCTTTTTGAACTACCACTTTATTTTTACTTTCATGATATTTGACATCTGATGTATGACAGTTCTTCAGTATACAACACCCGGTTAACGAAATGGCACGCTATACGCTTAATGAACATTGGAAAATGTAAAAAAAAACTTTGAATGTAATTCGTGTATTGCAGATTCAGTGCGAAAATTGTGTACAAAATTCGGTCGCGAATATGCACTACATACAAGTGTTCTGAGGGAAATTTCGTCCGGTTCGTACACCCGAGAATATTTCTGCTGTGGCCCGTAGTGTGCAAACCAACCTGAGAACATCGACTCGTCATCGCTCTCAGCAATTGAACATTAGTCGCACTACCATGAGGCGTTTTTTTTAATAAAGACATCGGTTTATTCGCCTACAAGGTCCAAACAACATAGCAGTTGAAGAGAGTTGACCATCCACTTCGATACAACTTCGCTAATTGGGCCTTAGAGCAGCTGGAAGTCGATGGTGAATTCTGGCGAAAAATTATCTTTTACAATGAAGCGCATTTTCATCTCGGGGGCTATGTAAATAAGGAAAACTGCAGGATTTGGACATCGGAAAACCCACACGTGATAAAATCAAAAAGAATGCCTTAAATGAGAGATTATTTGCTCAACTTTGTTTGGAAAATGATGATAACTAATATCGTTTACTACATAACACAGAAGTATGTTGGTTATTTAAAGGTGCATGTTTGGATCACTTCTATTCGTTCTTTTTAATTATCGCAGAAAATTACATCGCTTATATGACTGATTTATTTGACAGATTTAACGAAACTTATTTAAAACTAGAAAGTGACATTAAAATCTGCGTTAGTTGCAACCCTTTTCTCCTCTCCAGTTTGTACTCAAGAGTACGAAATACCTTCTTCAGGACAGCTTCTAATCTGTTGATATTATACATAATATGTGAAGCCCAAATCACAGAGCATATGCCATAATTGGTAGAACAAGAGCACAAAACAATCGTGTCAAATAGGTGATATTTAGAAGTTTACAAATTTTCCAAACAAATCCCCATTGATTTATTACAAACATATGAAATGCGAGAATTGAAATTCAGCCTAGTATCAAATATAACCCCCAGATCATTCATTTCAGCTGTTCTACAAATAGCTGCATCCCCAATTGTATAATCATAAACCAGAGTGTGATGTTTACCAGTAAATGATACTATTTTACATTTATCAATATTTTGAAATAGTTTATTAGACTGACACCATTCACACAAACAGCCCATGTCTTCTTGTAATGAAGGGCAGTCATTCAACAATTTTACTATTCGAAATATTTTTATATCATCAGTAGAGAGAGGATTTTATGCATTATAAAATAGTGAAATATGTCGCCAAATCTGGATCGTTTAACTCGATTACTGGCCAATTTTTTTCGGTTTCTTGTGTTGCAGTCTCTTCATTGAATGTTACCTGCTGACTGATTGTAATCTTCTTCGTGATTGGATCCAACAAACGATAATTTGGACCATTCGAGTCGTATCCTACCATAATTTGTTTATGTGCTTTCCTCTGCCATTTCTTCCGCAGCTGCCTTGGAATGTATTCGTATGCAACAGATCCAAATATACGTAAAAAAGCACACTGTGATGCCCGGCCAAACCTCAGTTCATACGTAGATTTCTCTCCAGACCGTGTCGATGGAATTCTATTGGTCAGATACGTCACCGTCAATGCAGCCTCAGCCCAAAGTTCTTCCTCCAAATCGACGGCAAATAGCATTGACTCCGCTGATTCAACGATCATACGCTCGGATGTCCCATTTTGCTCTGGAGTGTATGGCGCCGTTGCCTGATAATCGATGCCCCGATCCGCCATGAATTTTTGCATCTGGTGATTGGCATACTCGGCGCCATTATCGCTCCTCAATGCCTTGACCTTATGTCTGGTTTGTGTCTCGATCAAGTTTACGACTAGCACAAATGTTTCATACACTTCATCTTTGGTTTTCATGAAGTACAAAAATGTCATATTTGTTGTGTCGAAGACAAAGAGGACAAAGTATCGATGGTCTTCATAGCTTTTACACGCCATTGGTTCATTAACGTCCGAATGCAGGAATTCGCCTGATTTTGCATAGACGCATGCTTCGTAAAACAGTTTAGCATTAGAATTAATTTAAATATTAATTTAGCCAGCGTCTGCCATTTGACGCATTCGGTCAAAACACGGATGACCAAGTTTCTGATGCCATCTCATGATTTCTTCTTCAATTGAATTTACAGTTTCATTTTCCAATATTGTTTGTTGTGAGTGCCTTCTTGTTGTGTCTGTCCGTTAACATTGAATTTTACACCCTCGCCAGACATCAGTATTTCAGCCCCTGTCTTTTGGCATAGACCAATGCTGATCAAATTTTTTACGCAATGTTGGAATGTACATAGCATTTTTTAGGTCAGTTTGCTTCCAGTTATTTCCAACTTTTGCTAAAGCAGTCACTAATCCGCGACCAGCTGTTTCTAGTTCATATTTACCTGTCAGTTTTAGCTTTTAACGGCTTTTGTTCAGCTTAACAAACCATTTCTTTTCGTTAAACATGTGGCAGCTTGCACCACTGTCGAAAATCACTTTATCATCGCGATCACCAACTATCGCTGCCTCGGCCGGGCTAAAGCACATGTTTTCAGTGTTAGCACTGTCGCTGTTTTGTTGTTTGTTTAGCTTCGGACAGTCTCGTTTAAAATGTCCTTACTCACCGGACCTGTAACACCTCGCCCTTGCCATAGGCTGCACGGTCTTCCTTTGGTGGAGGGATGTCGGATTGTTTTTCCTATTTACAAACATCGCTTCGGCAGTCATTTCCGGATTCATACGAGTATGATCTTTTTCAGTTCTTCAGGCGTTCTTTTATCACCACTCGCCAAATGGAATGCCACATGCACCGTGGAAAAAGCCCTTGGTAAATTATCCACCAGTTTCACCATGATGTACTCAGGTGATTTAACATCACCACTCCGTTTGCATTTTGCTACCAATGTTTCAACTTGAGCGATGTGGATGGCCATCGGCCCGCCAGTGTAGCGATAAGCGTGATATTCGCGATTTGCCACCATCTTGCCATTCCCATCCATTCTTTAATACACTGAGATTAACTTTGACCACATTTCACTTGTGCTCTCACATGGTGTCACGAAAGTTTGCTGATTTTTGCCAATCGCCGACAATATTGCTAATGTCCCATGCTTCGAGTTAAATTGCTGCCATTGCTCTCCGGTCGCGAAACACCGCCCTGTGCGTACTTCAACAAAGCATTTACCTTGAAGTACTGTACCTTGGATTGTTTTCACAACGGCCAATTTGAGCCATTCTGCTTCTGGAAATGTGGCATATCTGTTTGAACCGACTTGACTCACAACACTTATTACCGAAAGAAATTTACGAAAAACAGTAAGAACGATCACTACTGTCCAATATGGCCGCCTACCCGTTTTACGCAAGTTTTCGATTAAACACACACTATTACTCATTAATATACTTTGTTTTGGCGCAGTGAAAGCGTGCTAGGCCCATAACCTGTTGTTTGTATTAGTTAAGTAAAATGCTTAAGCAGAAAGTAATAATAATATTTAATTAAAACCGAAAACTCTGTGTGAATACAAAACTAAATTTAAGCACAGGCACTTGTTACCTTGTCACGCCTTGCAAGCACACTAACTGCTTCGTGCCACCACTCCGACGCGCCACGAACTTACTCGCCCGCCCCGCCTGGCACTAACGCACGAAACTTGAAACTACTACATTTTTAACAATAAGAGAATTTAATATTTTTTGACACACCATAAAAGTATTTTTGCATATTGGGGAGTTCGCCACCAGTACCACGGGAAAACGGAGGCGTAATATTGTTCACTTTCTACCAGCGTGGAAGACTCGGTGATAATAGAACGGCCGGACGCATGATTCACCCAGCGATCGGCGATGACGTTTCACGGCAACACAACACACACAGAGGAAAGGTTATAATTGACAATTGCCCTCATTTACTTACTAACCAATAAAATCAAATAACGTTAATGAGATGATCCAATAAAATTCTAATTACGATGCGTAACAGAGGACGCTGCATATTATGCATGGCAATTCACCCTGGTTGGTATCTAATCAGATAATCCCTCATGTTGGTATTGCCTAGCAACGCGTTAGTACATTACCTATAACATATAAAACGTCAGTTATTGCCGGACTTTTAAGCAGTTTGCTCCTGAATTCGATCGGTTTATATTTTCGGGTGAAGTGTTAGTGCTTTCATCAGTAATAGTATTCATAGGCATTTCTCAAAATTGTGGTAAGCTAATTTTTACTACAATTATTGTGGCGCAGAATAATACACGTCTGACACTTGGTGTCACTAAATTTAACTTTTCAAATTATGAAGTGTGAACTTTCTATTCGGCCAATTGTCTTCTCGAATCTAACTCGTGACTGATTTTTCCTAGGCAATTATTAGCGTCTGGATCACTCTTGCTTGTTGCTTCTAGAAAATCGTCGCAACAAGCAATCGTGATCCTGCCGCTAATAATTGCCGGCAAAATCATAGGCACTCGTTATATTACTGTTGATTATATGTATTATCACTTTGTTTGCAAAACGAATATCACGGAAGAAACAGCGAGAGTATAATGTATGTTTTATTCGCGGGGAAAAAGTTTACAAATGTAAACATAACCTTTAATGTCGATTAACATTTAAGCAAGTACTTTGCATTATTCTGTAAGCTTAAATTGGTTACAACTTACTTGGAAATAGTTTGTTTATCGTGCCCTTAGAAACTTCCCTTATTTCTGGAGGTGTGTAAATAATATTCTTGATTTAATATGTTTTAAAATTAACTATTAAAATCGCCGCAGAAATACGTATGTCAAATATTAAATTCATTCCAAAGGATAAAATGTTTTCAGTGCTGCCACATGTTAAAAGATAAAACTCACTATGTTTAAGTATATATTTTATTTTAGAAATAATAATTGTTTAATAAGAGGCATTGTAGGACACTCGTTACATTAGAGCACTCGTCACTGCGCGAGTTGTGTTCCAATCCCACTCGTGCCACAATATACCCTCTTATTAAACTTGTATAATAATGTTCTATTTTGTAATTGTTGACGTTTTTGTTGTGTTTAGTTCTTTTTCATAGTCTATATTGCTGAGAGGAATATTAATTCATGTTTGCAAAAGTGAGTGAAAAGCTATATTTAATTTGATTGATTTGAACTTTCCGGAATTATTGTGTCTGTATGGGTTTCTTTTTGTTTTTTTTTTGTTGTTTTTAAAATGTTTAAATCTAAGAAGTTCAGGCTATTGTTTTATTCCTTTTCTACTATGAATTTAATGCTACTAATCAATGAATTTAAATGTTTTGTAAATATGTCTAACTGTCTAATTGATCCTGTCCATATACAAAACATGTCGTCTACATATTTTGTCCGAAAGTGTATATGTTTACTTTCTGGTTGCATTCATAATTTGTTTTCGAATTCGTCCATAAAAATGTTTAATAGCAATGGCGACAAAGGTGATCCCATTAGTAATTCATCTGATTGGATGTATATCTTATTTTTGAACTCAAAGTTGCATTGATTGATACAAATGTCTATTAAACGTTTTATTTCTGTTTTATGTATGTTTGAATTGGAGGAGGTTTTAATATGTTTGTCTAAAATTAATTTTTGTTCTTTGGTCGGTATTGATGTGGAGAGGCTTTTTGCATCAAACGAAATTAATTTGGCATTTGGTGGAATTGAGATATCTTTAAATTTATGTAGTAGATATATTGTGTGTTTTTTTTTATTAAATACTCTGGTTTGAAATTTATGCTTGGAATTAAATGATTTAGGAATTTACATTGTTTGTACGTCGGTGCATATAAAAACGATACTACCGGCCTCATCGGTATATTTTCTTTATAGATTTTGGGTAAACTTTATAGAATTGGTGCTTTTGGATTCATTACAATTAACTTTAGTCTATTCCTATCTGAAATTAAATTGATGCTTTGTTTTAATACTCTTCTACTTTCTCCGTTACGAAGTACGAGAAAGTACTGTGACCGTGTAATTTTTTTACGGAAATTTCCGTTTTAGGCTTGTGTGTGCTGTGTGTGTGGCTGTGCGAGCTGTATCTCAAAAACTAAAAGAGCAGTTGATATAAAACTTTGAACATAAGTCTTATTTGATAATATAAAGAACTACAAATCTCTTGGTAAAATTTCACACATCGGAAGTGGGTGTTCACCTTAACTGTTTTTTGTTTTTTTCCAATATCTTTTTAAATATGAAAAATATCACACAAATATTTAAACAAATATTGAAGACAACGAAGAAATGAACATATTTTCGTCGAAAATATTTTTATAAAATTATTGTTATTCGAGAAAAAAATTATTATTATTTTTTTCCATTTTTGGTTTATAATTATGATACGATAATAGTTACCGCAAACTTATGTTAATAGTAATTGTAGACAATGCCAAAATAAACAACTTATAAAGAATAAGTTTTTTTTATCGCTTTAGTTTTTGAGTAAACTGACCATCGGGATTTGAAGTATAATTTGTCATTTTCACCTTTCACAATTAAACGTCAGTTGTCCGAGTCAACAAAACGCTCGATGTACATTTAAAATATGATTTAAATTGAAAATAAACCATGAAAGCGTAAATATAAATGACTATGATACCATCAAGTCGGAGAAAGTAACATGATGGCCATATCACCATTTTTCAGTTCAGTTCAGTTTGATATTTGTTGGTTAGATCAAGCTTTTGGTTACTGAATGTATTCTGTTTTGTGCATTATAGTTATGGTGTTAGCCCTATCAGCTTTGCACAGTATTAATTATTCAATTTATTTTTGATGTTAACTATTGTTTGTTTAACTGAATTATAGATTTTACTTTTAAAATGGGACCTTTTGTGTTTTGTAATTAGTTTTGAAATGTTATGTTATTTAAAGTCCTCTCTTCTGCGATGATTGTTTTATTGCAAATGATTTCTGAATTAATACCCACTGTCTCTAGTGATTTTAATGTGACATGAGGATTGTATTTCACGCCCTTTTCAAGTAATCATGACTCTACATTATCAAATCGATTATCACTTAAATTTACAACTCTGGGAAAGAATTTAACATCAGTTTGCTTACCACAACTTTTGATACAATTCACTTTAACTTTTTCACTATTCACTTTTTCAATAAGAATACGTAAGTTGGACAATTTCCTTCTCTGAATCTTGAAATGCTCGAACGATGTATTCCTGGCTTCTTCTCGGGTTGTAAAGTCGATGTGATCGAATTCTATTGGGTGTAGATTTATGACAAATCTTGTATATAGCAGTTTTAAGATTTCTGATAAGGTGTCTCGTTATTTATCCATTTTTTCATTTTCAATTAAATCCACATTTGGTATGCTGCTATTACTAGTTCTTTGGACTCCTATGAATGATGACTGCACTGGATTTTCATGTATTTTGGTCTCAGTTTTTCTTTCAAACATATTTTATTGAAGATAATGTGGTTGTTTGCTCTTGCAGATTTGGTGAGGTTTCTTTTGTACATGGTAATGTGTTTTGCTGCATTGGTACTTAATATATCATATATTTGTATCTCATTGATCACTTAAATATCCTTATTACCTGACCGAGCGTCACCTTATTTATATAATCCACAAATTTCGTTTGTACGTAATTCTTGAAAATTATGTTGCACCAACGATATTACAGCACTTGTATCGTAATGAAATGAGCTATTACGATACAATTTTGAGTGCTGCAACAGCTTTATTATAGACGCAAAATATAAAAGTATTAAAATAGCTACACAGTTAGTATTTATAAAACGGCTTGCACATCAAAATTGTAATAATTTTATATATCTGTAATATGCAAGCTCTATGTTTGCGTGTCCTGTAAGTATTTTCCTTAGGCTAGTAAAAGGGTGAGGATTACAATGATGTCGGTAATACAAGGGCGAATTGTTATAAACTCAGCTTTTTACGATGCCCTCGCCGCTGAAAAGTGAAAAGTTATAGAGACATTTATGCGTTTATACTATTTTCGTCTTGCTGTATTTGATCTTTTGTAATCCTGAAATTGATCGCTTTGGTAATGTTCCAGGTCGTTATATTTAACATATGTATTTTGACCTACTTTCAAGACCCTTTATCATTGCAGTCGTAATTGTTTACATCAAATTTAATTGAATATTAAATATTAAATTAATAAAGTATCTAAACTGACTTCAAATGAACAATATTGGGGTATTAGGATTTCAGATAAGCTTATAATGTTTATAAAATGGTATAGAATTTTACATTCATACATACATACATAATCCGTTCCTCTTATAACCTTAGAGTTTCGAAGTTATTTTACATTAATGCGTTTTATAATTCTTTTGCACGTATACAGGATGTCTCGTTTCGAATGTACCAACCGAAATCATTAACCTGCTCAAATATTTTTGTTTGAATTCATGGCAATCTAATAAATTTATACTGAAAATTTGTAGAACTTTTTTACGATCGAAATTTTTACCTCGATAACGGTAAAAAAATCGGACATATGTTTATTTGAACTTTTCTGTTCAGAATAACATTATCTACCTCCTGTTTTCGTTTGGCACACTCGAAACGAGACACCCTGTATAGTAATATTACTATAATAATACTCATTAACAAGATCGTATTTTACAAATGCAACGTAATATAATATGCGTTATGAATTTAATTTTTCGCCGCAATTATATGTGCTAAGGTTGTTTTGTAGGAGGGGGGGGGGGCACCAGATCATAAGCTCTTGAAATTGTTTCAACACTAACATTATAAACGTTATACATGTAAATTCCTATGGCCAGCTTTCAAATTCAACACCCAATATACATATCCAACTATGCAAGTATTAATAATAGTTGAAATTATTACGCTTATATCATGCTGAAACAGTCAATAGTACATTTATTTAACAATTGATTTGTAGGTCAGATGTATTTGAATCACAATCCACCTATGCATGGAGAGTCAGTTTCGTAATTGAACTGCAATTTACCAGTTTGTGCCAATTGCGTATTCTGTATTGGAGGATATCTGCTTATAATTCCGTTAATTCAGACCGGCAATATCGGAATTCAGCAATTGTACTCCTGTTTGTGGTCGACAGATTTTTAAATATATTAACATGATGTTATATGATTTATGAGTAGATTTAAACTCCTGTCAAGTTTCGCACATACACTTTTAATAAATGTTGAAATTTATTTATTTCAATTGAACCTTTTCTAATATTGGCACGTTTGCAAATAAAGTCGCAGATAATGTATACAAAAATTTGTTTAATTCTATCGTTACGGTATAACAATAATATATTTTATCAAAATTCAAGTACAATTTATAAATTACAAACATAATATTTCATTATTAATCTATTAATATAATATAAATTCTACTTTAAGGTCAAGTAAATTTAAATTTGAACTAGATAAACATATAGATCAAATACTCACAGAAGTGAAACACTTGTGCGTAAGTCGATATGAAGCTTTAATTTAAAAAATCATAAATTAACCACACATTTCTAAGTACCACATATAATAACTGTCTATATTATTAATAAAACTATTAAACTTCATTACGTCCTCTAGAACTCCTGGCGAACAACTTAGCCAATTTTTAACGTGCTTTTTAAACTTTAATATAGTATTGATATTTGTAAGCTCTGTTGGAATCTTGTCATACATCTTCAGACCAATGTAGGTCAAATGTCTTTTAGCGATTGTTTTTTTTTATTACCTGTTTTTGGGTCTCATTGCATTTATTTCTCGTAATATATTCATGCTGTCGATACTTAATGTATCCACGACGCTGCTTTATGAGCACTAATATAGCGAATGCATACAATTGTCTTATGTTCAAAACTCCTGATTCCAAAAATAGGGCGTTTGTTGGAAACAATGTATTTCTGTAATTTATAATTTTTAGAATCCACTTTTGAAGTGTTTCAAGTTTTTTTTTCATAATACAGTCGACTGCTCCGCCCCAAGCAATGATTCCATAAGCGTATTAAGCGTAGTTCATTTAAATTCAGAATATTTAGCAGGTTTCTAAAAATTGGTAGCTGTTGTCGAACTTTAGATATTAGTTTATTCATTCGATGGTCCCATTTTAAATGTCTATCGATGACAATTCCTAAATATAATACAGATGAGTCTTCATATATATATTCATTAAATTATTTAATTCCAATGGACCTATATTAGGTAGGTTATTGGTATAGGAGATGAAAGGTAAGTACTTCGTTTTGTTTATATTTATTGTTAAGGTGTTACTATCAAACCACTCTTTTGTTAAACAAAAATCGATTTTCGCCTTCGTTTTCAAATTGACCATGTACTATCTGAGTAGAAAATTGCTGTGTCATCAGCAAAACTCAATATTTGACCCTCTGTTGTTAAATCAAACAAGGTGTTTATGTATAAGGTAAATAGGATGGGTCCTAGAACAGTTCCCTGTGGTATACCCTATTTCACTTGCAACCTTTCACTTTGAACATTATTAATGTTCACATATTGTTCTGTTTCAGATAGATAACTTTTTATTGAGTAATATGCCGTACCCCTGAATCCATATCGTTCTAATTTGCATAAGAGTTTTGTGTGTCGAACGCCTCTCCCAAATCAGCAAATATACATAAGCAAGGCTGATTCTAATCAATAGAATTTGATATTGAACATGTAAGTTGTGCAATTGCGTGTTGAGTGGAAGTGTTTTCTTTAAAGCCGTATTGTCTCTCTGAAATAATTTTATATTTTTGCGTAAATGAAATAATTCTTGCTTTTAATAATTTTTCGAATATTTTAGCAATGTTAGATATCAGCGAGATTGGCCTGTAATTACTTATTTTCTATTTCCAGCCCTTTTTATATAGTGGTTTAATTTCGCCAACTTTGAATATTTTAGGAAATGTTCCATTTTCGATACATTTATTAAATATATATGCCAAAGGTTGTGAAATCTCTCTCGCTATACGTATGAATGTTTCTGACCGCCACCCATCATGAGTTTTTTATATCTTTTAGGGTATTTATTATACTGTTTATTTCTTCTTCATTAGTTGGATTTATAAAGATGGTATGATGCAAGACCAAATCAATATTTTCTATATTATCTACTGCTCTAATTTTTTTAGATAATAATTCTCCAATTCCTGTATAATGTTTATTGAATTAATTTGCAATTGTGGTCGAGTCTTGGATTGTTTTGTAATTAACTTGAATTTGTTCAATGTTAGAATTTTTTTTTCTTACTATTACATATGTTTAGTTTATTAGTGTTACTAGATAAAATATCTTTACACATGTTGTTCACAGTGGACAATAAATGTTGCGAACAATTACTATTTTTTGCAATAAGTTCAGTATAATACCGCGATTTTGCTTTTTTATCGATTCTGTTAATATATTCTTATATTTTTTATATTCATTGGCACTATTTTCTTTTACAGAGTTTTTCTGTTGCTTTTCACTATTCATCAAATGAATTTCCCTATTTGTCAAATAAATTTCACGCTTGTCAATTTTATATCAAAAGCTTTTCCTATTTATCAAATCACGATATGTCAAATGCTTTTCCCTCTGTTGTATATTTTCGTAATAACGCTGAGAAACGGCAAAAAATCAGTTTATTATTAATTATTATACAAAAATATAAGGTAATACATATTTTATCAACAAACAAGTTTATACTTTTAGGATAAAATTTATTTTTTTATGTTTCCATTTGGTGTATAAAATTATTACAATGTTCCGCTGTGATGTTATTTGAGGCTTCGTGAACTGCGGCGCACAATTTATCTTTATTTTGAGACCCAGCTCGTCTAATTGAGTTTTTCTAAACAAAAAACATTTCTTCGATAGGATTTAGAAACGAGCTGCAAGTGGGTAAAAAAAAAAACTGCACGTTGACACTGCTACACTGCTTAAGCCAGTATTCATTTACCTTATTATCAGGCCTCTTACTGCATTACCGATTTTCGACTTCCTGCGTCGTAAATTATTTTCTTCCATTATGACTGACAGGGAAATATATTTGACATATAAGGAAATTGTTTTAATATAAAGCGAAACTGCTTGATAAATAGTGAAATATATTTGAAAAATGTGAAAGTCGTGCCAAATAGGAAAATCCATTTGATGAATAGTGAAAAGCAATAGAAAAACTCTGTATCATTTTCCCATATAATTCATTTTTCTTATTATTAGAATCCAAAACCCCTGGAGTTACCCATTCCTTTCTTGGTAGGTTATTTGTTTAAATTTGTATCATTTTTGTTCAATTATCTACATAGTTCTGGATTTTATTAACAAAGTTGTTTGTCATTTCTTCAGGATTGCAATTGTTGAATACATCATCCCATATCTCACTTTTTAAATCTGACGAAAGCTTTTTATGATCTATGACAAGTCTGCCTTTAGACTGGGGTACTTGTACAGTTTTTTTTCTAAACTAACGTGTAGAAGAATCGGAAAGAGGTCAGTTATTAATGTTTTAAATATGACAGGTGTAAATTTCTCTAGATTAAATGTACTTCTTATAAATATGTGATCAATAATCGACTGCTCATAATTATGAGCTCTTGTGAACTTATTCATATATGATAAAAACCAATATTCACTCATTATATTTAAGTATTCTTGAACATATTCATCTTCGCTTGCAATATTAATATTTATATCACCTATAATTATGTGATTTTTTTTATATTTTGTTGAAATTATAGAAAATTACATAGTTCCCTAGTGAAGTCACTTGTGTCAGTATTTGGTGATCTGTAAATATCACTTAATAGGAATACATGTTCATCAATAATCATTTTTACATTAATAAAATTGAAATCAATCTTTTTCCCCTTATATCTAATATTTCGTAATACATCAATGGTAAAGGAATATTTTATTATTATTTTTATATATAGTATAGTACCGTAATTTTTTGTTTATCTTCCCTTCGTTGAAAATTATGTCGTATTTTGTTAGCCTGAATAAATCTAAATTAGGAATTTCGAATGTATCTGTTAATATAATAAGATCGTAATGGAAATTAAATTGATTAATAAAAACAACAAATTCATCGATATTCTTACAAAGGCTGCGAATATTGTTGTGTATTATTTTCAATTGTTTATTATTATTATTCATTTCTAAGTTATATTTGACAATATTATTTACCGTCAATGTTGTTAACTTGGAAATCTCTGATGAATTGATCCATTTTAATACAGATTAGAACCTATTTACTAAAAAAACATACATATACAAAATTCTCTATTTCATCACTTCTTCTCCATTCTCTTCTCTTTTTCCCACCCCTATCTCGCCAGAGTCTTCACCCTGGCTTCGTTCTCTCTCATCTATTCATTCCCTCTTTTTCCCCCTCCCACCCATTCCTCACACACTCTCTCGCACTCTTCTGTCTGTCAGATGTCTCCATGTATCCCTCCCCATTCACACATTACACATTTCCCATACTCTACACCAGTGGTCTCCGAACTTTTTCCATCGCGGGCCTTATGGACAATTCTTGATAACTTAGTGGGCCAAGATATAATCAATTTTATAACTAATTTCAAAACCGGTAACAAAAAATCGTTATAGAATTTTAAAATGTGATATTTGCGGAAAATGTAACGCTTGCCGCGGGCCGTACTCGATGAGGTCGAGGGCCGTATTTGGCCCGCAGGCCGTAGTTTGGAGACCCCTGCTCTACACCCATCCATCTTTTACTCCCTCTCTCTCCTGATCCACACCTGGCTCTTGGCAGATTCAGCATTTCCTCCCTCTCACTCAAATACCTCGGCAGCCTCCCATGCACCTGCCACCTCTCATACATATCATTATATTCACTCTTCGCGATACCTCTCCTAAATTTCCACTTCCTTCTCCTTCTATTTCACCCATGCCGCCACATTCACTTCACTCTATCCATACCTTCACTTTAGCTTCCGACAACCCCACCCTCTCATACATTCGCTCCATTCTCCACATGTACTCTCCTACACCCACACACATTTTCCATTCTTCTTTCACCAATCTCACTTCCTCTAATTTACACAACTTCATCTCATTTCTGACTACTCTCTCCATTGCCACACTCTGTATATTCCCTCTATTTGTTTCCTGAAGCAATATGTACCCTGGCATAGACTCTTCCACTCCCAACATATGCTTTAGAAACCACCGCTGCTCTCTCTCTCTCTCTACGCATTCATACCCCTTCATACCCCATACTTCCACCGTTCTTACAGATGCATCCCACAGTTTACATGCCATTCTAAAATTGTTTTCCATCCATTTTCCCCACTTCCCTCATACAATACCCCACGCTTTCCTCGCCTTACCCTACATCAATTTTACGAATTCTACGTACCCGGCCGTACTTTTATATACGAAACCCAGGTATCTGAACACCTTAACCCTCTCGACTCTCTCACCCTTCCACACTATTTCTTTCACTCTTCCCTCCCTTGCTTAATTCCTAAATCTCATCCACTTCGTTTTCCCTACGTTTACACACAGTCCTTTCTTATCCATATACCTCTCGATTCTCTTCAACATATCCCTCATCCCTTCCCAGTCGCCATTAACACCATCATCCGCATACGCCAACATTCATATCTTGCGTCTTCCAATCACAACCCCACCCGCTAGCCCTTTCCTCAATACTTCTTCCAACTCGCAAATATATAAGTTAAAC
The DNA here is from genome assembly GCA_910593695.2 of Ocypus olens. Lineage (NCBI taxonomy): Eukaryota > Metazoa > Arthropoda > Insecta > Coleoptera > Staphylinidae > Ocypus > Ocypus olens. The sequence goes on along the minus strand of OU343059.1, from coordinate 51,151,464 downwards.
AACAAAGGGCTCAGCGGGCAGCCCTGCCTCACCCCATCCAAGTTCTAAATTTCTCCGACACTTCCATTCCCACTTTCGCTACCGCCCACGTTACCTCATACATTCCTCTTATCCACTCTACCATCCCGTCATTCACCCGTTTCCTTCTCAAACACTCTATCAAGCTCTCCCTCGGTATACTATCATACGCTGCCTTTGGGTCCAGAAACACTGCATATACACTTCCTGTTTCTTCTATTACTCTCTCACCATCCTTGCCAGGGTGAAGATCTGATCTCTGGTACCCCTCCCTTTTCTAAAACCCCCCTGCGTTTCCGGTAGCAGCCCCTTCTGTTTCACTTATCTCTGCAACTGGTTCTTTACCATAATCATGGCAATCTTAGACCCACTACCCATGACTGTTACTCCTCTATAATTGTGCACCTTTTCGTGCTTCCCTCTTTGTGAACTGGGCACACCACACCCTCTCTCAGGTAAGATAATGCAGGTAAGTCGCAAGCCAATTTTGAAGCCAAGAAATTTGAGAAAGTAATCAAGATTGAGATTATTTCAATTTTTAAGATTTTGTTTCCGCTCTTGTTTTAGGTTTATTAGTCTCATTTTTAGTTGATTTGACAGAGTTGCCTTTTTCGTTATCCTGGTTTCTTTCAAGCCCAGTGGTTTTATTATCTGGAATTTTTTCGCCGATTTCTTGTCTTCTAATCGGTGTTTCTAAACAAATTTCTTCTTCCTGAGTTAAGAGATGTTTAGCAAATGGTTTATGAACTGACGAATTGTGTCTATTTTGAGTAATATACAGGGTGTCCCACGAGGTAGTAGACAGCGGATTTCTCGAAAACGGTTAGTGGTACGATAAAGAAATTTGGTGACTTTAAATGGTTTCAAATGATGCCCCTTTCTGAATACATAGATTTCATTTCCGTTTCTCCATTTCTGGAAAAAGGACATCAACTTCAGAATTTCAAATGGGACACCCTGTATATTTATAGATTTTTTGAAATGTGTTAAACTAAAAATTAGTTTTAAAATTTTACAACCGAGTTTTGTTAAGCATTTAAATATTAGTGATTAAGTTTTGGGACCTTAAAATACTAAGAACACTGACAAACAGCACAGAGAATATGAATTTCTTAAATTTCAATTTCGAGACGACGCACACAGGTCGAAATGCTGAATCTAGCTGAACATTTCGCTATAAAGCGTCTTAGTCTAATTAAAATTGTTCGTAGTCAAAGAAAATAGTTTATTATAAATATATGTTATTCAATATTAAATAACTCTTCCCTTCTACCCTCCAGCATCCCCCATTTAATTTTTATTCTAGCCGAAAAATTGTTCAAACAAATCTAGAAGATAATTTCACCATTAGCATTTTTGTAAATAGTAACTGAAATATAAACACTTGGAAAAAATTGGAAACTTAAAATTTTAGAAAACAAAAATTATATTACATTGTGTTTTTTTTAATTATAAAATTATTCACAATTCTTCCAGATTGTCGAAGACTGAACCTCGTGGCAAATGCTAGTTCCTCCTGGGAGTAATTTTCCACCAGTGGCTTAATTTTCCGTTTTTTTGAGACATCCGTCAATTTAGTAAAAGATTTATACGGACCTCTGGATTTACCACTAGAAGATCCAGGTTGGGGTTCCTTTGGTAAACTCTCAGTGGAGAATACTTCCATTTCGTTTAGCCACTTTGAATATTTATTTTCAAAACTTGAAAATGCTCTATTAGAAGTTTGCCATTTCATTGTCAATTTTGACTTTTTGTTTCAACGAATGTAAATTTTCAGTGTCCGATTCAATATCAATCTTCATAATGTCCATCACAAAGAAATAAACTGCTTTATTTTTTTCTTCTTGCGTTTGGTGAGCGCGCCAAATGTCGAATAATGTTCTCCGGGAGACGGTTACGCTGCCTAAAAAAATCACTGCTTGCAAACGGGCAAAAACAAGCATATAATATTACTTGTACATTAAACTAATTAGTTAATATGTATACCAAAAAAAAATCATTGCGGATATCGGCGGATATAATAAACTTTAACCTTTTTAAAATATAATGTTGTAAAATATTACAGTAGGATTCTCTACTAAATTTAAATCATTGTATCTATGTGTTGACTAAATTTAAACAAAAAATAATTAAAACTATGTTGTATACATACCAGTAGAATATATATATATCTATCGTTAATTTAAATTTTGCACTAAACACAAATGTAAAAAAAAATGTTAAACGTACACGTTCGGAGCGCGTGTAATTCACAACTAAACGACGTAAATGAAGCGTGCACTTTGGGTACCGATAACTACTGGGAAAAGGGTCGGAGGGTTTTATGGCATTACCTGTGTACCCTCTGGACATTGTACTACTCATATTTAAAGAAAAAAATGGATTTCTAAACAGTTGATTTTCGGCGAAATGTTCAGCTAGATTTAACGTTTCGTCCACTGTGCGACGCACAGTGGTTCAGAATTCGAAAAAGCTGGCCAAAGGTCTAAATCTTGATAATTTTATTATGAATTTGATGTCAAAGTTGAAAAATTCAAAATGGCGAATCCAATATGGCGAACATAAGTTATAAAAATAAATATTTAAATCGTATAGAAGTTGGTATTTAGGGGTTTTATTATTACAAAAGATGTGTTTTATTATACCAAACTTAAATTACAAAATTTCTTCCAAATCGAGTGAATTATCCGAATCATACGAACTGCATGCACTTGCATCGATTTGGTTAGTTACATGGTCACTCGCATCTCTTACCATAAGAAGTTGGACTGCTTCAGGTGATAAATATTTGCCGTGTTTTGGAGGAGTGATCAGGGGATCTGAAGATATCAGAAGTCGATAAAAAGCATCTTCCATCGTTTTTCTTCCCTGCTGCATTTACGGGAAAACCCTTGGCGATACTGTCGAACGTCTTTGTTCATTGATTCCTAAGCATCCTCTGACAACATCCCTATTGGCAGTAAGGCAGTTTCAATCATTCCAGGTACGTGGATCAGCACTTTATGTATTGTTGTCCGCATACAATACAATGAACAGTTATCAACAAATAATCGAGATGTCTCGATGCAATATTTTCGAAACTCAATTTTGACAGGAAAACAACTCGACACAACCTGTAAAATGACGTGAAATCGATAGATAATGTCGTCATCCATACCAAATATTTCAGCGGATACCGAAAAACATTAAAAAAAACGTCGAGATGTGTTGTCAACATTTGTGCTGCCATAACCATGTTTTGGAAAATCAATAAGAAGGCTCTCAAACCTTCCTGAATTATTTGTTTTCGCTCTGCAACATTTTTTTATCCTCATCCTTACTTGCTTGCCATTTCTCAATACCAAGTTTCTCTCTTTTTGTATGCATATTAATGTAATAACCATTAATTTACCTTCAGGAAGATTCATAATAACAAGGAAAAAAATCCCAGCACATAAAGAATATTTATAGTGAAAAACGACGCCAAACTTTCACCTCATCGGAACGTCTCCCACGTGTCTAACAAAGCAACAAGTTTGAACGCGGATTACGAGGCATTTTATGGTAGATACAATCATATTCTTCCATTGTGGCATGCAGTGGAGCCATCTTGACAAGACTACATTGTTCTAAACTCAAAATATTGACTTTTATTTTTCGACTTTTGACCAGCTTTTTCGAATTCTGAACCACTGTGCGACGTCCTTGCAGGAGAAGGTAATGTTGTTTAAGAGACTGACTATAGTGTAGTAAAACGAACTTTCGAATAGGCTAGTTTTATGTGCTGGTGGTGATAAGCGGCCGCGACTTCTTATATTAATATTATGCATATCACTAAAAGCAAGTCTTTGGAATTTAATTATGTTATGGAATATACAATAATAGCATTGCAATATGCGGTCGTTTTCCATGTTTAACCACTTTAAATCTACAAATTTGTGACTAATATTTCCTCATATGCTTATGCCAAAAATTAATCTTAAGAATTTTGAATTCTCTGGATATGCAATTTAGTTGATTGATCTAAACATAGATGTACTAATTGGGAGTAGTGTATAAATTGAAATAATTCTGTAGCATCGCATACTAAAATTTGAGTTTTCTTGTTCAAGAATTCACGGTGATGATATATAATTCTGAGGTTGCTGGAAGCAACATTAATAGATTTGGAAATAAAATTACGAAATCAGATGTAACGCCTTAATTATTTGCACTACTATTAAAATTAATTGTCTCGTTGTTTATATAAATCAATTATAATTACATTACACAGAGCTATTATCCAACTCTATTCAACGGTTCATAATTTAATTTTTCAGCGCATATATGTGTTGATTTTTTGTCGTAACAGACAAATTTAATCTACTACCTCAAATTTACCGATATTGGTATTTGGCACATAGTTCTTCTTCCTTTCGCCGTTTATATCAAATTATTATTTATGGAACATTCCAAAGGATGATGTGCTCGCCCGAGCAGAACAAACTCATTCAGATGAAAAGCGGCTAATGTTTTAAAACCGATACTTTGCACCAATACAAATAAAAATCCTCATCCGCCGAATAATGTCGGCAAAATCACAGCCTCGTCGATGGGTAATTTATTGTAATTGCCCGTTGTTTGAGAGCACGTGTCCTCGTTGCGATAGGGGTTGGCCCTTTGTTAAACGAAATTCCTGACACATCCAGACGGGGTGCCTGCGAGGCTGTGTGGCTTGTATGGCTGTTTGCCCGCGGGATTTCACTGTCGTTCTTTCCACTGGGGAGATTTCTTACAAGGCCAAACACCGCTTTTATTGTTGCAAGAATGTGGAGGATGGTGAAAACAAGATCAATATAGAACATGCGGAATGTGGACTTTGTTAATACACTACACTAAATTAAATTAAATTAATCCCACTGTATGCCTAAATGATTTATTTCTGACAAAAAAACTTCTATAAACTTATCCGTATTTATCGTTTGGATGTTTGGAGAATAACTTTTAAATATCTCACAGCTTATACTATATATTTATGGAGGTATCTCCTTGCCGAATCTAATAAATAAATTGATTGAATTATTAAACGACAAATCCCGTATAATATCGTTGCTACCTTGATAACTTTTCTCCTGTGACTGTTAGCTGAAATGAAATGATCTCGTTCTTCTAGTGAAAAAAACATGATGCTCCGAGATTATTATCGTGCAAGCTTATAATAATAATAATAATTCTTTATTGGTGTCGTTACAAAAGTTTACACAGGTCAGAAAATACGTTTCTCACATCTACTGGAGAATGTTTACAAACATTAAATTATAATATAAGAAAAGGGAATTATCGATATTATCACACATAAATAGATATATTTATAAAGAGTATACTTTTTTTAAAGCTATTATTAATTAAATAGACTAACGCGGGAGGCTGATTTCAAAATCTGGGTTGATGTTGCATCAAACCCAATACAGTTATAGATTGTTGATTCTGATGTCGGTTTGAAGAACATTGTTTTAGAATTTTGTTTGATGTTGTGTGTTTCGATATTAAATGAAATTTGTTGGTAAAGTTATGATGCAAAGGAAGCAAAGTATTTATTCATGAGATCCATGTTTTCTGAAATGAATAACTCGTGTGGGTCTTTTATTCTTGAATTTCCAAATTATTAATTAATTTCGTTCCAGGTTGCTTTTATTTTGTTGTAACTAATCATAATGGAATTTAACAGATTCAATAATAATAATAATAACTTGTTTATTTCCAGTAAGAACATGATACATTCGTGGATGAGTCAGAGTACAGAGTTGAATTGATTAATAAAATGGTATATAACTTAAATCTATTCATATTAAAACTTAATAATTACATACAACATATTAAAATTATAAATACAATAATTAATTAAAATGAAACATTTTAAAACTTATTACAAAAAAAAAAAAACATATTAAAAACTTAGGTCTATATATTTAAAAAAATACACACACAAATAAATAATTTAAATTTTTTTTTTTTTTTATAGTTTCTAACGTTAAAATTGAACGACATACATATGAACATTTTAAAATATATAAATGGAAGTTTTGTACAAGATCTTCACAACTTGTTACATATTAAAAGGTACTCCTCTATAGAATAGAAACTGTGTTGTAATATCAGTTCTTTGGTTTTTCGTACAAATATTTTACTGGGTAATTCCCTTAAAAAGTTTGGCAAAGCATTATATAATTTTATACATTGTACTATACACGAGTTGTGATAGAAGCTGTGACTGTGTTTTGGAAGTCTAATAGTTCTTGATCTTGTGCTGTGATCATGTAGCACTTGGTTTGCTTCGAATGCACCCAGGTTTTTCTTAACAAATTTATTTGTTTCAAATATATAGAGGCTCATTAAAGGCATTATTTGTAGTCTTTTGAATAGATTTCGACAACTAGTATTAGGTCTAACATTACAAATAGCTCGTATTAATCTTTTTTGAATTATAAATAATTTTTGAACATTTTTTACTGTCGTGCATCCCCAAAAAATTATGCCATAAGTTAGTTGGGATTGACAGTAAGACATGTATACAATTTTTGCCGCTTCTTCATGTACGTCATTTCGCGTCGAGTAAATCAAATATGAGTACTTAGCAATTTTAGAACAGACGTGTTGGATGTGGCTATCCCATTTCATATTATTTTGAATAATAACACCGAGGAATTTCACTTCACTAGCTTCTTGAATTAATTCACCATTCATATTAACATTTGTTAAACCCATCGGTGCTCTATAGTGCATAATATGTGTTTTTGATATATTCGCCATCAGGTTATTCATGGTAAGCCAGGTATTTAGTTCGGTAAGAATGTTATTGGTTGCTTCATTAAGATTTTGTAAAGAGGTATCTTGTATGTTGATTGTAGTGTCATCTGCAAACATAGTGATATGCCCTTTTATGTTGAGTGGCATATCATTAATGAATAAAAGGAATAGTAACGGGCCTAATACGCTACCTTGTGGCACGACAACATTTTGAGAGGCAACGGTGGATGTGTATAGAACATTATTAATGTACATTGATGTAACATGTTTTCTGTTGCTTAGATAAGATGACAGAAGACTATAACACTTTCCTCTAATTCCATATGACTGCAGTTTACTTAATAAAATATGGTGCGGTACACTGTCAAACGCTTTGGTTAAATCAACAAATACCGAATATGTATGCTTGTTATTATCCAAATTGTTAAGAACAAAGTTAATGAAATTATAAATTGCATGTGTGGTTGTGAAGCCTTTTCTAAATCCATATTGCTGTTGACATAAAACATTATGCTGTACTAAATATTTAATTATTCTGTTATAAATACAACGTTCGTATACCTTTGAGAATATTGGCAAAATAGAAATTGGTCTATACTCCGATAATAGATGTATGTCACCTTTTTTGTGAATGGGAATAATTTTCCCCATTTTAAGTAGTGTTGGAAAAACTCCATCTCTTAGTGACTGATTAATCATAATCGTTAGCTGTTTCACAATAACATCCTTGATATTTTTGACGATATACATTGATATGCCATCGTGGTCTGTTGATGTTGTACATTTCAATTCATTTATTATTGCTTCAACTTCGGATTCTGTTGCAGGATAGAGAAAAATTGATCCTGAGGTACTAGGTATATTCATATTATTGCCTGATGTTGTCGCGCTTGTTCTATTACCCATATTACTGAAATAATTATTCATTGTATTAACAATTTTTTGTGGTTCAGAAATTTGTTCTTTTTGTTCATTTATGACGAAATCAATAGATTTATTTTTAGATGTATTTTTGATATTATTTTGCTTAAGTATATTCCACAATTCTTTGGATTTATTAGATGAGTTTCTAAGTCGATCGGTATTATAATTTCTTTTTTCGATCTTAAGCGTGGTTTTATATTCTTTTTTAAGTTTCTTGTAGATACTATAAACAAATTCACTGCCGCTTGATTTATAGAGTTCGTAAAAAAATTGAAGATTGTTTTTTAATTCTCTTAAATCATTGGTATACCAAGATAGTTTTGGTTTAAAATTATTTATAATTTTTGTTTTTAGAGGACAATACTCATTAAATACATGTAAAAATACACTATAAAATTGGTTAAATGATGTTTCGGCATCAGACATTCGAATTGTATCCCAATTTATAGATAGTAATGATTCATTTAATTTATTTAAATTATGCTCAGTAATTTGCCTACTATTAATCACTCTTTTATTTTTCTCTATTCTGCAGCTAAACTCTAGCAATTGCCCTTTATGATCAGAGATACTAGTATCAAGTACATTTGCATTTGTAAATTTTATATTTGTGATTATATTATCAATACAACTACTACTTGTATTAGTAACACGTGTTGGTGAATTGATTGTAATAGTTAAGTTATAACTTTCAATCAAATTTAAGAAAAGAGATGTTTTATTATCATGTTGTTTTAGTAGATTTAAATTAAAATCACCACCAATTATGATTTCTGATTGTTCTATTATTAGGAGTTTATACCGAGTGTTTGGGATAAGGGGCGAACATAGGGATTTAACATGTAAAATTAAATATGTGTAATTATTTGCTCCCCTATTCATTTTAGAGAAAAATCGTAAAGGAATATTTTTTAGAGAATTAAAAACTGTAAATGTATCATCCATTTAATTTACGTTTGTACCAGCATACACCTCAGAAATAATAAAAATAAGTTTAACAATTTACCAGTTAATAAAAACCCTTGCCATGACTTTGACAAATGTCATGTTATGGTGAGAATAATTTTACTAGTCAAACATTAATTCGGGCGGCCCGTTGGTGTAGTGGGGGTACAAGCGAGCGCTTATGCCGGTTGCACCGCGTGCCGCGAGGGTTCGAATCCCAGCCCGAGCGAACGATTTCGGGGTCGCGGAATATTCGCTCGGGACCATGGACATTGCATTTGTCTTTCATTATTCAGTTATTCATTTAATTTCTGATATATTACAATACAATGATTATGGCAGATGGCCTCGTAGCCGACGCCAATTTCCCGAATCATTCAATCTCCTTAACCCGCAGTTCCATCCACGTCCAAATATCAATTCACGCATTGTTATTACTATGAACAATAATATGAGTTATTCCAATGGAGAGAGGGTATTATTTATTATCAAAATATTTACAGTGGCGTCAGTTTACACAGAGTTCGTGACTTATTTTCGGTTACATTTAACAATCGACCAATTCCGTCTGTATCAACAATTTCCAAATTTGTGAAAAAGTTCGAAAATACAGCAAGTGTAGCGGCAGATGATTCAAAAGGTATTTCAATAGTCCAATTTCAACAAATATTATTTCAAACATATTAAAATTAAAGGCAAACGGAACAGAAGAAGCAACGATGAATTGAATTAAAGTGGTGTCAGATTACACACAGTTCGTGATATATTTTTGGTTTTACCGTAACCAGCGGTCAACGGGAAATTTTAGAGCAAGTACTCAAAAAGTTCTCCGTTCTGGTGTAAACAATAACCCAATCGGTTATAAAATGCATGTCTAACATTAGCAACTGCCTATCTGTAATCAATGTGCATTCCGCAAAAAATGCTTCCCGCAAAGATTCAATATTTGGATGGTGTTTTTTGTAAATTTTGTTTTTCAAGTGACCCCACAAAAAGAAATCACATGGTGCTAAATCAGGAGATCTTGGTGGCCAGTTGATAGTGCCACCGCGACCAATCCAGCAATTGGGAAAATTAGCATTTAAATATTCCCTTACATTTAACCATAATGGGCTGGACATCCATCATGCTGATACCATATCTCCTGATTGTCACGTGCAACTTCTTCTAACGCAGGGCCAACCTGGTTGATTAAAAGGTCTAAATAAGAATTCGAATTTAAATTTCCACATATTTCAAACGGCCCAATAATATTATTTTTAAAAATACCAGCCCAAATATTGATTTTTTGCGGGAACTGGGTTCTAGTTCTAAGGCATATCCGCGGATTTTCTTGGGTCCAGTATCGCGTGTTCTGAGTGTTGGGCTCGTTGTTAAGTGTGAACGTGCATTCATCCGTAAAACAGATAGACTGCAAAAAGTTTCTGTCTATGTTTGATCGATCCTGCATTATCTCACAGAATACACGCCTGCTTTCTTCATCCACTAGCAATATCTCCTGATGGCATTGATGTTTGTAGGGATAATACCCATGCTTATTCAGAATCTTATACACTGAGAATGTAGACACGCTGCACTCACGAGCAATGCATCGTATGCTAGTTGTTGGATCAGCATTTATCAACCCCAAAACTCTTTCTTCCAATTCATCGTTGCTTCTTCTCTTCCGTTTGCCTGCAATGTTAATGTTTTTGAAATAATATTTGTTAAAATTGGACTATTGAAATACCTTTTGAATCATCTGCCGCTACACTTGCTGTATTTTCGAACTTTTTCACAAATTTGGAAATTGTTGATACAGACGGAATTGGTCGATTGTTAAATGTAACCGAAAATAAGTCACGAACTCTGCGTAAACTGACGCCACTGTAAAATGTTTTAATAATGAATACCCTCTCTTCATTGGAATAACTCAGATTATTGTTCATCGTAATAACTAGAATTGATATGACTTGCAATATTATTATTTTCACTATAACATGAAACATGACATTTGTCAAAGTCATGGCAAGGGTTTTTATTAAATGGTAAATTGTTAAACTTATTTTTATTATTTCTGAGGTGTATGCTGGTACAAACGTAAATTAAATGGATGATACATTTACAGTTTTTAATTCTCTAAAAAATATTCCTTTACGATTTTGCTCTAAAATGAATAGGGGAGCAAATAATTACACATATTTAATTTTACATGTTAAATCCCTATGTTCGCCCCTTATCCCAAACACTCGGTATAGTACATTCTCAAAGGTATATAAAAAGTCTGCGAATGTTCCATCTGGCTGCCGATATACACATAATAAGATAATTTTTCTATTTGACTCAAGAATACATTCAGCGCACGCCATTTCTACAATCATTTCTCGCGACAACTCATTTATATCAGGTCTGCTATTAGCTAAATACTTATCAAGCGCAATGACCGCAGCTCCACCATGTCCGTGTGTTGATCGTGTAAACATTGAAATTAAATTGTAGTTTTTAATGTTAGGAAAGGATTCACAGCTCTTTATCCAATGTTCTGTAATTAAAAAGAAATCTATATTTAATTCATATAACAATATTTCAACTTCATTAACTTTGTTTTTAATTGATTGAACATTATGATGCAATACTGTTGCATTATAATTTTTTGTTATGTCGTATAAAACTTTCCGTATTTCGAATTAGGCTATTGCATTCCTTATTTATAGTCTTATATAAATTTGTCGCTTCTTCGCTATACTATTTTATTATAAATAAGCAATCTGACATATATTTACAGTTCAGAATTTCAGTAGTTTTGTACTTTGCTTTATTGTGGAGTTTGCTTATATATTTTTTTGTAATTATCGGGCAGTGTTTATTGAAGTCATAAAATTGTTCCATTGGCAATTAATGTCGTTAGAGCACGTAATATTATTCATGAAATCGGTATTTTTCAGGAAGTTAACGAAAAGTTCGAAGTTTTTAAAGGTTCGCGTATAATAGACCTCTTCTTTTATTGGAATCAATTTGGCCTCCCACGTGAGCTTCTGCGCGCGTTCTGACATGTGAGTTTCAAACACTTCAATCTTGAAGTTATTCGGCATATTCGTAATTATTTTATCAATTATTGAGCCCTCTGTGTTTGTTATACGCGTAGGGATGTTAATCGTTGCAGTGGCATTAAAGGTATTAAATAGAGATTGAAATTCGAATAAATAATTAAAATCTTCCGTTATTATAAATGTAGCATTTTCTTTTAATAACAATGCCAACATTAATTTCTCGAAAAAGTTCGTAATATTTTCAACAGTAATATAACGAGTGCCTATGATTTTGCCGGCAATTATTAGCGGCAGGATCACGATTGCTTGTTGCGACGAAAATTTCTAGAAGCAACAAGCAAGAGTGATCCAGACGCTAATAATTGCCTAGGAAAAATCAGTCACGAGTTAGATTCAAGAAGACAATTGGCCGAACAGAAAGTTCACACTTCTTAATTTGAAAAATTAAATTTAGTGACACCAAGTGTCAGATGTGTATTAATCTGCGCCACAATAATTGTAGTAAAAATGAGCTTACCAAGATTTTGAGAAATGCCAATGAATACTATTACTTATGAAAGCGCTAACACTTCACCCGAAAATACAAACAGATCGAATTCAGGAGCAAACTGCTTAAAAGTGCGGTAATAACTGACGTTTTATACGTTATAGAAAATGAACCAACGCGTTGCTAGGCAATACCAACATGAGAGATTATCTGATTAGATACCACCCAGGGTTAATTGCCATGCATAACATAGAGCGTGGTCTGTTACGCATCGTAATTAGAATTTTATTGGATTATCTCATCAACGTTATTCGATTTCATTGGTTAATAAGTAAATGAGGGCAATTGTCTGTATTAGATGATCTATAAATAACAGTTATTAAAAGAGATTGCTTTGATTGACGCCACTCTATTGCCGCACACTCAAACTGCAGGTGCCAACATATTGAGGATCTTGTCTTGAATTGCACTCGGCAGTGTCGCGCACATAGAGAGCTACACCTTCATACAAAGTTTCCCTTGTGTTGGTCTTATTACGTTAAAAACTTGCCATTAGTTGTAAGCTGTCGATATTGTGCTTTTTGAGGTTTACTTCAGACTGCCAGTGCTCCGAAAGTGTAAGAAAACAGTATTCGGGGCGATTAGACAGTATTGCGTTAACCGTTGCGGTTTTCCTGAAGATGGAACGGATGTTTAGATCGATTGTTATTTATTCCGTTATTTGATTTTTCTTGCGCTCCACGAAAAAAGAGTATCCTTGCAATTTAAAGTCTTCTGGCCATAAGTTTGGATCCTGAAATTTGTGGGGAAATCCTATTCATTTGAACGTTTTAAGTTTATTGAAGATACAGATAAAGATCCCTCAGGATAAATGTTTTCTCTGATGAATGTCTCAACATCATTTGGGGTAGAGTTCGGATTCGCTCGCCCTAGGAAACACCACGACATTCTGGGGATTGCTGAGAATGTGGAATTTCTGTTTGCGGTTCCCAGGATCGACGTTCGTTTTCAGCGGGACTTTACTTGCTTCCATGGAACATTCTCATCCGTGTTTTCGGTATTTATTGTTCTCGTTTTATTGCTGTGTTTATTTACATTAGCCGATAAGTCATTTTTATTTTCAGTTTTATTATTATTCTTCGTGTGTGTTTTTTGTTGGTTCTTTCGAATCAGTTTTAGCGACAGTTTGAATATACGTTGCGGAGTTTTGAGGATATACATGCTCCATCAGTGATTCGATGGATTGGTTTGCTACTTTATTATCGGTTTCTGAATTCTTGGTCGTTGTGATGCATTGAGTGTGGTTAGATTTTTGTTCGATGACATATAACCTATTTAATAGGTATTTATTAGTACTAATTAAAGCCTCATTATTTGCTTTAAGAGAGGTGTTGTAATCCTCTAATTATTGAATTAATTTATTTAGGAATTCGACGCGGCTGATTAGTGGATTACTTTCAACTTGCATGATTATTATTGCACATGGATGGTTCGGCATTGAGTCTTGTGTACCTTTACCGAAACATCCAGGATTAACAGGATTAAATTACGCTGCAAGCTCATTATACTACACTCTTTCCCTCACAATAGATTTTTTGCAGTATTTTTACGAACATATCTTGTTTTCACTATTTTTAATAGCACCGACATATTCGTCCCCCGGCGCCATCTTATTATTGTATTATTGCATGAGTTCTAATAATAATAATAGTTATTTATTATACTGTAATGTTGTGGGATGGCAGGACAAAACTCAACGAATGACTCTGCCACTTAGTACGTTACATTAGAATTACGGTATGATATAAAATAACTGCTTATCCTTCTTTTGCTGGTTTATTATGACTAAGAAAACACGTACAAATTAAATTAGGTACTTTCAGTCTCCGATATTTTTTAATATATTTATTTACCTCGTTTCCCAATTTACGGCACCATTGCTGCCTCGGATTTCTACTGCTCCTATGCTCAAGGTGTCCCCACATCACCCCCCGTCTAAGAAAAACCAAAACGAGAAGAAACACATGAAAAGGAGACGCGTTTTTTTTAAAGGAGAAGATGTAGAGGCGCTATTTTCAAATTTCAAAATTGAACGCGGAAATAAATGAGGATGTGAGGTGTTTGTTGTATTTTTCATAGAAGTTGCTGAAATATTAGAAATAAATCCGGGTTTTAAGCGATCTATGGAGATGGTGTCTTGTCAATAGTAATCGTAAAAAAATTGGAATTTCAACTTAAAATCTTGTACGGACCGTCGTAGGATGGATGTGCAATGTTGCGAATGCTAGCTATCACGACGAATAAAAACATGTGCACATGTGGACAAATCAGGGTGAATAAAAGACTTGCGACTATGGTAACGAACAGTGGCAGGACTAAGGACACGTAGATTGTCCCTCAAGTCATCAAGAAATTTTGAGCCAGAAGGATTATTTTTGATTGCGGAATTTAAAAAAAGAAAATCGCCTGGCAAGCGTAAAGTCTTACCGTAGACGAACTCTGCAGCCGTGGCCGAGAGATAATTTGAAAGTTGTCCGAATGCCTAAAAGTATTAGTGGGAGGTGAGTTACCCAGTTCTTCGGATCGTTGCTCATTCGGATCGAGTCTTTAATTTGTCGATTGAGTCGCTCTACCAAACCGTTACATTGCGGATGGTAGACGGTTGTGGATTTCTGTGAAATTTCGAAAATCTTGCAGAATTTCTTCCAGATTTTGGACTGGAACTGCCGACCTCGGTCAGTGGATGACCGTCGATGGCGTTCCAAAGCGTGCAATCCAAAAGTTCAAAAAGGCATTGGAAATGGAAACTGCAGTAATTTTGGAAAGAGGTAAAGCTTCTGGCCAACGCGTAAAGCGATCGATGCAGACCAGAAGGTATCTTAAGTTGTGACAAACAGGCAAAGGGCCAATGATGTCGATGTGGACGTCATCATCAGTGAAACGGCGATCTGGGTCCGGAAATTTAGCAACGGGTGACACTGTATGTCGATAAATTTTGATCTTCTTACAGCTCAAACAAGATTTGACAAATTGTGCAATGTCGTGGTTCATCCGTGGCCACACGTAACGTGCTGTTACGAGACGTTTCATTGCACGAATGCCATGGTGCGTGAGTTCATGCAAAGAACACAAAACTTCGTGTCTTAGTGCGGGAGGGAAATAAGGGCGCCGTTGTGCAAGAGAAGTGTCTACGTAGATGTGTGTGCTAGTGCCTCTCCAGTTAGAGTGCTGTAGTAGTGCTACCAAGAAGAGATTGTAATTCCAAATCCTCAGATTGTAATTTTGCCAGGAGGTTGAGTTCTAAAGCATTCATTTCGACTCTCGACAGTGTGTCAGCCACGTTGTTTTCCTTCCCCGGGATGTGTCGAATGTCAGTAGTGAATTGCGCGATGAAGGTCAAGTGTCTGTGCTCACGTCCTAAAAAACGATCAGAATTAGAATTGATAGCAGCGATCAGAGGTTTATGATCTATAAATACTATAAATTCGCGACCTTCGAGGTAATATTTCAACTTTTTAATTGCCAAATATACGGCTAACAATTCACGGCCGAACGTGCTATATTTGCGTTCTGCTGATGAGAAAGATTTAGAAAAGAAAGCGAGCGGGCGAAGAACGCCAGAACTCTCCTTCTGCTGCAAGACCGCACCAGCAGCGGAGTCTGATGCATCTACCATTATGCCAAACTCCGCAACCGGGTCTGGTAGTGTAAGCACAGCACAGTCGGCAAGAGCAGCCTTAACTGTTATAAATGCGTGTTGAGCAGGTTGTGACCAGACCAGTGGTTTGTTGCGTGGAGTTGAAGCAGCGAGATGATTAAGCGGCTCTAAAATGCTCGAGCATGATTTAATAATAATAATAATAATAATAATTTATTCATGCCAGAAACTTAAAAGTTTTACATAAGTCAAAAAAGAGAAACACTGACAATTGTATAAATGTATAAATAAATACAAGGCAGGCTAGTATTTGAATGAAAAGAAAAACATTGCATAGAGACATTAAAATTAATAGTTTGTAAAAATTGAAGACAGACACTTAATATTGGAATACTTTTAGTACAAAGTTAAAAGATAGATAATTAAAATTTACAATGAAAAAATAAGAACATCGCATCGAAGACGTATTAAACTTAATTTTATATATAAATTGAAGACGAACAAGTAAAATCACAGACTACTTCTTTTACAAAATTAAAAGGATAAAATAATTAAGATTAAAAATCAAACATTGCATAACAACATATTAAGATTAATTGTATAACACAAATTGAAGACAGAAACAGAAACTAAAATAAACATATTGGAAATACTAGAAAGTACAAAACTAAGAAACATTCTGATTGGGATTAGATTGATAATCAGTATGTTACGAAAGTTTAAAATTAAAAGTATGTTAAAAATTCCTCCCAAGAGTAAAAGGCTTTATCGATAATTAATTCTTTAATGTATGACTTGAATTCCTTTTGAGGCAGCGCCCTGATAACCGGGGGTAGCGCATTAAAGAAATTAGGAGCCCAATAATTTGCCCCGTTGTGCGATTTGCAGAGTCTGACTTGCTTGATGTTGATATTTTCTTTATATCTCGTATTGTGATTGTGATTTGAACCAATAGTTTGATACTGCGTGTGATTGTTTTTGAGATGTAATAGGCATTGGTAGATATACAGACCGGGTAACGTCATAATGCGTAGTTCACGAAAGGCGGCTCTGCAATCATCTCGATAGCCTATTCCACCAACTATACGTACGGCTCTTCTTTGAAGTCCGAAGATACGATGGCGATGAGTTGAGTGACCCCATGCCAGCAGGCTGTAACTGAGGATGGAGTGACACATTGCAAAGTAAGTTGTCTTAAGGATAGTTGCCGAAACTGAATGAGACAAAGTGCGTAAGAGGAAAATACTAGTACAAAGCTTACTCGCAAGTAAGTCGCTATTTGGACCCCATGTCATGGATGGATCAAGAAGAATCCCCAAGAATTTCGCAGACGCTGGATTGCCCAAGTTGTGTTTTTTCAACGTGAAAAGCACATGAGTGGTTTTGTCACTATTTAGCAGCAGCTTATTGCAGCTAAACCATTCATCGCATTTCTTATTTGATAGGAGGCTACGATGAATTGCCTCGTCAATAGTGTCCGCTCTGTCAACCAGGGTGGTATCATCAGCGTATATCACTTTGAAAGTATGTTCACAGTATGTTGGGAAGTCATTCGTGTAGATAATAAAAAGCAATGGTCCCAGGATAGAACCCTGGGGGACACCGTACTCAACCGGTAGGGGACTAGAGTGAGCACCACCATAGTTAACAGCCTGAGTTCTGTTGGAGAGATATGATTGAATTAGCTTTTGACTAGCCTTATCGAACCCATAACACTCCAGTTTAGCGATCAGAATGTCGTGACTCACGCAATCAAACGCCCTGCTTAAGTCCAAGAAGGAGGTCATACTGAACTCGCCGCATTCATACCCGGAAAGCAGCTCATTTGTGAGTGACAGAATAGCATCAGATGTAGATTTGCCACTACGAAACCCAAACTGAGCCGAGTTGAGAAGTTTATGTTGTTCAAAGAAATTAGTAATCTGGATCAATAAGATTTTTTCTAATACTTTTGCACATATAGGTAGAATAGATACCGCTCGATAGTTTTTGGGATCGTTTATATCTCCTTTTTTGTGAATCGGTGTGACAGATGCAATCTTCATTGCTTCCGGCACCGTTGAAGATTCGATACATTTATTAATGACAGAAGTAAGGGCTGATAAAATAGGCTCTTTGCAGTATTTTATTAAGTCAGAAGTGAACCCATAAATATCCTTACTTTTACTGTTCCTTAAGCTATTGATTGCATCTCTCACAGTAGAGGAGGTTACTGTACTACAGGAAAAATTAAGATCTGGAAAACTAGGCATAAGAGATATTGGGTCCATATTGGGGCTCTGAAAAGAGTTAATAATATGAGTTAAATGAGAGATCTCTCTTGGTTGAACTGTTCCGCATTAATATCACAGAGATTATCACAGTTGCGTTTAGTTTTACGACCAGAATTTATTACCTGCCACATGGACTTGGCTTTGTGGTTTGAGTTTGCAATAAGATTATCATTGGCCTTAATTTTTGCTGATTTTATTGCTAAATTGTATTTTATACGATACGATTTGAAAATCTCAGTGAGCGAATTATCGTTGCTATTTAGTGTAGCCTCGTGTATGAGATTTAGATTTTCTCTCATTTCCCGGAGATTTTCGGTGAACCAATGTACATAATTAATCTTCGTAAGTTTGTTTTTAACTTCAATTTCAGGAAAAGCTGTTTGATAAGCACACATAAGTGTCTCGTGAAACAGATCATATTTCCTATTGCAATCAGCCTCCGTTATAACATTCCTCCAATCAGTACAATCTAGAGTATTGAAAAAAGCAAGTTTGCCTGACTGGGTGATCGGTCTAATTGACTTGCTAATTATGGGTTCGGGAAGAATATCCTCTTGGAACTGAAGATGTATCCCTTTGTGGTCTGACGACAAATCTAGTGGAAAAATCTTAAATCCATGTGGCTTGTAATTCACAAATACATTGTCAAGAGTATTTGCGCCTCTAGTAGGAAATTCGACCGTTTTAGCAAGACCATACGATCTAAAAATATCGAATAGCCTGTTCACTCTTTGGTTTTCATTATTAAAATGTAAATTAAAATCCCCCCAATCAGAACATGTTGGTTTACCATATCTAACATATCTAACACAGCAGACATAGTATCTAAAAAAATATTAAAATCACCTTGCGGTGGACGATAAATAACAATAACAGTTTTGTTTTCGGGAATTAATTGAATTGCCGATAATTCGCACTGCGCTTCAGTAGATAGATTATTTATATTGGGCAGCACTTTAAATTTCGCGTTACGTTTGATTAATATTAGAACGCCCCCATGATTAAAGTTAATATATACTAAATGAGTAACTTTCTGAGCGTTATTTTTACAAATAACTTTTGAACCCTTATAGATAGCGATTTGAAATTTTCACAAAAAATCATAAAAAATTCAACACATCTTTTATTAAAATTTCAATCTTCTCCAACCGCCCCCTCAAAAAAAGTGTTGCCAACACCACAAAAGAAAAAAAAAAGAGAAATTTTATTTTTTTCCGAAAAGTCGACAACGTCTTCTAGGGGCCTGTGAAATTCGTACTTTTCCATCGTGCCCCATAACTACAGGGTAATTTTTTGAAAATCGATTTTTCGCGATGCAGAGGTTTGCGCCAAACCCTAAGGCTTTTTTCGCTTTCAATGTGGAACGTTCGGATAAGGCTCAAAAAATCCCCAAGGCATGGGGGCACAAAGGTTACTAGGCGAGAATTCTGTGTTTCTCTCCGTTCGCGAGCTACAACCATTTCTCTGCAAAAGTCGCTTTTTTCGTGCTTTGGCTAGCGGGGCCGCGCCCCCTTTACAGTTTCGACTAGAATTTTCATAAAGTTTTGTAAATCGAGTCCGTTACTACATTTTATGTCTCTTACGGATTTTTGATATCTTCAACCCTTGAAGAGTTATTTAAAGAAAACCACCCCCGATTTCAATAAAAAATTCTAGAGCGGCCATTTTTAATTGGATGCAAAATATTTTAACAGAGTGCCATTGGGAATTTAATTTTGCGTCGAAAAGGTAAGAGTTATATTTTTTGTGGGGCGCACCGTTAACGATCAACGGCCGATTTTCGATTATTTACCGGGAATTTTTCGAAAAATTTTTCGATTTTTTTTTTTCGAAAATTAAAAATCTGACGACGGCATATCAGTCGTCGATTTAATCCGTATCAAAGATCCCAATAAAGTTTTTCGATCCGATTTTTAGTTTTCGAGATATGACGTTGTATACGGAACGGGGAAGCGAAATTGACCTGCGGGGCACAACATTTGTTTTGTCCGATCGCAAATCTGATTGCACCGCCGGAAAGCCCTTCTCAAGCCCAACAGAAAATCCAAATAAAATTTCTCGATCCGACCCCTCCTTCTAATTTTAAAAATTCATTAAACTTTTTATTTATTTTGCCGGTAAATATTTTCGATCGTTTTAAAATGAATTTTTCTATTCCTTCTTAAATCACGAATCCAACGACGGATTATCATTGCGGTATTGGGTGTACGTAAAACAAACTTGGATTTTTTAAAATCGCCCCATTATTAACCGAGATATGGATATTTGAATTATTGTCGTTTTTGAACGTTGAAAATTTTTCCCCGGAAAAAATCAATTGAGAAAAATAAATATTTCCGGGAAGGTTAGAACAATGAAACTTTGGGAGATCATTAAGCGTTCCATTTAAAGCAGACCACCAAAATTTGGTAACATTTCGGTCACCCCGTCGGCCCCAACGGGGTGCCAAAGACCGACACACCCCTATCAGTACCGCTCTAAATTCTGTTTGTATGACGGTTTGTCATGTGTATACGCTTCTCAGACGCTCACCAAATCATTTTTAGAGGCCCAAAGTTGATGAGAAAACAATAAGCTTCTTCCTGCTAACGTCCGAGTGCTCTCCAAGCATCAAATTATGAAATGCATTGATACTGCATTGTCACATTTGACAAATGTCAGATTCGGAAACTGGGGTTACCATAAACCGGGGTTACCGCCAGATTACACTCCTCGAAGCGTGTGGTTTGAGCAAAACGATTGAAAATAATGCGTTTTTAATTTTTTTCACCCCCTTCTGCACGGATGAGAGAGGTGGTGCATTTGGGCAATGTAGTGTCTATCAATTGTCATCGAATGAGCAAATTTCATCGTCCCCATGATCCACCCCGTGGCCGTCGGGGCCTTCTCAAGAAATTATACAAAAAAATTCGGCACGGCCTTCCGGGTACATCCTGGACAATTTAAAACCACTCCATCCTCTCCACAAAAGACCGCTCTACAACATTTATTTTCATTATTTTTTGATTTTTCTAATCGTTCGCGAGTTGTGAGCTTTTTTATGTGTCGAGGCACCATATTTTTCATTTTTCATGAGTAAACCATCGGAAATTTGAGTGAAAATCGCAAGACACGGATTCGGCTGAAATTTTCACCAAAGATACCTTTCCTCTGAAGGGGCACCGCGTGACAAGTAATTTATCGCCGGGGGGCCCCTTACGCTTCATATTCACCCCCCGAGTTCGTTTTTTTTTTCTTATGAGGACGTATTTTTTTCTATGAAAATTTAAGAGTTGAAACTTTAATGGTGGGTAGAGGGTGGTTCGAGTCATGATCCGTAATTTTTTCAAAATTTTTCAAGCACCTCCCACTTCTCCAGAGCGCGCTATTTGGCCCACCCCAGAATTTGTTTTCATCTTTTTTCAAGGACGTATTTTTTTCTTTTTAAATTGAAGAGTTGAAACTTTTAGGGTAGGTTCGGGGTATAATTGACCTTGCTCCGTAATTTTTTCAAAATTTTTGAAACACCCGTTACCCTTCCGTAATTTTTTAATTCGACATTTTCGACATATTTCAGCAGGGGTGTGGAAGGGTAAAAATTGAATTCAATTCAAATGTCCGATTTTTCAATAAATATTAAAGCTAAATCAAAAACATATACAAAATTTTTACATAAAGTGCATACTTTTTGAAATACCGATTTTCCCCAATTTTCAACAGCCTAAAACGATTTAAAAATATATTTTATTTTTTTTACCCTCTTCTGCACTGCCGATGGAGATGTTCGTTTCAGGCAATGTGACAGCTATGACGGGGCATGGATTAAGCCAATTTAATAGTACCAACGATCTTTCCTGTGGTCGTAAGGGCCTTCTTTAGAAACATTTAAAAATTAGAAGAAAAAAATTCGCACAGCCTTACCTGTATATCCTGGACAATTTAAACCTACCCTATCCTCTTCACAAGAGACCCTTCTACAACATTTATTCTTTGAATATTTTCTAATTTTTCAATCATTTGCGAGTTATGAATTTTTTTATGTTTTAATGCACAAAATTTTTCATTTTTCATGAGTAAACCATCGGAAATTTGAGTGAAAATCGCATGACACGGATTTGGCTGAAATTTTCACCAAAGATACCTTTCGCCTTAAGGGGCACCACGTGATAAGTATTTTTTCTCTGGGGGCCTCCTTACGCTTCATTTTAACCCCCCGAGTGCGATTTTTTTTTCTTATGAGGACGTATTTGTTTCTATAAAAATCTGAGAGTTGAAACTTTAAGGGTGGGTAGAGGGTGGTTTGAGTCATGATCCGTAATTTTTTCAAAATTTTTCAAACACCCCCCACTTCTCCAGAGCGCGTTATTTGGCCCACCCCTGAATTTGTTTTCATCTTCTTTCAAGGACGTATTTTTTTCTATTCAAATTAAAGAGTTTAAACTTTTAGGGTAGGTTCGGGGTACAATTGGCTTTACTTCGTAATTTTTTCAAAATTTTTGAAACACCCGTTACCCTTCCGTAATTTTTTAATTCGACATTTTCGACATATTTCAGCAGGGGTGTGGAAGGGAAAAAATTAAATTCAATTCAAATGTCAGATTTTTCAATAAATATTGAAGCTAAATCAAAAACATATACAAAATTTTTACATAAAGTGCATACTTTTAGAAATACCGATTTTCCCCAATTTTCAACTGCCTAAAACGATTTAAAAATATATTTTATTTTTTTTTACCCTCTTCTGCACTGCCGATTGAGATGTTCTTTTCAGGCAATGTGGCAGCTATGACGGGGCATGGATTGAGCCAATTTAATAGTCCCAACGATCTTTCCTGTGGTCGTTAGGGCCTTCTTTAGAAACATTTAAAAATTAGAAGAAAAAAATTCGCACAGCGTTCCCTGTAAATTCTGGACAATTTAAACCTACTCCATCCTCTTTAAAAAAGACCCCTCTACAACATTTATTTTTTGAATATTTTCGATTTTTCTAATCGTTTGCGAGTTATGAATTTTTTTATGTTTCAATGCACAAAATTTTTCATTTTTCATGAGTAAACCATCGGAAATTTGAGTGAAAATCGCATGACACGGATTTGGCTGAAATTTTTACCAAAGATACCTTTCGGCTGAAGGGGCACCACGTGACAAGTATTTTTTCTCTGGGGGCCCCCTTACGCTTCATTTTAACCCCCCGAGTGCAATTTTTTTTTTCTTATGAGGACGTATTTTTTTCTATGGAAATCTAAGAGTTGAAACTTTAAGGGTTGATAGGGGGTGGGTCGAGCCATGATCCGTAATTTTTTCAAAAATTTTCAAACACCCCCCATCTCTCCAGAGCGCGTTATTTGGCCTACCGCAGAATTTGCTTTCAACTTATTTCATGGATGTATTTTTTTCTGTTTAAATTGGAGAGTTGAAACTTTTAGGGTAGGTTCTGGGTGTAACTGGCCTTGCTCCATAATTTTTTTAAAATTTTTGATACACCCACTACCCTTCCGTAATTTTTTAATTCGACTTTTTCGAAAAAACTCAGCAGGGGTGTCGAAGAGAGAAAATTGAATTCAACTCAAATGTCAGATTTTCCAATAAATATTAAAACTGAATCGAAAACATATACAAAATTTTTACATAAAGTGCATACTTTTTAAAATACTGATTTTCCCCAATTTTAAACTGCCTGAAACGATTTAAAAACATATTTTATTTTTTTTACCCTCTTCTGCTCTGCCGATGAAGATGTCCTGCTTGGGCAATGTGGCAGCTATGACGGGGCACGGATTGAGCAAATTTGATTGTACCAAAGATCTTTCCTGTGGTCGTTTGGGCCTTCTTTAGAAACTTTTAGAAATTAGAAGAAAAAAATTTGCACAGCCTTCCCTGTACATCTTGGACGATGTAAAACAATTCTATCCTCTTAACAAAAGACCCCTCTACAACATTTATTCTTTGAATATTTTTGATTTTTCTAATCGTTTGCGAGTTATGAATTTTTTTATGTTTCAAGGCACCAAATTTTTCATTTTTCATGAGTAAAACCATCGGAAATTTAAGTAAAAATCGCATGACACGGATTCGGCTGAAATTTTCACTAAAGATGCCTTTCGCCCGAAGGGGTACCACGCGACAAGTATTTCATCTCAGGGGGCCCCCGTTCCGGGGCCCCGGCCTTAAAAGTGTAACATGTCAAAGTTGCGGGTTTAGGTTAGGAACGTATCAGCTGTGCGTCAGACATGACATTCACTGACATATCTGAAATAAGGTTATGATTGTACACAATTTTCAGATTTAATGACATTGACATGACATGCCAAAGTCGCAGGTTTAGGATAGGAACCTATCAGCTGTGCGTCAGACATGACATTCACTGGCAAATTTCAAACAGGGTTATGATTGTACACAATGTTCAGATTTAATGACATTGACATGACATGCCAAAGGCGCGGGTTTAGGTTAGGAACCTATCAGCTGTGCGCCAGACATGACATTCACTGACATATCTGGAACAAGGTCATGATTGCACACAATTTTCAGATTTAATGACATTGACATCATATGCCAAAGTCGCGGGTTTAGGTTAGGAACCTATCAGCTGTGCGTCAGACATGACATTCAGTGTCATGTCTGGAAGAAGGTTATGATTGCACATAATTTTCAGATTTAATGACATTTACATGATATGCCAAAGTCGCGGGTTTAGGTTAGGAACTTATCAGCTGTGCGTCAGACATGACATTCAGTGTCATGTCTGGAAGAAGGTTATGATTGCACATAATTTTCAGATTTAATGACATTGACATGACATGCCAAAGTCGCAGGTTTAGGTTAGGAACCTATCAGCTGTGCGTCAGACATGACATTCACTGGCAAATTTCAAACAGGGTTATAATTGAACACAATTTTCAGATTTAATGACATTGACATGACATGCCAAAGGCGCGGGTTTAGGTTAGGAACCTATCAGCTGTGCGCCAGACATGACATTCACTGACACATCTGGAACAAGGTTATGATTGCACACAATTTTCAGATTTAATGACATTGACATGATATGCCAAAGTCGCGGGTTTAGGTTAGGAACTTATCAGCTGTGCGTCAGACATATCTGGAACAAGGTTATGATTGCACTCAATTTTAAGATTTTTTTGACATTGACATGACATCAAAGTCGCGGGTTTCGGTTAGGAACTTATCAGCCGCACCCGGGGCCCGGCTTTAAAAGTGAGCGATTCAAGATTATTTTTCGGGAGTCTTTATGCCTTCAGTTTTGACTTTAAAGAGTTTGTCGAAGCTCCAGTATATTGATAAAGCATTACCCTACAATTTTTATGGTCGAACATTTTTTGATTTGTTGTTGTTGTTCCCTTAACGGGATACGATTTTTCAAAGATTGACCACATTGTTTCTAACTGTTTCTTTCAGGGGCGTATTTTTTTTCCATTTAAATTGAAGAGCTGATTTGTTTAGAATTCGTAAAGGGTACGAGTAACGATCTTACATCACAATTTTTTTTTTAATTTTGGAACTACCTCCACACGTTATTTGCACTTTTCAAGTAGAAAAGCCGAAACTATTAGGGATCGCAAGTGGCTCTCAAAGAAAAATAAAGGTAATACAAATAAAAAAAATAAAAAATGAATAACGAAAAATGAAAAATGAAAAATGAAAAATGGAAATTGAAAAATAAAAAATAATTAATTACTTTACTCGCACGGACGACGGCGCAGCTCAGCGGAGCCGTCGTTCGTTACCGATTACTTTACTCGCACGGACGACGGCGCAGCGCAGCGGAGCCGTCGTTCGTCACCGATTACTTTACTCGCACGGACGACGGCGCAGCGCAGCGGAGCCGTCGTCCGTCACCAAATAAAATGTTTCTTTTTTTTTAAATTTATATTTAAAAAGTAGTTTTACATAAAAGTAAGCTTTAGCCTAGGAAAACTAGTTAATATATACTAAATGAGTAACTTTCTGAGCGTTAATTTTACAAATAACTTTTGAACCCTTATAGATAGCGATTTGAAATTTTCACAAAAAATCATAAAAAATTCAACACATCTTTTATTAAAATTTCAATCTTCTCCAACCGCACCCTCAAAAAAAGTGTTGCCAACATCACAAAAGAAAAAAAAAAGAGAAATTTTATTTTTTTCCGAAAAGTCGAAAACGTCCTCTAGGGCCCCGTGAAATTCGCAATTTTCCATCGTGCCCCATAACTACAGGGTGATTTTTTGAAAGTCGATTTTTCGCAGATGCAGACCTTTACGCGAAATGCTAAGGCTTTTTTGTGTTTCAAGTTGGAACGTTCGGATACGACTCAAAAAATCCCAAATACTTCGGTACACAAAGGCCACCTACGTACGTCCCTCAGAAATTCTCCGTTCCCGAGCTACAACTCTTTCTCTGCAGAAGTGGCTTTTTTCGTGCTTCCGCGAGCGGGGCCGCGCCCCCTTTACAGTCGCGACTAGAATTTTCAATGAATTTTATAGAACGAGTCCGTTACTACAATTTATGTCTTTTACGGATTTTTGATATCTTCAACCCTTGAAGAGTTATTCAAAGAAAAGCACCCCCGATTTCAATAAAAAATTCTAGAGCGGCCATTTTTAATGGGATGCGAAAAATTTCAACAGAGTGACATTGGGAATTTAATTTTGCGTCGAAAAGGTAAGGGCTATATTTTTTGCGGGGCGCACCGTTTACGATCTACGGCCGATTTTCGATTATTTTCCGGGAATTTTTCGTAAAATTTTTCGATTTTTTTTTCTCGAAAATTAAAAATCTGACGACGGCATGTCAGTCGTCGATCTAATCCGTATCAAAGATCCTTATAAAGTTTTTCGATCCGATTTTTAGTTTTCGAGATATGACGTTGTATACGGAACGGGGAAGCGAATTTGACCAGCGGGGCACAACATTTTTTTTGTCCGATCGCAAATCTGATTACACCACCGGAAAGCCCTTCTCAAGCCCAACAGAAAATCCAAATAAAATTTCTCGATCCGACCCCTCCTTCTAATTTTAAAAATTCATTAAACTTTTATTTATTTTGCCGGTAAATATTTTCGATCGTTTCAAAATGAATTTTTCTATTCCTTCTTAAATCACGAATCCAAGGACGGATTATCATTGCGATATTGCGTGTACGTAAAACACACTTGGAATTTTTCAAATCGCCCCATTATTAACCGAGATATGGATATTTGAATTATTGTCGTTTTTGAACGTTGAAAATTTTTCCCCGGAAAAAATCAATTGAGAAAAATAAATATT
Source organism: Ocypus olens (assembly GCA_910593695.2). Taxonomy (NCBI): domain Eukaryota; kingdom Metazoa; phylum Arthropoda; class Insecta; order Coleoptera; family Staphylinidae; genus Ocypus; species Ocypus olens. The sequence continues at coordinate 51,124,116 of OU343059.1, read as the reverse complement.
TCCGGGAAGGTTAGAACAATGAAACTTTGGGAGATCATTAAGCGTTCCATTTAAAGCAGACCACCAAAATTTGGTAACATTTCGGTCACCCCGTCGGCCCCAACGGGGTGCCAAAGACCGACACACCCCTATCAGTACCGCTCTAAATTCTGTTTGTATGACGGTTTGTCATGTGTATACGCTTCTCAGACGCTCACCAAATCATTTTTAGAGGCCCAAAGTTGATGAGTAAACAATAAGCTTCTTCCTGTTAACGTCCGAGTGCCCTCCAAGCATCCAATTATGAAATGCATTGATACTGCATTGATACTGCATTGTCACATTTGACAAATGTCAGATTCGGAAACTGGGGTTACCATAAACCGGGGTTACCGCCAGATTACACTCCTCGAAGCGTGTGGTTTGAGCAAAACGATTGAAAATATAGCGTTTTTAATTTTTTTCACCCCCTTCTGCACGGATTAGAGAGGTGGTGCTTTTGGGCAATGTAGTGTCTATCAATTGTCATCGAATGAGCAAATTTCATCGTCCCCATGATTCACCCCGTGGCCGTCGGGGCCTTCTCAAGAAATTATACAAAAAAATTCGGCACGGCCTTCCGGGTACATCCTGGACAATTTAAAACCACTCCATCCTCTCCACAAAAGACCCCTCTACAACATTTATTTTCATTATTTTTTGATTTTTCTAATCGTTCGCGAGTTGTGAACTTTTTTATGTGTCGAGGCACCATATTTTTCATTTTTCATGAGTAAACCATCGGAAATTTGAGTGAAAATCGCATGACACGGATTTGGCTGAAATTTTCACCAAAGATACCTTTCGCCTTAAGGGGCACCACGTGACAAGTATTTTTTCTCTGGGGGCCTTATTACGCTTCATTTTAACCCCCCGAGTGCGATTTTTTTTTCTTATGAGGACGTATTTGTTTCTATAAAAATCTAAGAGTTGAAACTTTAAGGGTGGGTAGAGGGTGGTTCGAGTCATGATCCGTAATTTTTTCAAAATTTTTCAAACACCCCCCATTTCTCCAGAGCGCGTTATTTGGCCCACCGCTGAATTTGTTTTCATTTTCTTTCAAGGACGTATTTTTTTCTATTCAAATTAAAGAGTTGAAACTTTTAGGGTAGGTTCGGGGTACAATTGACCTTGCTCCGTAATTTTTTCAAAATTTTTGAAACACCCGTTACCCTTCCGTAATTTTTTAATTCGACATTTTCGACATATTTCAGCAGGGGTGTGGAAGGGAAATAATGGAATTCAATTCAAATGTCAGATTTTTCAATAAATATTGAAGCTAAATCAAAAACATATACAAAATTTTTACATAAAGTGCATACTTTTTGAAATACCGATTTTCCCCAATTTTCAACTGCCTAAAACGATTTAAAAATATATTTTATTTTTTTTTACCCTCTTCTGCACTGCCGATTGAGATGTTCTTTTCAGGCAATGTGGCAGCTATGACGGGGCATGGATTGAGCCAATTTAATAGTCCCAACGATCTTTCCTGTGGTCGTTAGGGCCTTCTTTAGAAACATTTGAAAATTAGAAGAAAAAAATTCGCACAGCCTTCCCTGTATATCCTGGACAATTTAAACCTACCCTATCCTCTCCACAAGAGACCCTTCTACAACATTTATTCTTTGAATATTTTCTATTTTTTCAATCGTTTGCGAGTTATGAATTTTTTTATGTTTCAAGGTACGAAATTTTTAATTTTTCATGAGTAAACCATCGGAAATTTGAGTGAAAATCGCATGACACGGATTTGGCTGAAATTTTCACCAAAGATACCTTTCGCCTTAAGGGGCACCACGTGACAAGTATTTTTTCTCTGGGGGCCTCATTACGCTTCATTTTAACCCCCCGAGTGCGATTTTTTTTTCTTATGAGGACGTATTTGTTTCTATAAAAATCTAAGAGTTGAAACTTTAAGGGTGGGTAGAGGGTGGTTCGAGTCATGATCCGTAATTTTTTCAAAATTTTTCAAGCACCCCCCACTTCTCCAGAGCGCGCTATTTGGCCCACCCCATAATTTGTTTTCATCTTTTTTCAAGGACGTATTTTTTTCTTTTTAAATTGGAGAGTTGAAACTTTTAGGGTAGGTTCGGGGTATAATTGACCTTGCTCCGTAATTTTTTCAAAATTTTTGAAACACCCGTTACCCTTCCGTAATTTTTTAATTAGACATTTTCGAAATATTTCAGCAGGGGTGTTGAAGGGAAAAAATTGAATTCAATTCAAATATCAGATTTTTCAATAACTATTGAAACTAAATCAAAAACATATACAAAATTTTTACATAAAGTGCATACTTTTTAAAATATCGATTTTCCCCAGTTTTCAACTGCCTAAAACGATTTAAAAATATATTTTATTTTTTTTACCCTCTTCTGCACTGTCGATGGAGATGTCCTTTTCAGGCAATGTAGCTATTATGACGGGGCATAGATTGAGCCAATTTGATCGTTCCAATGATCTTTCCTGTGGTCGTTAGGGCCTTCTTTAGAAACATTTAGAAATTAGAAGAAAAAAATTCGCACAGCCTTCCCTGTAAATTCTGGACAAGTTAAACCTACTCCATCCTCTTCAGAAAAGACCCCTCTACAACATTTATTCTTTGAATATTTTCGATTTTTCTAAACGTTTGCGAGTTATAAATTTTTTTATGTTTCAATGCACAAAATCTTTCATTTTTCATGAGTAAACCATCGGAAATTTGAGTGAAAATCGCATGACACGGATTTGGCTGATATTTTTACCAAAGATACCTTTCGGCTGAAGGGGCACCACGTGACAAGTATTTTTTCTCTGGGGGCCCCCTTACACTTCATTTTAACCCCCCGAGTGCAATTTTTTTTTTCTTATGAGGACGTATTTTTTTCTATGGAAATCTAAGAGTTGAAACTTTAAGGGTAGGTAGGGGGTGGTTCGAGTCATGATCCGTAATTTTTTCAAAATTTTTCAAGCACCCTCCACCTCTCCAGAGCGCGCTATTTGGTCCGCCCCACAATTTGTTTTCATCTTTTTTCAAAGACGTATTTTTTTCTTTTTAAATTAAAGAGTTGAAACTTTTAGGGTAGGTTCGGGGTATAATTGACTTTGCTCCGTAATTTTTTCAAAATTTTTGAAACACCCGTTACCCTTCCGTAATTTTTTAATTCGACATTTTGGACATATTTCATCGGGGGGTGGAAGGGAAAAAATTGAATTCAATTCAAATGTCAGATTTTTCAATAAATATTGAAGCTAAATCAAAAACATATACAAAATTTTTACATAAAGTGCATACTTTTTGAAATACCGATTTTCCCCTATTTTCAACTGCCAAAAACGATTTAAAAATATATATATTTTTTTTTTACCCTCTTCTGCACTGCCGATGGAGATGTCCTTTTCAGGCAATGTGGCAGCTATGACGGGGCACGGATTGAGCCAATTTGATCGTCCCAATGATCTTTCCTGTGGTCGTTAGAGCCTTCTTTAGAAACATTTAGAAATTAGAAGAAAAAAATTCGCACAGCCTTCCCTGTACATCCTGGACAATTTAAACCCACTCCATCCTCTTCACAAGAGACCTCTCCACAACATTTATTCTTTGCATATTTTCGATTTTTTTAATCCTTTGCGAGTTATGAATTTTTCTAAGTTTCAAGCTACCAAATCTATTGCTTGAATGCTGAACCAAATCCTGGTGGTTTAGTACAGCATTCAGGCAATAGATTCCGCTACTTTGGCGTTTCTGCCCCAAAAAATTCAATTTTTGCAACGTCAATTTGTCAAACCTTAAAAACGGGAATGTAAAGTGGATTTGTTTCTCAGACGCTCACTAAATAATTCTTAAAGGTTAAAATGAATGAAAAAATAAGCTTCTTTCTGTTAATGGCCGAGTGCTTTCAAATCGACAAATCAAGAAATGCATTGATTTTATCGCGATTTATAGAGCACCTTTTCTCACTTTTCTCACTCCACCTCAATTGTTCATTTTGTAGATTTCCTGTGAGAGTAAAAATATATATCAGCGTCACCCATTTTCGATGGTTTTGAGTTTCGAATGCATTTTAAAATTACTCATATAAAATAACAGTTTTCGTCACATTGAAAATTTTCAGATTTAATGACATTGACATGATATGCTTAAAGTCGCGGGTTTAGGTTAGGAACTTATCAGCTGTGCGTCGGATATGACATTCACTGACATATCTGAAACAAGGTTATAATTGCACACAATTTTCAGATTTAATGACATTGACATGACATGCCAAAGGCGCGGGTTTAGGTTAGGAACCTATCAGCTGTACGTCAGACATGACATTGACTGGCATATTTGGAACAAGGTTATGATTGCACACAATAGTCAGATTTAATGACATTGACATGACATGCCAAAGGCGCGGGTTTAGGTTAGGAACCTATCAGCTGTGCGTCAGACATTACGTTCACTGACATATCTGAAACAAGGTTATGATTGCACACAATTGTCAGATTTAATGACATTGACATGACATGCCAAAGACGCGGGTTTAGGTTAGGAACCTATCAGCTGTGCGTCAGACATGACATTCACTGACATATCTGAGACAAGGTTATGATTGCACACAATTGTCAGATTTAATGACATTGACATGACATGCCAAAGTCGAGGGTTTAGGTTAGGAACCTATCAGCTGTGCGTCAGACATGACATTCACTGACATATCTGAAACAAGGTTATGATTGCACACAATTGTCAGATTTAATGACATTGACATGACATGCCAAAATCGCGGGTTTAGGTTAGGAACCTATCAGCTGTGCGTCAGACATGACATTCACTGACCTATCTGAAACAAGGTTATGATTGCACACAATTGTCAGATTTAATGACATTGACATGACATGCCAAAGGCGCGGGTTTAGGTTAGGAACCTATCAGCTGTGCGTCAGACATGACATTCACTGACATATCTGAAACAAGGTTATGATTGCACACAATTGTCAGATTTAATGACATTGACATGACATGCCAAAGTCGCGGGTTTGGGTTAGGAACCTATCAGCTGTGCGTCAGACATGACATTCACTGACATATCTGAAACAAGGTTATGATTGCACACAATTGTCAGATTTAATGACATTGACATGACATGCCAAAGGCGCGGGTTTAGGTTAGGAACCTATCAGCTGTGCGTCAGACATGACATTCACTGACATATCTGAAACAAGGTTATGATTGCACACAATTGTCAGATTTAATGACATTGACATGACATGCCAAAGTCGCGGGTTTAGGTTAGGAACCTATCAGCTGTGCGTCAGACATATCTGGAACAAGGTTATGATTGCACTCAATTTTTAGATTTAATGACATTGACATGACATCAAAGTCGCGGGTTTCGGTTAGGAACTTATCAGCCGCGTCCCGGGGCCCGGCTTTAAAAGTGAGCGATTCAAGATTATTTTTCGGGAGTCTTTATGCCTTCAGTTTTGACTTTAAAGAGTTTGTCGAAGCTCCAGTATATTACGAGGGTACGAGTAACGATCTTACATCTTTATTATTTTTTTAAATTTTATAACTACCTCTACACGTTATTTGCACCCCTCTGGGTTCGTTTTTCCACTTTCAGGGCCGTATTTTTTAGTCTTTTAAAGTCGGAAAACTGAAATTCACAGGGATGGGAGAAGATATTTTTTAAAAATTTTCGGAACTACCCCTACGCGCCATTTGCGCGTATAATTTCTATATTTACCTATATAATAATATTACATATAGTAGGCTTTAGCCTAGGAAAACTAGTTAATATATACTAAATGAGTAACTTTCTGAGCGTTATTTTTACAAATAACTTTTGAACCCTTATAGATAGCGATTTGAAATTTTCACGAAAAATCATAAAAAATTCAACACACCTTCTATTAAAATTTCAATCTTCTCCGACTGCCCCCTCAAAAAAAGTGTTGCCAACATCACAAAAGAAAAAAAAAAGAGAAATTTTATTTTTTTCCGAAAATTCGAAAACGTCCTCTAGGGGCCCGTGAAATTCGCAATTGTCCATCGTGCCCCATAACTACAGGGTGATTTTTTGAAAGTCGATTTTTCGCAGATGCAGACCTTTACGCGAAATGCTAAGGCTTTTTTGTGTTTCAAGTTGGAACGTTCGGATACGGCTCAAAAAATCCCAAATACTTCGGTACACAAAGGCCACCTACGTACGTCCCTCAGAAATTCTCCGTTCCCGAGCTACAACCCTTTCTCTGCAGAAGTGGCTTTTTTTCTGCTTCCGCGAGCGGGGCCGCGCCCCCTTTACAGTCGCGACTAGAATTTTCAATGAATTTTATAGAACGAGTCCGTTACTACATTTTATGTCTTTTACGGATTTTTGATATCTTCAACCCTTGAAGAGTTATTTAAATAAAACCACCCCCGATTTCAATAAAAAATTCTAGAGCGGCCATTTTTAATGGGATGCGAAAAATTTCAACAGAGTGACATTGGGAATTTAATTTTGCGTCGAAAAGGTAAAGGCTATATTTTTCGTGGGGCGTACCGTTTACGATCTACGGCCAATTTTCGATTATTTTCCGGGAATTTTTCGAAAAAATTTTCGATTTTTTTTTTTCGAAAATTAAAAATCTGACGACGGCATGTCAGTCGTCGATTTGATCCGTATCAAAGATCCCAATAAAGTTTTTCGATCCGATTTTTAGTTTGCGAGATATGACGTTGTATACGGAACGGAGAAACGAAATTGACCTGCGGGGCACAACATTTTTTTTGCCCGATCGCAAATCTGATTGCACCACCGGAAAGCCCTTCTCAAGCCCAACAGAAAATCCAAATAAAATTTCTCGATCCGACCCCTCCTTCTATTTTTAAAAATTCATTAAACTTTTATTTATTTTGCCGGTAAATATTTTCGATCGTTTCAAAATGAATTTTTCTATTCCTTTTTAAATCACGAATCCAACGACGGATTATCATTGCGGTATTCTGTGTACGTAAAACGCACTTGGAATTTTTAAAATCGCCCCATTATTAACCGAGATATGGATATTTGAATTATTGTCGTTTTTGAACGTTGAAAATTTTTCCCCGGAAAAAATCAATTGAGAAAAATAAATATTTCCGGGAAGGTTAGAACAATGAAACTTTGTGAGATCATTAAGCGTTCCATTTAAAGCAGACCACCAAAATTTGGTAACATTTCGGTCACCCCGTCGGCCCCAACGGGGTGCCAAAGACCGACACACCCCTATCAGTACCGCTCTAAATTCTGTTTGTATGACGGTTTGTCATGTGTATACGCTTCTCAGACGCTCACCAAATCATTTTTAGAGGCCCAAAGTTGATGAGTAAACAATAAGCTTCTTCCTGTTAACGTCCGAGTGCTCTCCAAGCATCCAATTATGAAATGCATTGATACTGCATTGTCACATTTGACAAATGTCAGATTCGGAAACTGGGGTTACCATAAACCGGGGTTACCGCCAGATTACACTCCTCGAAGCGTGTGGTTTGAGCAAAACGATTGAAAATATAGCGTTTTTAATTTTTTTCACCCCCTTCTGCACGGATTAGAGAGGTGGTGCTTTTGGGCAATGTAGTGTCTATCAATTGTCATCGAATGAGCAAATTTCATCGTCCCCATGATCCACCCTGTGGCCGTCGGGGCCTTCTCAAGAAATTATACAAAAAAATTCGGCACGGCCTTCCGGGTACATCCAGGAAAATTTAAAACCACTCCATCCTCTCCACAAAAGACCCCTCTACAACATTTATTTTCATTATTTTTTGATTTTTCTAATCGTTCGCGAGTTGTGAGCTTTTTTATGTGTCGAGGCACCATATTTTTCATTTTTCATGAGTAAACCATCGGAAATTTGAGTGAAAATCGAATTACACGGATTTGGCTGAAATTTTCACCAAAGATACCTTTCGCCTAAAGGGGCACCGCGTGACAAGTATTTTTTCTCTGGGGGCCCCCTTACGCTTCATTTTAACCCCCCGAGTGCGTTTTTTTTTTCTTATGAGGACGTATTTTTTTCTCTGAAAATATAAGAGTTGAAACTTTAATGGTGGGTAGACGGTGGTTCGAGTCATGATCCGTAATTTTTTCAAAATTTTTCAAGCACCCCCCACTTCTCCAGAGCGCGCTATTTGGCCCACCCCATAATTTGTTTTCATCTTTTTTCAAGGACGTATTTTTTTCTTTTTAAATTGGAGAGTTGAAACTTTTAGGGTAGGTTCGGGGTATAATTGACCTTGCTCCGTAATTTTTTCAAAATTTTTGAAACACCCGTTACCCTTCCGTAATTTTTTAATTCGACATTTTCGACATATTTCAGCAGGGGTGTGGAAGGGAAATAATGGAATTCAATTCAAATGTCAGATTTTTCAATAAATATTGAAGCTAAATCAAAAACATATACAAAATTTTTACATAAAGTGCATACTTTTTGAAATACCGATTTTCCCCAATTTTCAACTGCCTAAAACGATTTAAAAATATATTTTATTTCTTTTTACCCTCTTCTGCACTACCAATGGAGATGTTCTTTTCAGGCAATGTGGCAGCTATGACGGGGCATGGATTGAGCCAATTGAATAGTCCCAACGATCTTTCCTGTGGTCGTTAGGGCCTTCTTTAGAAACATTTAGAAATTAAAAGAAAACAAATCGCACAGCCTTTCCTGTATATTCTGGATAATTTAAGCCTACTCCATCCTCTTCACAAAACACCCCTCTACAACATTTATTCTTTGAATATTTTCGATTTTTCTAATCGTTTGCGAGTTATGAATTTTTTTATGTTTCAATGCACAAAATTTTTCATTTTTCATGAGTAAACCATCGGAAATTTGAGTGAAAATCGCATGACACGGATTTGGCTGAAATTTTTACCAAAGATACCTTTCGGCTGAAGGGGCACCACGTGACAAGTATTTTTTCTCTGGGGGCCCCCTTACGCTTCATTTTAACCCCCCGAGTGCAATTTTTTTTTTCTTATGAGGACGTATTTTTTTCTATGGAAATCTAAGAGTTGAAACTTTAAGGGTGGATAGGGGGTGGGTCGAGCCATGATCCGTAATTTTTTCAAAATTTTTCAAACACCCCCCATCTCTCCAGAGCGCGTTATTTGGCCTACCGCAGAATTTGCTTTCAACTTATTTCATGGATGTATTTTTTTCTGTTTAAATTGGAGAGTTGAAACTTTTAGGGTAGGTTCTGGGTGCAACTGGCCTTGCTCCATAATTTTTTTAAAATTTTTGATACACCCACTACCCTTCCGTAATTTTTTAATTCGACATTTTCGAAAAAACTCAGCAGGGGTGTCGAAGAGAAAAAATTGAATTCAACTCAAATGTCAGATTTTCCAATAAATATTAAAACTGAATCGAAAACATATACAAAATTTTTACATAAAGTGCATACTTTTTAAAATACTGATTTTCCCCAATTTTAAACTGCCTGAAACGATTTAAAAACATATTTTATTTTTTTTTACCCTCTTCTGCTCTGCCGATGAAGATGTCCTGCTTAGGCAATGTGGCAGCTATGACGGGGCACGGATTGAGCAAATTTGATTGTACCAAAGATCTTTCCTGTGGTCGTTAGGGCCTTCTTTAGAAACTTTTAGAAATTAGAAGAAAAAAATTCGCACAGCCTTCCCTGTACATCTTGGACGATTTAAAATAATTCTATCCTCTTAACAAAAGACCCCTCTACAACATTTATTCCTTGAATATTTTTGATTTTTCTAATCGTTTGCGAGTTATGAATTTTTTTATGTTTCAAGGCACCAAATTTTTAATTTTTCATGGGTAAACCATCGGAAATTTAAGTAAAAATCGCATGACACGGATTCGGCTGAAATTTTTACTAAAGATGCCTTTCGCCCGAAGGGGTACCACGCGACAAGTATTTCATCTCAGGGGGCCCCCGTCCCGGGGCCCCGGCCTTAAAAGTGTAACATGTCAAAGTTGCGGGTTTAGGTTAGGAACGTATCAGCTGTGCGTCAGACATGACATTCACTGACATATCTGAAATAAGGTTATGATTGTACACAATTTTCAGATTTAATGACATTGACATGACATGCCAAAGTCGCAGGTTTAGGATAGGAACCTATCAGCTGTGCGTCAGACATGACATTCACTGGCAAATTTCAAACAGGGTTATGATTGTACACAATTTTCAGATTTAATGACATTGACATGACATGTCAAAGGCGCGGGTTTAGGTTAGGAACCTATCAGCTGTGCGCCAGACATGACATTCACTGACATATCTGGAACAAGGTTATGATTGCACACAATTTTCAGATTTAATGACATTGACATGATATGCCAAAGTCGCGGGTTTAGGTTAGGAACCTATCAGCTGTGCGTCAGACATGACATTCAGTGTCATGTCTGGAAGAAGGTTATGATTGCACATAATTTTCAGATTTAATGACATTGACATGATATGCCAAAGTCGCGGGTTTAGGTTAGGAACTTATCAGCTGTGCGTCAGACATGACATTCAGTGTCATGTCTGGAAGAAGGTTATGATTGCACATAATTTTCAGATTTAATGACATTGACATGACATGCCAAAGTCGCAGGTTTAGGTTAGGAACCTATCAGCTGTGCGTCAGACATGACATTCACTGGCAAATTTCAAACAGGGTTATAATTGAACACAATTTTCAGATTTAATCACATTGACATGACATGCCAAAGGCGCGGGTTTAGGTTAGGAACCTATCAGCTGTGCGCCAGACATGACATTCACTGACACATCTGGAACAAGGTTATGATTGCACACAATTTTCAGATTTAATGACATTGACATGATATGCCAAAGTCGCGGGTTTAGGTTAGGAACTTATCAGCTGTGCGTCAGACATATCTGGAACAAGGTTATGATTGCACTCAATTTTTAGATTTTTTTGACATTGACATGACATCAAAGTCGCGGGTTTCGGTTAGGAACTTATCAGCCGCGTCCCGGGGCCCGGCTTTAAAAGTGAGCGATTCAAGATTATTTTTCGGGAGTCTTTATGCCTTCAGTTTTGACTTTAAAGAGTTTGTCGAAGCTCCAGTATATTGATAAAGCATTACCCTACAATTTTTATGGTCGAACATTTTTGGATTTGTTGTTGTTGTTCCCTTAACGGGAAACGATTTTTCAAAGATTGACCACATTGTTTCTAACTGTTTCTTTCAGGGGCGTATTTTTTTTTCCATTTAAATTGAAGAGCTGATTTGTTTAGAATTCGTAAAGGGTACGAGTAACGATCTTACATCACAATTTTTTTTTAATTTTGGAACTACCTCCACACGTTATTTGCACTTTTCAAGTCGAAAAGCCGAAACTATTAGGGATCGCAAGTGGCTCTCAAAGAAAAATAAAGGTAATACAAATAAAAAAAATAAAAAATGAAAAATTAATAACGAAAAATGAAAAATGAAAAACGGAAAATGAAAAATAAAAAATAATTAATTACTTAATTCGTCACCGATTACTTTACTCGCACGGACGACGGCGCAGCGCAGCGGAGCCGTCGATCGTCATCGATTACTTTACTCGCACGGACGACGGCGTAGCGCAGCGGAGCCGTCGTTCGTCACCGATTACTTTACTCGCACAGACGACGGCGCAGCGCAGCGGAGCCGTCGTTCGTCACCGATTACTTCACTCGCACAGACGACGGCGCAGCGCAGCGGAGCCGTCGTTCGTCACCGATTACTTTACTCGCACGGACGACGGCGCAGCGCAGCGGAGCCGTCGTTCGTCACCGATTACTTTACTCGCACAGACGACGGCGCAGCGCAGCGGAGCCGTCGTTCGTCACTGATTACTTTACTCGCACAGACGACGGCGCAGCGCAGCGGAGCCGTCGTTCGTCACCGATTACTTTACTCGCACAGACGACGGCGCAGTCGTCCGTCACCCAGTAATTTTTTTTTTTAATTTTTATTTTTTATTTTTTTATTTTTTACATAATAAATTATTACATATAGTAGGCTTTAGCCTAGGAAAACTAGTTAATATATACTAAATGAGTAACTTTCTGAGCGTTAATTTTACAAATAACTTTTGAACCCTTATAGATAGCGATTTGAAATTTTCACAAAAAATCATAAAAAATTCAACACATCTTCTATTAAAATTTCAACTTTCTCCAATCATCCCTTCAAAAAAAGTGTTGCCAACACCACAAAAGAAAAAAAAAGTCGAAATTTTCAACTGGAGCCGACAGGCCTCGGGCTCCTCCAGGGGCCTGTGAAATTCGTACTTTTCCATCGTGCCCCATAACTACAGGGTGATTTTTTGAAAATCGATTTTTCGCGATTCAGAGGTTTGCGCCAAACCCTAAGGCTTTTTTCGCTTTCAATGTGGAACGTTTGGATAAGGCTCAAAAAATCCCCAAGGCATGGGGGCACAAAGGTTACTAGGCGAGAATTCTGTGTTTCTCTCCGTTCGCGAGCTACAACCATTTCTCTGCAAAAGTCGCTTTTTTCGTGCTTTGGCTAGCGGGGCCGCGCCCCCTTTACAGATTCGACTAGAATTTTCATCAAGTTTTGTAAAACGAGTCCGTTACTACATTTTATGTCTCTTACGGATTTTTGATATCTTCAACCCTTGAAGAGTTATTTAAAGAAAACCACCCCCGATTTCAATAAAAAATTCTAGAGCGGCCATTTTTAATCGGATGCGAAAAATTTCAACAGAGTGCCATTGGGAATTTAATTTTGCGTCGAAAAGGTTAGAACTATATTTTTCGTGGGGCGTACCGTTTACGATCAACGGCCGATTTTCGATTATTTTCCGGGAATTTTTCGAAAAATTTTTCGATTTTTTTTTTTCGAAAATTAAAAATCTGACGACGGCATGTCAGTTGTCGATTTAATCCGTATCAAAGATCCCAATAAAGTTTTTCGATCCGATTTTTAGTTTTCGAGATATGACGTTGTATACGGAACGTGGAAGCGAAATTGACCAGCGGGGCACAACATTTTTTTTGTCCGATCGCAAATCTGATTGCACCACCGGAAAGCCCTTCTTAAGCCCAACAGAAAATCCAAATAAAATTTCTCGATCCGACCCCTCCTTCTAATTTTAAAAATTCATTAAACTTTTTATTTATTTTGCCGGTAAATATTTTCGATCGTTTCAAAGTGACTCTTTTTATTCCTTCTTAAATCATAAATCCAAGGACGGATTATCATTGCGGTATTGCGTGTACGTAAAACACACTTGGAATTTTTCAAATCGCCCCATTATTAACCGAGATATGGATATTTGAATTATTGTCGTTTTTGAACGTTGAAAATTTTTCCCCGGAAAAAATCAATTGAGAAAAATAAATATTTCCGGGAAGGTTAGAACAATGAAACTTTGGGAGATCATTAAGCGTTCCATTTAAAGCAGACCACCAAAGTTTGGTAACATTTCGGTCACCCCGTCGGCCCCAACGGGGTGCCAAAGACCGAAACACCCCTATCAGTACCGCTCTAAATTCTGTTTGTATGTTGATTTGTCATGTGTATACGCTTCTCAGACGCTCACCAAATAATTTTTAGAGGCCCAAAGTTGATGAGAAAACAATAAGCTTCTTCCTGTTAACGTCCGAGTGCTCTCCAGACAGCAAATTATGAAATGCATTGATACTGCATTGTCACATTTGACAAATGTCAGATTCGGAAACTGGGGTTACCATAAACCGGGGTTACCGCCAGATTACACTCTTCGAAGCGTGTGGTTTGAGCAAAACGATTGAAAATAATGCGTTTTTAATTTTTTTTCACCCCCTTCTGCACGGATGAGAGAGGTGGTGCTTTTGGGCAATGTAGTGTCTATCAATTGTCATCGAATGAGCAAATTTCATCGTCCCCATGATCCACCCTGTGGCCGTCGGGGCCTTCTCAAGAAATTATACAAAAAAATTCGGCCCGGCCTTCCGGGTACATCCTGGACAATTTAAAACCACTCTATCCTCTCCACAAAAGACCCCTCTACAACATTTATTTTCATTATTTTTTGATTTTTCTAATCGTTCGCGAGTTGTGAACTTTTTTATGTGTCGAGGCACCATATTTTTCATTTTTCATGAGTAAACCATCGGAAATTTGAGTGAAAATCGAATTACACGGATTCGGCTGAAATTTTCACCAAAGATACCTTTCCTCTGAAGGGGCACCGCGTGACAAGTAATTTATCGCTGGGGGCCCCCTTACGCTTCATATTCACCCCCCGAGTTCGTTTTTTTTTTCTTATGAGGACGTATTTTTTTCTATGGAAATCTAAGAGTTGAAACTTTAAGGGTTGATAGGGGGTGGGTCTAGCCATGATCCGTAATTTTTTCAAAATTTTTCAAACACCCCCCATCTCTCCAGAGCGCGTTATTTGGCCTACCGCAGAATTTGCTTTCACCTTCTTTAATGGATGTATTTTTTTCTGTTTAAATTGAAGAGTTGAAACTTTTAGGGTGGGTTCGGGGTACAACGGGCCTTGCTCTGTAATTTTTTCAAAATTTTTGAAACACCCGTTACGCTTCCATAATTTTTTAATTTGACATTTTCGAAATATTTTAGCAGGGGTGTGGAAGGGAAAAAGTTGAATTGAATTCAAATGTCAGATTTTTCAATAACTATTGAAACTAAATCAAAAACATGTACAAAATTTTTGCATAAAGTGTATACTTTTTGAAATACCGGTTTTCCCCAATTTTCAACTGCCTAAAACGATTTAAAAATATATTTTATTTTTTTTTACCCTCTTCTGCACTGCCGATGGATATGTTCTTTTTAGGCAATGTGGCAGCTATGACGGGGCATGGATTGAGCCAATTTGATCGTTCCAACGATCTTTCCTGTGGTCGTTAGGGCCTTCTTTAGAAACATTTAGAAATTAGAAGAAAAAAATTCGCACAGCCTTCCCTGTAAATTTTGGACAATTTAAACCTACTCCATCCTCTTCACAAAAGACCCCTCTACAATATTTATTCTTTGAATATTTTCGATTTTTCTAATCGTTTGCGAGTTATGAATTTTTTTATGTTTCAATGCACAAAATTTTTCATTTTTCATGAGTAAACAAACCATCGGAAATTTGAGTGAAAATCGCATGACACGGATTTGGCTGAAATTTTTACCAAAGATACCTTTCGGCTGAAGGGGCACCACGTGACAAGTATTTTTTCTCTGGGGGCCTCCTTGCGCTTCATTTTAACCCCCCGAGTGCGATTTTTTTTTCTTATGAGGACGTATTTTTTTCTATAAAAATCCAAGAGTTGAAACTTTAAGGGTGCGTAGAGGGTGATTCGAGTCATGATCCGTAATTTTTTCAAAATTTTTCAAACACCCCCCACTTCTCCAGAGCGCGTTATTTGGCCCACCCCTGAATTTGTTTTCATCTTCTTTCAAGGACGTATTTTTTTCTATTTAAATTAAAGAGTTGAAACTTTTAGGGTAGGTTCGGGGTACAATTGGCTTTACTTCGTAATTTTTTCAAAATTTTTGAAACACCCGTTACCCTTCCGTAATTTTTTAATTCGACATTTTCGACATATTTCATCAGGGGTGTGGAAGGGAAAAAATTGAATTCAATTCAAATGTAAGATTTTTCAATAAATATTGAAGCTAAATCAAAAGCATGTACAAAATTTTTACATAAAGTGCATACTTTTTGAAATACCGATTTTCCCCAATTTTCAACTGCCTAAAACGATTTAAAAATATATTTTATTTTTTTTTTACCCTCTTCTGCACTGCCGATGGAGATGTTCTTTTCAGGCAATGTGGCAGCTATGACGGGGCATGGATTAAGCCAATTTAATAGTCCCAACGATCTTTCCTGTGGTCGTTAGGGCCTTCTTTAGAAACATTTAAAAATTAGAAGAAAAAAATTCGCACAGTCTTCCCTGTATATCCTGGACAATTTAAACCTACCCTATCCTCTTCACAAGAGACCCCTCTACAACATTTATTCTTTGAATATTTTCGTTTTTTCTAATCGTTTGCGAGTTATGAATTTTTTTATGTTTCAAGGCACCAAATTTTTCATTTTTCATGGGTAAACCCATCGGAAATTTGAGTGAAAATCGCATGACACGGATTCGGCTGAAATTTTCACCAAAGATGCCTTTCGCCCGAAGGGGTACCACGCGACAAGTATTTCATCTCAGGGGGCCCCCGTTCCGGGGCCCCGGCCTTAAAAGTGTGACATGTCAAAGTTGCGGGTTTAGGTTAGGAACGTATCAGCTGTGCGTCAGACATGACATTCACTGACATATCTGAAATAAGGTTATGATTGTACACAATTTTCAGATTTAATTACATTGGCATGACATGCCAAAGTCACAGGTTTAGGTTAGGAACCTATCAGCTGACGCACGTCAGACATGACATTCACTGGCAAATTTCAAACAGGGTTATGATTGTACACAATTTTCAGATTTAATGACATTGACATGACATGCCAAAGGCGCGGGTTTAGGTTAGGAACCTATCAGCTGATCGCCAGACATGACACTCACTGACATATCTGGAACAAGGTTATGATTGCACACCATTTTCAGATTTAATGACATTGACATGATATGCCAAAGTCGCGGGTTTAGGTTAGGAACCTATCAGCTGTGCGTCAGACATGACATTCACTGACATATCTGGAACAAGGTTATGATTGCACGCAATTTTCAGATTTAATGACATTGACATGATATACCAAAGTCGCGGGTTTAGGTTAGGAACCTATCAGCTGTGCGTCAGACATGACATTCAGTGTCATGTCCGGAAGAAGGTTATGATTGCACATAATTTTCAGATTTAATGACATTGACATGATATGCCAAAGGCGCGGATTTAGGTTAGGAACCTATCAGCTGTGCGCCTGACATGACATTCACTGACATATCTGGAACAAGGTTATGATTGCACACAATTTTCAGATTTAATGACATTGACATGATATACCAAAGTCGCGGGTTTAGGTTAGGAACCTATCAGCTGTGCGTCAGACATGACATTTAGTGTCATGTCTGGAAGAAGGTTATGATTGCACATAATTTTCAGATTTAATGACATTGACATGACGTGTTTAAAGTCGCGGGTTTAGGTTAGGAACTTATCAGCTGTGCGTCAGACATATCTGGAACAAGGTTATGATTGCACTCAATTTTTAGATTTTTTTGACATTGACATGACATCAAAGTCGCGGGTTTCGGTTAGGAACTTATCAGCCGCACCCGGGGCCCGGCTTTAAAAGTGAGCGATTCAAGATTATTTTTCGGGAGTCTTTATGCCTTCAGTTTTGACTTTAAAGAGTTTGTCGAAGCTCCAGTATATTGATAAAGCATTACCCTACAATTTTTATGGTCGAACATTTTTTGATTTGTTGTTGTTGTTCCCTTAACGGGATACGATTTTTCAAAGATTGACCACATTGTTTCTAACTGTTTCTTTCAGGGGCGTATTTTTTTTCCATTTAAATTGAAGAGCTGATTTGTTTAGAATTCGTAAAGGGTACGAGTAACTATCTTACATCACTATTTTTTTTTTAAATTTTGGAACTACCTCTACACGTTATTTGCACTTTTCAAGTCGAAAAGCCGAAACTATTAGGGATCGCAAGTGGCTCTCAAAGAAAAATAAAGGTAATACAAATAAAAAAAAATAAAAAATGAAAAATTAATAACGAAAAATGGAAAATGAAAAATGGAAAATGAAAAATAAAAAATAATTAATTACTTTACTCGCACGGACGACGGCGCAGCGCAGCGGAGCCGTCGTTCGTCACCGATTACTTTACTCGCACGGACGACGGCGCAGCGCAGCGGAGCCGTCGTTCGTCACCGATTACTTTAATCGCACGGACGACGGCGCAGCGCAGCGGAGCCGTCGTTCGTCACCGGTTACTTTACTCGCACGGACGACGGCGCAGCGCAGCGGAGCCGTCGTTCGTCACCGATTACTTTACTCGCACGGACGACGGCGCAGCGCAGCGGAGCCGTCGTTCGTCACCGATTACTTTACTCGCACGGACGACGGCGCAGCGCAGCGGAGCCGTCGTTCGTCACCGAAGAATTTTTTTTTTTTTTTTTTATTTTTTTATTTTTTTATTTTTTACATAATAAATTATTACATATAGTAGGCTTTAGCCTAGGAAAACTAGTTAATATATACTAAATGAGTAACTTTCTGAGCGTTATTTTTACAAATAACTTTTGAACCCTTATAGATAGCGATTTGAAATTTTCACGAAAAATCATAAAAAATTCAACACACCTTCTATTAAAATTTCAATCTTCTCCGACTGCCCCCTCAAAAAAAGTGTTGCCAACATCACAAAAGAAAAAAAAAAGAGAAATTTTATTTTTTTCCGAAAATTCGAAAACGTCCTCTAGGGGCCCGTGAAATTCGCAATTGTCCATCGTGCCCCATAACTACAGGGTGATTTTTTGAAAGTCGATTTTTCGCAGATGCAGACCTTTACGCGAAATGCTAAGGCTTTTTTGTGTTTCAAGTTGGAACGTTCGGATACGGCTCAAAAAATCCCAAATACTTCGGTACACAAAGGCCACCTACGTACGTCCCTCAGAAATTCTCCGTTCCCGAGCTACAACCCTTTCTCTGCAGAAGTGGCTTTTTTTCTGCTTCCGCGAGCGGGGCCGCGCCCCCTTTACAGTCGCGACTAGAATTTTCAATGAATTTTATAGAACGAGTCCGTTACTACATTTTATGTCTTTTACGGATTTTTGATATCTTCAACCCTTGAAGAGTTATTTAAATAAAACCACCCCCGATTTCAATAAAAAATTCTAGAGCGGCCATTTTTAATGGGATGCGAAAAATTTCAACAGAGTGACATTGGGAATTTAATTTTGCGTCGAAAAGGTAAAGGCTATATTTTTCGTGGGGCGTACCGTTTACGATCTACGGCCAATTTTCGATTATTTTCCGGGAATTTTTCGAAAAAATTTTCGATTTTTTTTTTTCGAAAATTAAAAATCTGACGACGGCATGTCAGTCGTCGATTTGATCCGTATCAAAGATCCCAATAAAGTTTTTCGATCCGATTTTTAGTTTGCGAGATATGACGTTGTATACGGAACGGAGAAACGAAATTGACCTGCGGGGCACAACATTTTTTTTGCCCGATCGCAAATCTGATTGCACCACCGGAAAGCCCTTCTCAAGCCCAACAGAAAATCCAAATAAAATTTCTCGATCCGACCCCTCCTTCTATTTTTAAAAATTCATTAAACTTTTATTTATTTTGCCGGTAAATATTTTCGATCGTTTCAAAATGAATTTTTCTATTCCTTTTTAAATCACGAATCCAACGACGGATTATCATTGCGGTATTCTGTGTACGTAAAACGCACTTGGAATTTTTAAAATCGCCCCATTATTAACCGAGATATGGATATTTGAATTATTGTCGTTTTTGAACGTTGAAAATTTTTCCCCGGAAAAAATCAATTGAGAAAAATAAATATTTCCGGGAAGGTTAGAACAATGAAACTTTGTGAGATCATTAAGCGTTCCATTTAAAGCAGACCACCAAAATTTGGTAACATTTCGGTCACCCCGTCGGCCCCAACGGGGTGCCAAAGACCGACACACCCCTATCAGTACCGCTCTAAATTCTGTTTGTATGACGGTTTGTCATGTGTATACGCTTCTCAGACGCTCACCAAATCATTTTTAGAGGCCCAAAGTTGATGAGTAAACAATAAGCTTCTTCCTGTTAACGTCCGAGTGCTCTCCAAGCATCCAATTATGAAATGCATTGATACTGCATTGTCACATTTGACAAATGTCAGATTCGGAAACTGGGGTTACCATAAACCGGGGTTACCGCCAGATTACACTCCTCGAAGCGTGTGGTTTGAGCAAAACGATTGAAAATATAGCGTTTTTAATTTTTTTCACCCCCTTCTGCACGGATTAGAGAGGTGGTGCTTTTGGGCAATGTAGTGTCTATCAATTGTCATCGAATGAGCAAATTTCATCGTCCCCATGATCCACCCTGTGGCCGTCGGGGCCTTCTCAAGAAATTATACAAAAAAATTCGGCACGGCCTTCCGGGTACATCCAGGAAAATTTAAAACCACTCCATCCTCTCCACAAAAGACCCCTCTACAACATTTATTTTCATTATTTTTTGATTTTTCTAATCGTTCGCGAGTTGTGAGCTTTTTTATGTGTCGAGGCACCATATTTTTCATTTTTCATGAGTAAACCATCGGAAATTTGAGTGAAAATCGAATTACACGGATTTGGCTGAAATTTTCACCAAAGATACCTTTCGCCTAAAGGGGCACCGCGTGACAAGTATTTTTTCTCTGGGGGCCCCCTTACGCTTCATTTTAACCCCCCGAGTGCGTTTTTTTTTTCTTATGAGGACGTATTTTTTTCTCTGAAAATATAAGAGTTGAAACTTTAATGGTGGGTAGACGGTGGTTCGAGTCATGATCCGTAATTTTTTCAAAATTTTTCAAGCACCCCCCACTTCTCCAGAGCGCGCTATTTGGCCCACCCCATAATTTGTTTTCATCTTTTTTCAAGGACGTATTTTTTTCTTTTTAAATTGGAGAGTTGAAACTTTTAGGGTAGGTTCGGGGTATAATTGACCTTGCTCCGTAATTTTTTCAAAATTTTTGAAACACCCGTTACCCTTCCGTAATTTTTTAATTCGACATTTTCGACATATTTCAGCAGGGGTGTGGAAGGGAAATAATGGAATTCAATTCAAATGTCAGATTTTTCAATAAATATTGAAGCTAAATCAAAAACATATACAAAATTTTTACATAAAGTGCATACTTTTTGAAATACCGATTTTCCCCAATTTTCAACTGCCTAAAACGATTTAAAAATATATTTTATTTCTTTTTACCCTCTTCTGCACTACCAATGGAGATGTTCTTTTCAGGCAATGTGGCAGCTATGACGGGGCATGGATTGAGCCAATTGAATAGTCCCAACGATCTTTCCTGTGGTCGTTAGGGCCTTCTTTAGAAACATTTAGAAATTAAAAGAAAACAAATCGCACAGCCTTTCCTGTATATTCTGGATAATTTAAGCCTACTCCATCCTCTTCACAAAACACCCCTCTACAACATTTATTCTTTGAATATTTTCGATTTTTCTAATCGTTTGCGAGTTATGAATTTTTTTATGTTTCAATGCACAAAATTTTTCATTTTTCATGAGTAAACCATCGGAAATTTGAGTGAAAATCGCATGACACGGATTTGGCTGAAATTTTTACCAAAGATACCTTTCGGCTGAAGGGGCACCACGTGACAAGTATTTTTTCTCTGGGGGCCCCCTTACGCTTCATTTTAACCCCCCGAGTGCAATTTTTTTTTTCTTATGAGGACGTATTTTTTTCTATGGAAATCTAAGAGTTGAAACTTTAAGGGTGGATAGGGGGTGGGTCGAGCCATGATCCGTAATTTTTTCAAAATTTTTCAAACACCCCCCATCTCTCCAGAGCGCGTTATTTGGCCTACCGCAGAATTTGCTTTCAACTTATTTCATGGATGTATTTTTTTCTGTTTAAATTGGAGAGTTGAAACTTTTAGGGTAGGTTCTGGGTGCAACTGGCCTTGCTCCATAATTTTTTTAAAATTTTTGATACACCCACTACCCTTCCGTAATTTTTTAATTCGACATTTTCGAAAAAACTCAGCAGGGGTGTCGAAGAGAAAAAATTGAATTCAACTCAAATGTCAGATTTTCCAATAAATATTAAAACTGAATCGAAAACATATACAAAATTTTTACATAAAGTGCATACTTTTTAAAATACTGATTTTCCCCAATTTTAAACTGCCTGAAACGATTTAAAAACATATTTTATTTTTTTTTACCCTCTTCTGCTCTGCCGATGAAGATGTCCTGCTTAGGCAATGTGGCAGCTATGACGGGGCACGGATTGAGCAAATTTGATTGTACCAAAGATCTTTCCTGTGGTCGTTAGGGCCTTCTTTAGAAACTTTTAGAAATTAGAAGAAAAAAATTCGCACAGCCTTCCCTGTACATCTTGGACGATTTAAAATAATTCTATCCTCTTAACAAAAGACCCCTCTACAACATTTATTCCTTGAATATTTTTGATTTTTCTAATCGTTTGCGAGTTATGAATTTTTTTATGTTTCAAGGCACCAAATTTTTAATTTTTCATGGGTAAACCATCGGAAATTTAAGTAAAAATCGCATGACACGGATTCGGCTGAAATTTTTACTAAAGATGCCTTTCGCCCGAAGGGGTACCACGCGACAAGTATTTCATCTCAGGGGGCCCCCGTCCCGGGGCCCCGGCCTTAAAAGTGTAACATGTCAAAGTTGCGGGTTTAGGTTAGGAACGTATCAGCTGTGCGTCAGACATGACATTCACTGACATATCTGAAATAAGGTTATGATTGTACACAATTTTCAGATTTAATGACATTGACATGACATGCCAAAGTCGCAGGTTTAGGATAGGAACCTATCAGCTGTGCGTCAGACATGACATTCACTGGCAAATTTCAAACAGGGTTATGATTGTACACAATTTTCAGATTTAATGACATTGACATGACATGTCAAAGGCGCGGGTTTAGGTTAGGAACCTATCAGCTGTGCGCCAGACATGACATTCACTGACATATCTGGAACAAGGTTATGATTGCACACAATTTTCAGATTTAATGACATTGACATGATATGCCAAAGTCGCGGGTTTAGGTTAGGAACCTATCAGCTGTGCGTCAGACATGACATTCAGTGTCATGTCTGGAAGAAGGTTATGATTGCACATAATTTTCAGATTTAATGACATTGACATGATATGCCAAAGTCGCGGGTTTAGGTTAGGAACTTATCAGCTGTGCGTCAGACATGACATTCAGTGTCATGTCTGGAAGAAGGTTATGATTGCACATAATTTTCAGATTTAATGACATTGACATGACATGCCAAAGTCGCAGGTTTAGGTTAGGAACCTATCAGCTGTGCGTCAGACATGACATTCACTGGCAAATTTCAAACAGGGTTATAATTGAACACAATTTTCAGATTTAATCACATTGACATGACATGCCAAAGGCGCGGGTTTAGGTTAGGAACCTATCAGCTGTGCGCCAGACATGACATTCACTGACACATCTGGAACAAGGTTATGATTGCACACAATTTTCAGATTTAATGACATTGACATGATATGCCAAAGTCGCGGGTTTAGGTTAGGAACTTATCAGCTGTGCGTCAGACATATCTGGAACAAGGTTATGATTGCACTCAATTTTTAGATTTTTTTGACATTGACATGACATCAAAGTCGCGGGTTTCGGTTAGGAACTTATCAGCCGCGTCCCGGGGCCCGGCTTTAAAAGTGAGCGATTCAAGATTATTTTTCGGGAGTCTTTATGCCTTCAGTTTTGACTTTAAAGAGTTTGTCGAAGCTCCAGTATATTGATAAAGCATTACCCTACAATTTTTATGGTCGAACATTTTTGGATTTGTTGTTGTTGTTCCCTTAACGGGAAACGATTTTTCAAAGATTGACCACATTGTTTCTAACTGTTTCTTTCAGGGGCGTATTTTTTTTTCCATTTAAATTGAAGAGCTGATTTGTTTAGAATTCGTAAAGGGTACGAGTAACGATCTTACATCACAATTTTTTTTTAATTTTGGAACTACCTCCACACGTTATTTGCACTTTTCAAGTCGAAAAGCCGAAACTATTAGGGATCGCAAGTGGCTCTCAAAGAAAAATAAAGGTAATACAAATAAAAAAAATAAAAAATGAAAAATTAATAACGAAAAATGAAAAATGAAAAACGGAAAATGAAAAATAAAAAATAATTAATTACTTAATTCGTCACCGATTACTTTACTCGCACGGACGACGGCGCAGCGCAGCGGAGCCGTCGATCGTCATCGATTACTTTACTCGCACGGACGACGGCGTAGCGCAGCGGAGCCGTCGTTCGTCACCGATTACTTTACTCGCACAGACGACGGCGCAGCGCAGCGGAGCCGTCGTTCGTCACCGATTACTTCACTCGCACAGACGACGGCGCAGCGCAGCGGAGCCGTCGTTCGTCACCGATTACTTTACTCGCACGGACGACGGCGCAGCGCAGCGGAGCCGTCGTTCGTCACCGATTACTTTACTCGCACAGACGACGGCGCAGCGCAGCGGAGCCGTCGTTCGTCACTGATTACTTTACTCGCACAGACGACGGCGCAGCGCAGCGGAGCCGTCGTTCGTCACCGATTACTTTACTCGCACAGACGACGGCGCAGTCGTCCGTCACCCAGTAATTTTTTTTTTTAATTTTTATTTTTTATTTTTTTATTTTTTACATAATAAATTATTACATATAGTAGGCTTTAGCCTAGGAAAACTAGTTAATATATACTAAATGAGTAACTTTCTGAGCGTTAATTTTACAAATAACTTTTGAACCCTTATAGATAGCGATTTGAAATTTTCACGAAAAATCATAAAAAATTCAACACACCTTCTATTAAAATTTCAATCTTCTCCAACCGCCCCTTCAAAAAAAGTGTTGCCAACATCACAAAAGAAAAAAAAAAGAGAAATTTTCCACTGTACCAGACAGGCCTCGGGCTCCTCTAGGGGCCCGTGAAATTCGCACGTCTCCATCTCACCCCATAACTACAGGGTGATTTTTTGAAAGTCGATTTTTCGCAGATGCAGAGGTTTGCGCCAAACCCTAAGGCTTTTTTCGCTTACAATGTGGAACGTTCGGATAAGGCTCAAAAAATCCCCAAGGCATGGGGGCACAAAGGTTACTAGGCGAGAATTCTGTGTTTCTCTCCGTTCGCGAGCTACAACCATTTCTCTGCAAAAGTCGCTTTTTTCGTGCTTTGGCTAGCGGGGCCGCGCTCCCTTTACAGATTCGACTAGAATTTTCATCAAGTTTTGTAAAACGAGTCCGTTACTACATTTTATGTCTTTTACGGATTTTTGATATCTTCAACCCTTGAAGAGTTATTTAAATAAAACCACCCCCGATTTCAATAAAAAATTCTAGAGCGGCCATTTTTAATGGGATGCGAAAAATTTCAACAGAGTGACATTGGGAATTTAATTTTGCGTCGAAAAGGTAAAGGCTATATTTTTCGTGGGGCGTACCGTTTACGATCTACGGCCAATTTTCGATTATTTTCCGGGAATTTTTCGAAAAAATTTTCGATTTTTTTTTTTCGAAAATTAAAAATCTGACGACGGCATGTCAGTCGTCGATTTAATCCGTATCAAAGATCCCAATAAAGTTTTTCGATCCGATTTTTAGTTTTCGAGATATGACGTTGTATACGGAACGGGGAAGCGAAATTGACCAGCGGGGCACAACATTTGTTTTGTCCGATCGCAAATCTGATTGCACCGCCGGAAAGCCCTTCTCAAGCCCAACAGAAAATCCAAATAAAATTTCTCGATCCGACCCCTCCTTCTAATTTTAAAAATTCATTAAACTTTTTATTTATTTTGCCGGTAAATATTTTCGATCGTTTTAAAATGAATTTTTCTATTCCTTCTTAAATCACGAATCCAACGACGGATTATCATTGCGGTATTGGGTGTACGTAAAACAAACTTGGATTTTTTAAAATCGCCCCATTATTAACCGAGATATGGATATTTGAATTATTGTCGTTTTTGAACGTTGAAAATTTTTCCCCGGAAAAAATCAATTGAGAAAAATAAATATTTCCGGGAAGGTTAGAACAATGAAACTTTGGGAGATCATTAAGCGTTCCATTTAAAGCAGACCACCAAAATTTGGTAACATTTCGGTCACCCCGTCGGCCCCAACGGGGTGCCAAAGACCGACACACCCCTATCAGTACCGCTCTAAATTCTGTTTGTATGACGGTTTGTCATGTGTATACGCTTCTCAGACGCTCACCAAATCATTTTTAGAGGCCCAAAGTTGATGAGAAAACAATAAGCTTCTTCCTGCTAACGTCCGAGTGCTCTCCAAGCATCAAATTATGAAATGCATTGATACTGCATTGTCACATTTGACAAATGTCAGATTCGGAAACTGGGGTTACCATAAACCGGGGTTACCGCCAGATTACACTCCTCGAAGCGTGTGGTTTGAGCAAAACGATTGAAAATAATGCGTTTTTAATTTTTTTCACCCCCTTCTGCACGGATGAGAGAGGTGGTGCATTTGGGCAATGTAGTGTCTATCAATTGTCATCGAATGAGCAAATTTCATCGTCCCCATGATCCACCCCGTGGCCGTCGGGGCCTTCTCAAGAAATTATACAAAAAAATTCGGCACGGCCTTCCGGGTACATCCTGGACAATTTAAAACCACTCCATCCTCTCCACAAAAGACCGCTCTACAACATTTATTTTCATTATTTTTTGATTTTTCTAATCGTTCGCGAGTTGTGAGCTTTTTTATGTGTCGAGGCACCATATTTTTCATTTTTCATGAGTAAACCATCGGAAATTTGAGTGAAAATCGCAAGACACGGATTCGGCTGAAATTTTCACCAAAGATACCTTTCCTCTGAAGGGGCACCGCGTGACAAGTAATTTATCGCCGGGGGGCCCCTTACGCTTCATATTCACCCCCCGAGTTCGTTTTTTTTTTCTTATGAGGACGTATTTTTTTCTATGAAAATTTAAGAGTTGAAACTTTAATGGTGGGTAGAGGGTGGTTCGAGTCATGATCCGTAATTTTTTCAAAATTTTTCAAGCACCTCCCACTTCTCCAGAGCGCGCTATTTGGCCCACCCCAGAATTTGTTTTCATCTTTTTTCAAGGACGTATTTTTTTCTTTTTAAATTGAAGAGTTGAAACTTTTAGGGTAGGTTCGGGGTATAATTGACCTTGCTCCGTAATTTTTTCAAAATTTTTGAAACACCCGTTACCCTTCCGTAATTTTTTAATTCGACATTTTCGACATATTTCAGCAGGGGTGTGGAAGGGTAAAAATTGAATTCAATTCAAATGTCCGATTTTTCAATAAATATTAAAGCTAAATCAAAAACATATACAAAATTTTTACATAAAGTGCATACTTTTTGAAATACCGATTTTCCCCAATTTTCAACAGCCTAAAACGATTTAAAAATATATTTTATTTTTTTTACCCTCTTCTGCACTGCCGATGGAGATGTTCGTTTCAGGCAATGTGACAGCTATGACGGGGCATGGATTAAGCCAATTTAATAGTACCAACGATCTTTCCTGTGGTCGTAAGGGTCTTCTTTAGAAACATTTAAAAATTAGAAGAAAAAAATTCGCACAGCCTTACCTGTATATCCTGGACAATTTAAACCTACCCTATCCTCTTCACAAGAGACCCTTCTACAACATTTATTCTTTGAATATTTTCTAATTTTTCAATCATTTGCGAGTTATGAATTTTTTTATGTTTTAATGCACAAAATTTTTCATTTTTCATGAGTAAACCATCGGAAATTTGAGTGAAAATCGCATGACACGGATTTGGCTGAAATTTTCACCAAAGATACCTTTCGCCTTAAGGGGCACCACGTGATAAGTATTTTTTCTCTGGGGGCCTCCTTACGCTTCATTTTAACCCCCCGAGTGCGATTTTTTTTTCTTATGAGGACGTATTTGTTTCTATAAAAATCTGAGAGTTGAAACTTTAAGGGTGGGTAGAGGGTGGTTTGAGTCATGATCCGTAATTTTTTCAAAATTTTTCAAACACCCCCCACTTCTCCAGAGCGCGTTATTTGGCCCACCCCTGAATTTGTTTTCATCTTCTTTCAAGGACGTATTTTTTTCTATTCAAATTAAAGAGTTTAAACTTTTAGGGTAGGTTGGGGGTACAATTGGCTTTACTTCGTAATTTTTTCAAAATTTTTGAAACACCCGTTACCCTTCCGTAATTTTTTAATTCGACATTTTCGACATTTTTCAGCAGGGGTGTGGAAGGGAAAAAATTAAATTCAATTCAAATGTCAGATTTTTCAATAAATATTGAAGCTAAATCAAAAACATATACAAAATTTTTACATAAAGTGCATACTTTTAGAAATACCGATTTTCCCCAATTTTCAACTGCCTAAAACGATTTAAAAATATATTTTATTTTTTTTTACCCTCTTCTGCACTGCCGATTGAGATGTTCTTTTCAGGCAATGTGGCAGCTATGACGGGGCATGGATTGAGCTAATTTAATAGTCCCAACGATCTTTCCTGTGGTCGTTAGGGCCTTCTTTAGAAACATTTAAAAATTAGAAGAAAAAAATTCGCACAGCGTTCCCTGTAAATTCTGGACAATTTAAACCTACTCCATCCTCTTTAAAAAAGACCCCTCTACAACATTTATTTTTTGAATATTTTCGATTTTTCTAATCGTTTGCGAGTTATGAATTTTTTTATGTTTCAATGCACAAAATTTTTCATTTTTCATGAGTAAACCATCGGAAATTTGAGTGAAAATCGCATGACACGGATTTGGCTGAAATTTTTACCAAAGATACCTTTCGGCTGAAGGGGCACCACGTGACAAGTATTTTTTCTCTGGGGGCCCCCTTACGCTTCATTTTAACCCCCCGAGTGCAATTTTTTTTTTCTTATGAGGACGTATTTTTTTCTATGGAAATCTAAGAGTTGAAACTTTAAGGGTTGATAGGGGGTGGGTCGAGCCATGATCCGTAATTTTTTCAAAAATTTTCAAACACCCCCCATCTCTCCAGAGCGCGTTATTTGGCCTACCGCAGAATTTGCTTTCAACTTATTTCATGGATGTATTTTTTTCTGTTTAAATTGGAGAGTTGAAACTTTTAGGGTAGGTTCTGGGTGTAACTGGCCTTGCTCCATAATTTTTTTAAAATTTTTGATGCACCCACTACCCTTCCGTAATTTTTTAATTCGACTTTTTCGAAAAAACTCAGCAGGGGTGTCGAAGAGAGAAAATTGAATTCAACTCAAATGTCAGATTTTCCAATAAATATTAAAACTGAATCGAAAACATATACAAAATTTTTACATAAAGTGCATACTTTTTAAAATACTGATTTTCCCCAATTTTAAACTGCCTGAAACGATTTAAAAACATATTTTATTTTTTTTACCCTCTTCTGCTCTGCCGATGAAGATGTCCTGCTTGGGCAATGTGGCAGCTATGACGGGGCACGGATTGAGCAAATTTGATTGTACCAAAGATCTTTCCTGTGGTCGTTTGGGCCTTCTTTAGAAACTTTTAGAAATTAGAAGAAAAAAATTTGCACAGCCTTCCCTGTACATCTTGGACGATGTAAAACAATTCTATCCTCTTAACAAAAGACCCCTCTACAACATTTATTCTTTGAATATTTTTGATTTTTCTAATCGTTTGCGAGTTATGAATTTTTTTATGTTTCAAGGCACCAAATTTTTCATTTTTCATGAGTAAAACCATCGGAAATTTAAGTAAAAATCGCATGACACGGATTCGGCTGAAATTTTCACTAAAGATGCCTTTCGCCCGAAGGGGTACCACGCGACAAGTATTTCAT
Organism: Ocypus olens; assembly: GCA_910593695.2. Lineage (NCBI taxonomy): Eukaryota > Metazoa > Arthropoda > Insecta > Coleoptera > Staphylinidae > Ocypus > Ocypus olens. Next base: position 51,094,626 of record OU343059.1, on the reverse strand, counting down.
CTCAGGGGGCCCCCGTTCCGGGGCCCCGGCCTTAAAAGTGTGACATGTCAAAGTTGCGGGTTTAGGTTAGGAACGTATCAGCTGTGCGTCAGGCATGTCATACACTGACATATCTGAAATAAGGTTATGATTGTACACAATTTTCAGATTTAATGACATTGACATAACATGCCAAAGTCGCAGGTTTAGGTTAGGAACCTATCAGCTGTGCGTCAGACATGTCATTCACTGGCAAATTTCAAACAGGGTTATGATTGTACACAATTTTCAGATTTAATGACATTGACATGACATGACATGCCAAAGGCGCGGGTTTAGGTTAGGAACCTATCAGCTGTGCGCCAGACATGACATTCACTGACATATCTGGAACAAGGTTATGATTGCACACAATTTTCAGACTTATTGACATTGACATGATATGCCAAAGTCGCGGGTTTAGGTTAGGAACCTATCAGCTGTGCGTCAGACATGACATTCAGTGTCATGTCTGGAAGAAGGTTATGATTGCACATAATTTTCAGATTTAATGACATTGACATGACGTGTTTAAAGTCGCGGGTTTAGGTTAGGAACTTATCAGCTGTGCGTCAGACATATCTGGAACAAGGTTATGATTGCACTCAATTTTTAGATTTTTTTGACATTGACATGACATCAAAGTCGCGGGTTTCGGTTAGGAACTTATCAGCCGCGTCTCGGGGCCCGGCTTTAAAAGTGAGCGATTCAAGATTATTTTTCGGGAGTCTTTATGCCTTCAGTTTTGACTTTAAAGAGTTTGTCGAAGCTCCAGTATATTGATAAAGCATTACCCTACAATTTTTATGGTCGAACATTTTTTGATTTGTTGTTGTTGTTCCCTTAACGGGATACGATTTTTCAAAGATTGACCACATTGTTTCTAACTGTTTCTTTCAGGGGCGTATTTTTTTTCCATTTAAATTGAAGAGCTGATTTGTTTAGAATTCGTAAAGGGTACGAGTAACGATCTTACATCACTATTTTTTTTTAAATTTTGAAACTACCTCTACACGTTATTTGCACTTTTCAAGTCGAAAAGCCGAAACTATTAGGGATCGCAAGTGGCTCTCAAAAAAAAATAAAGGTAATACAAAAAAATAAAAATAAAAAACGAAAAATGAATAACGAAAAATTAAAATGAAAAATGGAAAGTTAAAAATAAAAAATTAGTAATTACTTTACTCGCACGGACGACGGCGCAGCGCAGCGGAGCCGTCGTTCGTCATCGATTACTTTACTCGCACGGACGACGGCGCAGCGCAGCGGAGCCGTCGTTCGTCACCGATTACTTTACTCGCACGGACGACGGCGCAGCGCAGCGGAGCCGTCGTTCGTCACCCAGTATTTTTTTTTTTTTTTTTAATTTTTTACATAAAAAATTATTACATATAGTAGGCTTTAGCCTAGGAAAACTAGTTAATATATACTAAATGAGTAACTTTCTGAGCGTTAATTTTACAAATAACTTTTGAACCCTTATAGATAGCGATTTGAAATTTTTACAAAAAATCATAAAAAATTCAACACACCTTCCATTAAAATTTCAATCTTCTCCAACCGCCCCCTCAAAAAAAGTGTTGCCAACATCACAAAAGAAAAAAAAAAGAGAAATTTCCCACTGTACCAGATAGGCCTCGGGCTCCTCTAGGGGCCCGTGAAATTCGCAATTGTCCATCGTGCCCCATAACTACAGGGTGATTTTTTGAAAGTCGATTTTTCGCAGATGCAGACCTTTACGCGAAATGCTAAGGCTTTTTTGTGTTTCAAGTTGTAACGTTCGGATACGGCTCAAAAAATCCCAAATACTTCGGTGCACAAAGGCCACCTATGTTCGTCCCTCGGAAATTCTCCGTTCCCGAGCCACAACCCTTTCTCTGCAGAAGTGGCTTTTTTTGTGCTTCCGCGAGCGGGGCCGCGCCACCTTTACAGTCGCGACTAGAATTTTCAATGAATTTTATAGAACGAGTCCGTTACTACAATTTATATCTCTTACGGATTTTTGATATCTTCAACCCTTGAAGAGTTATTTAAATAAAACCACCCCCGATTTCAATAAAAAATTCTAGAGCGGCCATTTTTAATCGGATGCAAAAAATTTCAACAGAGTGCCATTGGGAATTTAATTTTGCGTCGAAAAGGTGAAGGCTATATTTTTCGTGGGGCGTACCGTTTACGATCTACGGCCAATTTTCAATTATTTTCCGGGAATTTTTCGAAAAATTTTTCGATTTTTTTTTTTCGAAAATTAAAAATCTGACGACGGCATGTCAGTCGTCGATTTGATCCGTATCAAAGATCCCAATAAAGTTTTTCGATCCGATTTTTAGTTTTCGAGATATGACGTTGTATACGGAACGGGGAAGCGAATTTGACCAGCGGGGCACAACATTTTTTTTGTCCGATCGCAAATCTGATTACACCACCGGAAAGCCCTTCTCAAGCCCAACAGAAAATCCAAATAAAATTTCTCGATCCGACCCCTCCTTCTAATTTTAAAAATTCATTAAACTTTTATTTATTTTGCCGGTAAATATTTTCGATCGTTTCAAAATGAATTTTTCTATTCCTTCTTAAATCACGAATCCAAGGACGGATTATCATTGCGATATTGCGTGTACGTAAAACACACTTGGAATTTTTAAAATCGCCCCATTATTAACCGAGATATGGATATTTGAATTATTGTCGTTTTTGAACGTTGAAAATTTTTCCCCGGAAAAAATCAATTGAGCAAAATAAATATTTCCGGGAAGGTTAGAACAATGAAACTTTGGGAGATCATTAAGCGTTCCATTTAAAGCAGACCACCAAAGTTTGGTAACATTTCGGTCACCCCGTCGGCCCCAACGGGGTGCCAAAGACCGACACACCCCAATCAGTACCGCTCTAAATTCTGTTTGTATGACGGTTTGTCATGTGTATACGCTTCTCAGACGCTCACCAAATAATTTTTACAGGCCCAAAGTTGATGAGAAAACAATAAGCTTCTTCCTGTTAACGTCCGAGTGCTCTCCAAGCATCAAATTATGAAATGCATTGATACTGCATTGTCACATTTGACAAATGTCAGATTCGGAAACTGGGGTTACCATAAACCGGGGTTACCGCCAGATTACACTCCTAGAAGCGTGTGGTTTGAGCAAAACGATTGAAAATAATGCGTTTTTAATTTTTTTCACCCCCTTTTGCACGGATGAGAGAGGTGGTGCTTTTGGGCAATGTAGTGTCCATCAATTGTCATCGAATGAGCAAATTTCATCGTCCCCATGATCCACCCCTTGGCCGTCGGGGCCTTCTCAAGAAATTATACAAAAAAATTCGGCCCGGCCTTCCGGGTACATCCTGGACAATTTAAAACCACTCCATCCTCTCCACAAAAGACCCCTCTACAACATTTATTTTCATTATTTTTTGATTTTTCCAATCGTTCGCGAGTTGTGAACTTTTTTATGTGTCGAGGCACCATATTTTTCATTTTTCATGAGTAAACCATCGGAAATTTGAGTGAAAATCGCAAGACACGGATTCGGCTGAAATTTTCACCAAAGATACCTTTCCTCTGAAGGGGCACCGCGTGACAAGTAATTTATCGCCGGGGGCCCCCTTACGCTTCATATTCACCCCCGAGTTCGTTTTTTTTTTCTTATGAGTACGTATTTTTTTCTATGGAAATCTAAGAGTTGAAACTTTAATGGTGGGTAGAGGGTAGTTCGATCCATGATCCGTAATTTTTTCAAAATTTTTCAAGCACCCCCCATCTCTCCAGAGCGCGTTATTTGGCCTTCCTTCCGCAGAATTTGCTTTCAACTTATTTCATGGATGTATTTTTTTCTGTTTAAATTGGAGAGTTGAAACTTTTAGGGTAGGTTCGGGGTATAACTGGCCTTGCTCCATAATTTTTTCAAAATTTTTGAAACACCCGTTACCCTTCCGTAATTTTTTAATTCGACATTTTCGAAAACACTCAGCAGGGGTGTCGAAGAGAAAAAATTGAATTCAACTCAAATGTCAGATTTTCCAATAAATATTGAAGCTAAATCAAAAACATATACAAAATTTTTACATAAAGTGCATACTTTTTGAAATACCGATTTTCCCCAATTTTCAACTGCCTAAAACGATTTAAAAATATATTTTATTTTTTTTTACCCTCTTCTGCACTGCCGATGGAGATGTTCTTTTCAGGCAATGTGGCAGCTATGACGGGGCATGGATTGAGCTAATTAAATAGTCCCAACGATCTTTCCTGTGGTCGTTAGGGCCTTTTTTAGAGACATTTAGAAATTAAAATAAAAAAAATCGCACAGCCTTCCCTGTATATCCTGGACAATTTAAACCTACTCCATCCTCTTTACAAGAGACCCTTCTACAACATTTATTCTTTGAATATTTTCTATTTTTTCAATCGTTTGCGAGTTATGAATTTTTTTATGTTTCAAGGTACAAAATTTTTCATTTTTTATGAGTAAACCATCGGAAATTTGAGTGAAAATCGCATGACACGGATTTGGCTGAAATTTTCACCAAAGATACCTTTCGCCTTAAGGGGCACCACGTGACAAGTATTTTTTCTCTGGGGGCCTCCTTACGCTTCATTTTAACCCCCCGAGTGCGATTTTTTTTTTCTTATGACGACGTATTTTTTTCTATGGAAATCTAAGAGTTGAAACTTTAAGGGTAGGTAGGGGGTGGTTCGAGTCATGATCCGTATTTTTTTCAAAATTTTTCAGACACCCCCCACCTCTCCAGAGCGCGCTATTTGGCCCACCCCTGAATTTGTTTTCATCTTCTTTCAAGGACGTATTTTTTTCTATTCAAATTGAAGAGTTTAAACTTTTAGGGTTGGTTCGGGGTATAATTGACCTTACTCCGTAATTTTTTAAAAAATTTTGAAACACCCGTTACCCTTCCGTAATTTTTTAATTCGACATTTTCGACATATTTCAGCAGAGGTGTGTAAGGGAAAAAATTGAATTCAATTCAAATGTCAGATTTTTCAATAAATATTGAAGCTAAATCAAAAACATATACAAAATTTTTACATAAAGTGCATACTTTTTGAAATACCGATTTTCCCCAATTTTCAACTGCCAAAAACGATTTAAAAATATATTTTATTTTTTTTTACCCTCTTCTGCACTGCCGATGGAGATGTTCTTTTGAGACAATGTGGCAGCTATGACGGGGCATGGATTGAGCCAATTTGATCGTTCCAATGATCTTTCCTGTGGTCGTTAGGGCCTTTTTTAGAGACATTTAGAAATTAAAATAAAAAAAATCGCACAGCCTTCCCTGTATATTCTGGACAATTTAAACCTACTCCATCCTCTTCACAAAAGGCCCCTTTACAACATTTATTCTTTTAATATTTCCGATTTTTATAATCGTTTGCGAGTTATGAATTTTTTTATGTTTCAATGCACAAAATTTTTCATTTTTCATGAGTAAACCATCGGAAATTTGAGTGAAAATCGCATGACACGGATTTGGCTGAAATTTTCACTAAAGATACCTTTCGGCTAAAGGGGCACCGCGTGACAAGTATTTTACCTCTGGGGGCCCCCTTACACTTTATTTTAACCCCCCGAGTGCGATTTTTTTTTTCTTATGACGACGTATTTTTTTCTATGGAAATCTAAGAGTTGAAACTTTAAGGGTAGGTAGGGGGTGGTTCGAGTCATGATCCGTATTTTTTTCAAAATTTTTCAGACACCCCCCACCTCTCCAGAGCGCGCTATTTGGCCCACCCCTGAATTTGTTTTCATCTTCTTTCAAGGACGTATTTTTTTCTATTCAAATTGAAGAGTTTAAACTTTTAGGGTTGGTTCGGGGTATAATTGACCTTACTCCGTAATTTTTTAAAAAATTTTGAAACACCCGTTACCCTTCCGTAATTTTTTAATTCGACATTTTCGACATATTTCAGCAGAGGTGTGTAAGGGAAAAAATTGAATTCAATTCAAATGTCAGATTTTTCAATAAATATTGAAGCTAAATCAAAAACATATACAAAATTTTTACATAAAGTGCATACTTTTTGAAATACCGATTTTCCCCAATTTTCAACTGCCAAAAACGATTTAAAAATATATTTTATTTTTTTTTACCCTCTTCTGCACTGCCGATGGAGATGTTCTTTTGAGACAATGTGGCAGCTATGACGGGGCATGGATTGAGCCAATTTGATCGTTCCAATGATCTTTCCTGTGGTCGTTAGGGCCTTTTTTAGAGACATTTAGAAATTAAAATAAAAAAAATCGCACAGCCTTCCCTGTATATTCTGGACAATTTAAACCTACTCCATCCTCTTCACAAAAGGCCCCTTGACAACATTTATTCTTTTAATATTTCCGATTTTTATAATCGTTTGCGAGTTATGAATTTTTTTATGTTTCAATGCACAAAATTTTTCATTTTTCATGAGTAAACCATCGGAAATTTGAGTGAAAATCGCATGACACGGATTTGGCTGAAATTTTCACTAAAGATACCTTTCGGCTAAAGGGGCACCGCGTGACAAGTATTTTACCTCTGGGGGCCCCCTTACACTTTATTTTAACCCCCCGAGTGCGATTTTTTTTTTCTTATGACGACGTATTTTTTTCTATGGAAATCTAAGAGTTGAAACTTTAAGGGTAGGTAGGGGGTGGTTCGAGTCATGATCCGTATTTTTTTCAAAATTTTTCAGACACCCCCCACCTCTCCAGAGCGCGCTATTTGGCCCACCCCTGAATTTGTTTTCATCTTCTTTCAAGGACGTATTTTTTTCTATTCAAATTGAAGAGTTTAAACTTTTAGGGTTGGTTCGGGGTATAATTGACCTTACTCCGTAATTTTTTAAAAAATTTTGAAACACCCGTTACCCTTCCGTAATTTTTTAATTCGACATTTTCGACATATTTCAGCAGAGGTGTGTAAGGGAAAAAATTGAATTCAATTCAAATGTCAGATTTTTCAATAAATATTGAAGCTAAATCAAAAACATATACAAAATTTTTACATAAAGTGCATACTTTTTGAAATACCGATTTTCCCCAATTTTCAACTGCCAAAAACGATTTAAAAATATATTTTATTTTTTTTTACCCTCTTCTGCACTGCCGATGGAGATGTTCTTTTGAGACAATGTGGCAGCTATGACGGGGCATCGATTGAGCCAATTTGATCGTTCCAATGATCTTTCCTGTGGTCGTTAGGGCCTTTTTTAGAGACATTTAGAAATTAAAATAAAAAAAATCGCACAGCCTTCCCTGTATATTCTGGACAATTTAAACCTACTCCATCCTCTTCACAAAAGGCCCCTTTACAACATTTATTCTTTTAATATTTCCGATTTTTATAATCGTTTGCGAGTTATGAATTTTTTTATGTTTCAATGCACAAAATTTTTCATTTTTCATGAGTAAACCATCGGAAATTTGAGTGAAAATCGCATGACACGGATTTGGCTGAAATTTTCACTAAAGATACCTTTCGGCTAAAGGGGCACCGCGTGACAAGTATTTTACCTCTGGGGGCCCCCTTACACTTTATTTTAACCCCCCGAGTGCGATTTTTTTTTTCTTATGACGACGTATTTTTTTCTATGGAAATCTAAGAGTTGAAACTTTAAGGGTAGGTAGGGGGTGGTTCGAGTCATGATCCGTATTTTTTTCAAAATTTTTCAGACACCCCCCACCTCTCCAGAGCGCGCTATTTGGCCCACCCCTGAATTTGTTTTCATCTTCTTTCAAGGACGTATTTTTTTCTATTCAAATTGAAGAGTTTAAACTTTTAGGGTTGGTTCGGGGTATAATTGACCTTACTCCGTAATTTTTTAAAAAATTTTGAAACACCCGTTACCCTTCCGTAATTTTTTAATTCGACATTTTCGACATATTTCAGCAGAGGTGTGTAAGGGAAAAAATTGAATTCAATTCAAATGTCAGATTTTTCAATAAATATTGAAGCTAAATCAAAAACATATACAAAATTTTTACATAAAGTGCATACTTTTTGAAATACCGATTTTCCCCAATTTTCAACTGCCAAAAACGATTTAAAAATATATTTTATTTTTTTTTACCCTCTTCTGCACTGCCGATGGAGATGTTCTTTTGAGACAATGTGGCAGCTATGACGGGGCATGGATTGAGCCAATTTGATCGTTCCAATGATCTTTCCTGTGGTCGTTAGGGCCTTTTTTAGAGACATTTAGAAATTAAAATAAAAAAAATCGCACAGCCTTCCCTGTATATTCTGGACAATTTAAACCTACTCCATCCTCTTCACAAAAGGCCCCTTGACAACATTTATTCTTTTAATATTTCCGATTTTTATAATCGTTTGCGAGTTATGAATTTTTTTATGTTTCAATGCACAAAATTTTTCATTTTTCATGAGTAAACCATCGGAAATTTGAGTGAAAATCGCATGACACGGATTTGGCTGAAATTTTCACTAAAGATACCTTTCGGCTAAAGGGGCACCGCGTGACAAGTATTTTACCTCTGGGGGCCCCCTTACACTTTATTTTAACCCCCCGAGTGCGATTTTTTTTTTCTTATGACGACGTATTTTTTTCTATGGAAATCTAAGAGTTGAAACTTTAAGGGTAGGTAGGGGGTGGTTCGAGTCATGATCCGTATTTTTTTCAAAATTTTTCAGACACCCCCCACCTCTCCAGAGCGCGCTGTTTGGCCCACCCCTGAATTTGTTTTCATCTTCTTTCAAGGACGTATTTTTTTCCATTTAAATTGAAGAGTTGAAACTTTTAGGGTAGGTTCGAGGTACAGCGGGCCTTGCTCTGTAATTTTTTCAAAATTTTTGAAACACCCGTTACGCTTCCATAATTTTTTAATTCGACATTTTCGAAA